>LNAC01001033.1:234896-264661 GCA_002007465.1 Ailurus styani | reverse complement strand
GATGGGGTGGGTGGGGGATGGACGTTGGGGAGGGTATGTGCTACGGCGAGTGGTGTGAATTGTGTAAGATGATGACTCACAGACCTGTACCCCTGAAGCAAGTAATACATTATATGTTCATAAAAAATAATTAAAAAAAGAAGAGTGCAAAATATTTCTGGTACACAAAGAGATTGAGCGATAGTGTAATGACCACCTGTATAGCCAACACCCAGCTGAAGGAATCAAACATTTGTCCAACGTGCTGTCTGTCCCCAAACTCTCCTCCACAGTGATGCCTCCCTCCCTCTTGTGAGCAGCCGCCCTTCTGTATTTGTGTTTCTTGTCATAACAGTTCTTTATTCTTTTCCATGTTACTGTTTATCATATCACTAACTTATCTGTGGTCTCGTTTTTAATGTTTAAAACCTGTTACATGGTGTGCTGTGTGTACCCTTCCACAGCTGTTTTCATTTGGCGTGATGTTAGTGTTCATGTACATTGACATCTGTAGGATTCCATGGTGTATTTCTTATTAGGAAGACCAGTCGCTTTTGCCAAGGTTCATGGCTTCCTTACTCATCCTTGAATAGGACTGTGCTTCCACTTCAGAGATGTGGTGCCTGCTGTCTTCCCCTCCCCGCAGCCCAGAACATTCTCCACCAGCGTATTTACACAGCTTGCTCCTTGTACCTAAGCCCCCACCACATCTCACCCTATTCAACACTGCCTGTTCCCCTTCCCTGCTTACGTTTCTTCATATTAAACGTATTTTACTTTCTTATGTTTATTGCCATCTACCCTGCCCAGAGAATATCTGCTTTGCTTTTTTGCCATAGACCCCAGCCCTTAGAACAGTGCTGAGCATGTGATAGGTGCCCAAGAAATATTTAAGTGAAGGAGAAATTTAAAATAGAATGGGAGACAATCCCATGAATTAATGAAGGTAAAATCTAAGTCCATCTTCAACATGTAGTAGATCTGGTTTCGTTAAAAGCAATTTAAGTTTAAGTTGTAAATATAACCTTATAAAGTGAGACTCCCAGCTGAGAAAGCTTGCCTGTACAGTTTGCGGGATCTTCTTGGGATGTAAAAGAATGGGTCTGTTTGCCAAGTCAAGACATACGTCACTGAGCAGTGTCATGCTTCCAGAGTGACAGTTGGGTTCCAGTCATTTTCAATTAACTTGGACTTGGGATTCTTGATGCTTGTTAGAATATAGTAATTTACCCCCTCCCCAAGAATTAACACTTCCACGTTGTCAATATCTTTCCAGACATAACCATCTGGCCTGCCCTCTTTTTCTCCCCTTCCAATTTTAGCACAGTCTAAGGTAAACAGGGTTGTTGTTTTTTTCTTACCAATGAATATTCCATTGTCTTGTAATTTAGAAAATCATTTGTACATCTCTCATTTTCACTCTTTGTGCTGGGGAAATCAAGGAGTAGTTGGTTTTTAATTCTGAGCTCTTCAGTGAAATATCAAGTAGATAAGTGAGGTTTTGATTAGGCATGCATTCTAATTAAAACTGAATGATAATTTTTCCTTTGGAATATAGCAGGAAATTGTGCGGTATAAAGATAGATATTTTTGTTTTCATAGATGGCAAAATCATCTATAACTTAGTTTTAGAGAATTTCCTATCCAAAAGAAAGTTTTCATTCCTTCTTATTTCTATTTCTTTACAGAAGATTACATTTTTATTTAAATATAAGTATCCTGTCTAGACTTCAGGAAGGTAGAAATCCAGAATTTCTCCCTACTTAGCTCCAGGTACTCAGTGATGGTGAAGTTGAATGATCTCTCTTCATTCTTAAATTTGTTTTCAATTACAGTTGAACTTTGAACAACGCTACGAAGGTCCACTTAATGCGAATTTTTTCTGATAAATACAGTCGAGTACTGTATAGTTTCTCTTCTGATTTTCTTCACATTATCTTTGGCTTTATTATAAGAATGCAATATATAGTACATATTACAAAATATATGTCAAATGACTGCTTATGTTGTTGGAAAGACCTCCAGTCAACAGCAGACTATTCGTAGTTAAGTTTTAGGGGTGTCAAAAGTTTTACACAGATGTTCACTGTGGAGAGTGGTTGGTGCCCATGACCCCAACGTTGTTCAAGTTTAAACTATGTATTCTTTTTTTTCTTGGTGCCAACAATGACTTAATTTTTGCATGAGGCTCTAAGATCAGTGTGAGCTGGGCATGTCAGGTTGATAAAGGGGAGTCGACTGATGAAGAAGATACCAGATGAGATGTTCTCTAGTAACTGCAGATGTGGGAGACCCGCACCCTCCATAATCATTCCTCATGAAGTACTTCGGTCGATGGCCCACAGGAATAGATTAGCTCAAGGCCTCCAGGGGCTCCACTTCCTCGGATCCTCTATAGTTGGCTTCACAGATTCCAGGACATCTGACAACAAGCAACATGCCTCGATTTGAAGCTGATAATCTTTAGCACGAGCACTTGGGATTCTGTCTCAGGCCCGGATCAGCAAATTTGGTGTTTTGGAGCTCTCTTTAAAGAGACTGAGGACGTAGGTAATTGTTTTTATGGCTTTCTGGTGAAATGGAATTGCCTGATGGAAAGGTCTCATTTCTTGGTGTTTTATACTGAAAAGAAGTTGAAGTTGACAACATGTTAGTAGAAATATACCAGCTTCAGTATGATCCTCATAAGCATTAAATATGTATTGGCTGTTTCTCCTATAGAAAGAATCTTTTTGGAAGATGTACTGGGGACACTGCAACGATTTTAATGCATCTGCCTGATAAAGAGAAGTTGATTGCGTGGTAAAGAAGATTGTCAGTTTAAGTATTCTCTAATAATGGCAGATTGAGAAGGCCTGTGTGCTCTAAGATCATTCTTCTCACACCTTCAGCTTCTAAGAAGATAGATGCACATCTTCATGTTTTGTATTATATATGTAATATCTATATAATAATCATGCATATGTATTGTGACTATACTATATACATAACATCGATACGGGTTATAATCATTGTGGGAGTTTTGGATCAGATTTGTGACACGTACTTAGTTGTCCTTACATATTATACGGTCTGTGTGTTTAATCCCAGCTCAAGGACTTTTTTCCTAACAGCGCAGTCATGGGCAAGTTCTTCAGAGTTTCTTCAGCACAGTTTCTTCACCTGCAAAGTGTGGATGCTGATACTGGCCTTGGGTTTATGTGACAGTTGTGCACAGGCTAAGTGCATATCTGAAATGGGAATTGTGGTAAAGCTGACCTCATTGTGTTGCTACACAGGTTATTAATATTACTAATACTTCCTAGAGTTGGGTTCAAATAGAGTTGGAGTCCATGGGGTAGTGCTGATGTATGTGAAAGCTGTCCTAGGCCATGCAGTTGCTCTTGGACAGACTCCTCATTGCTTTGGTCATCTGGCCCTCATGCTCCTGAGAGGCTCCTGGGCTGTCCAGCCCTGCTCTTCTTGGGCCCCGCGAGGAACAAATTTTGAAAGGGCACAGAGGAAGGGGAACTTCCGTTACTTGGCTGCTCTCACTTTTGCATATCATTTTGAATGGAATGCAATGAAATGTGGTCTGTCTGGGCTGAAACTGGGTTTTCTGCAATGCACGATTACCAGTGAACAGTTGGAACAAACTAGGCAAGTAATATCACAGCGTTAACATTTGTTGTGTGCCTCTTTCAGTCTGACCAGCACCTGCTCCCTACTGCTTCAGAGAATTGCTGCTGACTCCTTTCTTGTGAACCTTTGGGGCCGCCAATACAGGCCGCGGGCTCCCTGGCTACAGCGGTAGGCTAGGTACTTGGGCCTTGTCAGTCACTCTTCTCCATCCAGGCCGTGTGATCCAAGCCGGCTCAGCAGATCCTCCCCGGGACTTGTCCATAGATACAGTCAAGGGGCCTTAACTTTCTGAGTGGTTGAGATACAAGAATGTGACCTCTTTGATTGGCCCATAGAGGGTGATGTCAGAGGAGAGATGAGTTTATGTTTTAGCAATGTAAGATTCCTGATCTGCCCTCTTTCCTGAAAATGACTGATGGAAATATTTTGTTTATATTTGTTAATTAAGGACAGTAGGAAAGCAACTGTTAGCAGAATAATATAGTAGTTAAGAGCCCAGCCAATTGCTGTCTTTATGACCAGAGGAAAGTTAAATAACCTCTCCATGCTTCAGTGTCTTCAATTGGAAATAGTAGTAGTACCCACTTTATAGGTTTGTTGTAAGAATTAAGTAGATTAATATTTTTAGGAATAGATGTGTGTATACATATATCCATATAAATCATATTTAAAATGTATTTAAATATCTACTTGTAGGGCATTATAAAACTATATGCATATTTTTAAATCTTTTTTTTTAAACAAAGTGTTTTTAAAACCATAAAACCTAGTAAGGACATGATCTTGCACAGCCTTTCTCAAAGAAGTCAAGCTTATAACTAATAGGTATTAAAATTTTTTAAGTTGAATGTATTTTGAAAATTTAAATGGAGAAGAATCACATTTTATTTTGCAAAAAGATTGTCCCTAAGCAAGTATACATTTTTTTATTTTGTTATTTTTCAAAGATTTTATTTATTTCACAANGTATTACAGAGAGAGAGAGAGAGAGAGTGAGAGAGAGAGAGAGAGAGAGAGAGAGAGAGAGTAAGCAGGGAGAGCAGCAGAGGGAGAGGGAAAAGCAGGCTCCCCGCTGAGCAGGGAGCCCAATGCAGGATTCAATCCCAGGACCCTGGGATCATGACCTGAGCCAAAGGCAGATGCTTAACTGAGTGAGCCACCCAGGCATCCCATAAATTTATTTCTGTCAGTTTGATAGTATCAATCTGTTTCTGATTTGGAGTCTTGGTTTGTTGTTTCATTTGACCAAAAAACCTGATTTAAATAGTTTGAGGAAGGAAAAGAAGAATTATCAGGAGGCGGCTGTGCTGGTCTAGAATGGGAGGAAGACATGGGGGAAAACAGAAAAACTTGGAGCGATCCACTTTGAATACCTTCTATTCAGAAACCACTGTGGAGGACGTTTGGTTCCGTAGCCAAATCTAACACCATTTTATGTTCAGTAATGTCAGTTTACCAGTTTGTGGAATCTAAAACTATGGAAACCACTGCTTTCACTGTAATTATGGCCTCGTATAATGTACACGATATAGATGTCTATCCTCATGGAAATTTCAACGGGAATACTCCTTTTGCATATCCCCATTTGCTTGACGCATACGTTTTTGATACTGGGTCCTTGGTATTTCTTCTCTTTCAATCTTGAAATACAGTCAGTATAATATGATGTAGGGTGCACTGTAGTGAAATGGAAAACATGTCTGTTACTTTAAATCTGTTGCTTTGCTTTGTTATGTTTCATTGTTTACAATTTGGCTCCTATTAGGATGACTTTTAGGAAAAACGTTAGTAGTCCATTGTTTCAGCTCACCAGATGTAGAGGTGGGTCAATAACCAAGGGGATAGATATGTCTTCTAAAGGCTTTAAACTCTAATAACTGTTTACAGTGAACAGGCTGATGAAATTGCACTTGCGTATTTTTGAAGTAGAGCACAAAACAATGAAACATAGGCTCTAAAAGATAGTCTATGGCCCATGCCTTGGATGGCAAATACCTTCTCTTATCCAGATTGCCATTTATGTCTACAGAAATACATTGGTTATGTTATTATTATACTGCAGCTATAAATATCCATTTGGCATTGAAAGGAGTAAATGTTTCTGTTCTACAAAGATAACCCTTTTACTTGTGGTAAACTCCTGATATGCATTGTCTGACAATGTTTAATTGCATTCTTGCTACAAAGTTAAAATTTTAATTGTTAATATTGAATAACAGGATTAAGGCTTTTAATGGGTAGTATTGAGTCTGTCAGTATTTCAGCGTCTTATGATTAAGTTAATCCAATAACGTTTTAACGAGTGCCAGCTAAATTAGTTATTTATATTCATTCACTTATTGACCAAATTTTTCTTGAGAACCTATTACATGCCGGACGCTTTACTACATTCAGTGAGTGGAAACAAGAAAATTTCTGCCCCACATGAAGCTTATGTTCTGGTCTGCTCTTCTGCTTTCTCTAAGCCTGCAACATATTTGTTAGGTAGGTGTTATGCCTAGTCCATAACTTCTGAGTACAAGTTTGAGCTCTATAATCTTTGAACCTGGGAGGGTGGAGAAGGGTGCATGGGTGATGTTACCTGGAGGAGAAATAAAACAAAAGTTAATTCGTGTTGCATTTTCTAATTTTGTTCCCCTAAATAATGTATGTCAATAAGAGAGTTACGCTGTGTAACATAGGTGGAGAGAAACCAATTTAAATTTTTACTACCTGTTTTACTATTAATCAGATTTCACATGCTAGTTTTTAGATATATTTTTAAAGTAGAATTTTAACCATGGAAACACTGCCTTTAAATTCTTGGAAAATATTTTAAGTGGAGGACAAGTTTATAATTTATCTTTAATTTCTTATTTGATTGGCAGCGACCTTAGCAACAAAATAATATTCACGCGGAGATAGATTATTATACTTTGGCCTGTTCTAACCAGAACATTTTAACTCATGGAGTGGTGCTTAACCACTCTGACTTGGCTCCCTTCCCTCCTAATATGAGGCAGGCAGTTTAATTGTCTCTCCTAGATTAATACTCTGTAACTCAGAAACATGTCCAACTTACACAACTCAGAAATAAATCTACTGATCTAGTTTATGTGGCCTTGATTACTTTCTCCATGATTTGAAGCATATTTCTTTTGGGGGCACATCTGGTTTGATACCTTTGAAATGCTGTCAATTCCTGTGTATTGCTATCAGTCATCATATCATGGAGCCCAACAGTGAAGGCGGAGATGCAGAAACCATTTATCATAGACAAGATCTTTGACTTGCCAGTCTCACTGCTGAGCAGCGTTTGCTGCTTTGATCCACGTAGCTGTTTTTGGTTTTGGTTGTCCTGACCAGCATTTGTATAGTGCTCTAAATAATGATATTCGTCATTCTAGTAATTTCCTTGAAAATGGACCACTGTAAAGTTGTGGAATAGCCAATGCCTGGAGGATACGTTACAATAATTACTCAGCTAAATGTACCTCATAAGGCAGGGAGAGGCAAGGTAAAGCCCTTCTGTGGAAAAACAAAGCCTGTCTGTGTGTTGGTTGGACCTTGCAGTTGAAAGTAAGATGCTCCTACTGTCACCTCTGGTAGAGGTTCTGCAGGAGCTCAGTGAGGGGACACTGCACACGTGTCCTCAGCGTGGCTGCGTAGAGCCCCCTTTGCGATTCCAGGGCTGGGGGCCACTTTGGAGAAGGGCGTTCACCCGTTCCATAGGAACCAACCTTTGCTCTTAAAGTCTACTTGGCACTTGATTTATTTGAAATGACAGCAATTCTTGGGTATAGGAGATAGCTAAGTAACTATTTCCCTGAGGATTTTTGGAAAAGGAGAAAAGTGAGAACCGAGATGGACACATCAGAAGTAACGGGGATGTAGGATAGGTAGAAAAATGGAACCGTTTCATCACAATCAGTCTGCCCTCCCTTCCCGGGCAGTGGTGCTGAACTAGTGTCCGGTCTCCCAGGCCGACCGCACACATTTCTGCATCTGTCCACGCTGATGGGTAGGGCTACGCGCAGCTCTGCACCACGTGGACGGCCTTTGCTGGGAATGTGATGTGTGCTTTCCGTGAAAAACAACTGTTGAGGGTTTGTTGTTGTTTCAGTCATGTTTTCCTCCCCTCAAAGCTTAGCGTGAGCCGTTTTCCCTGCAATTTTTCTCTCTTATCAACCCTATAATTTTATTGTAATAATTCACTGTGGGATGTCACTTGACACACATCTGAGCCGATGTCTTTGCTGAGCAAACAGATTGCCTGCTAATTTGCCAAATAAACGGGTTCAGACACTTTTTCGTGAGCTTCTGCTTTTTAATGTCTGAGATCCTCGTACCGACAGATAAAGCTTAAATCTTTCCCTTTTAATCCTCCTTTTCATCTTCAAATATGTGTCCACGTAGACGGATGTTCATTGCAGTCCTCAGGCCTTCTCGAAACATGGGGGAACCCTACATGGGCAGCAGGTTGCATAAGCGTTTACATCCCTACAGTGGCAACTGGTCAGTGTTAAATATAAGGAGATCGTTTTAGCCATCTAATAAGGAAACTATTAAGAAATAGAATTCAAAATATGCTGCTCATTGGCTAACTCATTCAACAAATATTTACCAAGTCCCTGCCACCGAGTGCCAGGCATTATTCTGGGAACAGAAGATTGAGCAGTGAACAAGCCAGTAAAAGCCCCTGTTGCCCTGGAAGTTATACTCTAGAGGTGAGAAACCGAAAAGAAACAATAAATTAATATAGAATCTGGGAGGCCCGATAAGTGTCATGGAGCAAAGAAAGCAGGAAAGAAGAATGGGAAGGGCAGGTGGAAATTTCAGAGAGCGCAGTGAAGGCCGGCATGAGGGAGGGAGCTGCGTTTGAGCAGAGAGCCCTGAAGGGGGCGCAAGAGAGGCCATGGGGGTCTGCTGGAAGAGTGCTGCAGCCTAGAGTGTGAGGTGGGGATGGGCCTGGCAGCTTTAGTTGCTACAAGGATGCAAATATGGCTGGAGAGGGAGGGTAATAAGGGAGGTCAGAGAAGACATGGGGACACGCATGGCACAGCCTGGCCTCCCCTAGTGTGATGAGTAGTGACTGGGGGCTTCTGAGCAGAGTAATCCCCTGACCTGACCTTATATTTTAAGAGATAAACTCTAGCCGCTGGGTAAAGAAGAGACTGTAGGGAGGAGGAGGGAAGGCCAGAGAGAAATGTTAGGAGCTGAGTACCATGATCCGTAGTCAGGGTGGGGCATGATGGTGACCTTATCTAGAGCCATGATTCGAGACCGAGTAGGAGAGAAGAGCAGAGCTCCGAGGATTGAGCCCTGTCATCGTCCTGTGTCTGCAGACACAAGAGCAGTCCGTGAGGTAGGGGGGAAAGCCAGGAGCCTGGGGTCAGGAATCCTAAAGGAGAAAGCGTTTGAAGGGGGAGACGGTGATGCCTGTGCTCTGTGTTGTGGATCGAAGAAGCAGGTGTGAGACCATGTGTCTGAGACGCTTCCCTTTTGTTTAAAACAGGGGAGTTTGTACACACAGGTGTGCTTCACTATGCGCAGAACATTTCGGGGGGAATGCTCAAAAACCTTGACCGCGTGTCGCCTCCGTAGAGGCACAGTGGGGCTCCCGTAAGGTGAGAGGGAGGCTTTTCGCAGTTTCAGCATCTCTAGCTAATTTTGAACTGCCTGTAAGCTGTTTCCAATATAAGGACATTTCCGTTGAGAACACCCACTTCCTGTCCCTTCATTTTCTTGCCTTGGCACTCTGCGTCATTCTTCCTGTGGGACCATGACAGACGCTCTCCCTGTCAGACTGACAGCCTGGAGCCGGGGCATTCTCTCCCTCACTCCCTGCCGAGGATGGCTTGAAATGTTTGGTGACAGAGCCATGAACCAAACAGACAAAATGATACTGCTTGTCTTTGAGAGATACCCAGCCCTTGTCCCCCACAGCTAGTCCTGGCTGGGGTTCAGGAGTCCCATGGATCTTAGTTGTTCACATGCATCTGGCTTCAGTCCTCCTTGAAGCCTCATGATAGGTTATGATGCTATTTCTGTGAAAAACAGGATTTGGGGCTCTTGACAACCATTTTACAAGTAGCATTTTGGAAATAATTAATTGGCATTTGGGAACTTCCCATACTCTACTTTTAACCAGTCTGATCAGAAGATTCTGTGTAATCATCAACTCTTATTTATGTCTGCAAGTAGAAATATGTAGTAAATATATACATTTGGACTGCTGAGTTTAAAAAAATCAAATTTGTCTCACTAATTGTTTTGCTTAGGCTAATCTTAAAATGAGTTTACATTCCTCGGATGTGTACTGACACCCAGGATGATAATCTAGCCACGTGCAGTGAAACGGAAATGCTGGCAGTTCACAACGTGGAGCATTTTTGGTTTAAGGAGTCCTGGGAGTGCAGGAAACAGTGACATTTCTAGCAGACATGGTTTTGCCTTTTTTTTTTTTTTTTAAGAGAGCATGGGAGGGGAGGGGCAGAGAGAGAATCTCAAGCATACTTCTGCTGAGCCCTATGCAGGGTCTCATGACCCTAGGATCATGACCTGAGAAATCAAGAGGCAGACACTTAACCAACTGAGCCACCCAAGCACCTCTCCATCAGAGGCGGTTTTAGAGCCCCTTTTAGGTACGGGAAGAAGTAAACCAGTTTAATGAAAAATTCACATGGGAAACAACTGATAATATCAGGAACTAGCATGAGACATGTTAGTCCCCTGTTGACCATGTGATCTCTGGCTTGAGGAATTCTCTCACTGGTCAATAGAATGAGTCGGGTAGGAGAGCTGGTCTTTACATCCATTCCTTAAATATTTCCTTAAAGTATCCTCTCCATTTTGTCTTAATTTTGGCATTTCAAAATGCACAAAATAGATGAGCGCTTGGTCTTAGCTGTTACCATGTTCTTTTCAAGTAGAAGAACATTTCCCCAGATATGGCCAGGTGTCCGTTGCCTGGGAGGAGGCCATCAATAGCTTATGTGAACATCTGCCCCAGACTGGGGCTCTGAATGTGAGCCACAGACCAGAGGCATCTGTAGTTCCTGGGACATTTATTCGTAAAAACCATCTTACCATCCTGAGGAGCCTGTACCAGTTATTAGCTCTTGGGGTATCTGACTTTTTATGGGCACTTGAGGTCTGGTTTCTTGTACTGTTCCCTTTCTAGTCAGAGAAATTATTTCCTACACTTGAGGCTGATCTCTCACTACAATTGTAGCAGGTCCTTCCCTGTGGAGAATACCTGCTTTTGTACATTTGTTTCCTGTGAGTCCTGGGATCAGAATCTGAGGGGTGGTGGAGAATGCTCTGTGTTTGGAAATGTTTTCACTTCCTTACAAATCAGACCTCTTGTTGTTTTAAAGACTTACTCCAGTTTAGGGGCACCTGGGTGGCTCAGTCGGTTAAGCCTCTGACTCTTGGTTTCCGCTCAGGTCATGAGCTCAGGGTCTTGAGATCGGACCCTGCCTTGGGCTCTGCACTCAGTGGGGAGTCTGCTTCAGATTCCCTCTCCTGCTCTCTCTCTCTCTCAAATAAATCTTAAAAAAAAAAAAATAAATAAGGGCACCTGGGTGGCTCAGTGGGTTAAAGCCTTTGCCTTCGGCTCAGGTCATGACCTCAGGGTCCTGGGATCGAAGCCCGCATCGGGCTCTCTGCTCAGAGGGGAGCCTGCTTCCTTCTCTCTCTCAGTCTGCCTCTCTGCCTACTTGTAATCTCTCTCTCTCTCTCTCTCTCTCTCTCTGTGTCAAATAAATAAAATCTTTAAAAATAAATAAAGACTTACTCCAATTCAAAGCTTGCTTCCTCTTTTACTTTTTCACTTGCTACTGTCTTTGACTTGCACTGTCTTTCCGGGGACTGTTGGCCTTGAGGATTTTGAAACGGTGACATCGTTGCCTGCTCTTAGTTCCTCGTTGCTGTGTCATTTGCGTTCTTCCTGCTGATGGTGCCCGGGAAGGAGAATTATGTAAAAGGCTAGGAGAGCAGTTGTAACTGGTTCAATACTGATGTTCTCTGCAGCTTTGAATTAGGAAGTTTCTAGTATCGTTTTGAACTTCCCCATTTTTTTATGCTGAGTCTCAATTTCCTACTCATGTGGTTGGCTCAAGAGTTCATTCTAAAGCAAAGCTCGCGTGTAGAACAGACCTAGTCATGTCAAATTGTTGAAGAACTCCAGGGGCTCTCCAGCCTGAATTCCGAATGGTGCTCTTCCAGCGGTACCATCTCGAAGAGGACTTTTCAGGGAGCACCATAAAGCCAGAAACTCTCAGTTCCACCCAGCAGTGAACACTGTGGCAGCTGGAAAGTCTAATTATAGGGCTGGGAAGCCCCTTAGGAATTACATAAAGTGTTAACAGAAGGACTGCGTGTAAATGACAGCTGTTTGCCTTGGGCACCAGGGAGCCAAAGTGCATATAGAGTAAAAATAAAATGTCCCGTCCAGCATATGTTGGTTTTAGATACTTGTGAAAATCACTCTACTTAGTAATAATAAACTGATGGCCAATCACTGTAATAATGTTGGCTTAAAAAGCCCTGTGAGGAGGAGAACACGTATATTCCTTTTGTGTGTTTGAAAAATCTGACTCTTCAGTGCATGTTGACTTAAAGATACTGCAGAAATTAAACATTATATACCTGTAATTTGGACTGTCAGAATATTCTGAGGGCAGCTGTGCCCTGTCTGGACTAATGGATTCTAGGACCGAGGAAATCCCACTTTCTTGTCAGAAACATAAGGCATGAGAAATAGTCCGTCTGTTTCAAAACAACAAAAACAAAAGAACCAACCCTCAAGCACCAAAGAAATACCAGGAAAGTGCTAATGATTCCTCTGAATATACTTCTCAGACAGCATTTTTCATACGTTCACTAGAAAATATATTGTTTCCATTTAACTTCGATGAATATTTTGATATTTCTTGATAAAATACATGAGTAATGTATTTTATTACTATATACATTAATAGTATTCAATGGAAATAAAAGTGAGGTCTTTGTCTTTGAAAGAGGCAGAAATGACTTTTGAAATAAAAAATGGTAAATATTTACAGATGGACTCTAATGCTTATGTATAAATGGAGGAAAAAATTTCAAGAGTAATCCTTATAACCTAGATTTCACCACTCACATAATGTGATGTCTTAGTTTGGTTGTATTTTCAAATTACTTTTCTAAAGAAAGCAGAAACATGTATGCCATTCATGATTGGCATCGGATATGAAAATGTATATCAATTTTTTTGTTGTTGCTTTACCCTGTAAAGGGAAGATGGACCGCACACCATAATCAATGGTGAGGATTATACGAAATTAACAGCTGTTTGGGCATTCTGTTTCAGCGAGGTTAGGGCCGGAAGGAAGAAGAAGTGCTCCATACTGAAATAATCATTGCGCAAGGGTTGATGTCACCTATGTTGCTGTTGAGAGTTGTAATTTAATACATAAGACATACTGAGGAAGATGCTCATTTTCTTCTACTTTTGTAACCTTATAATTATGCTTTTGCCTCTGTATTAACCAAACTAAAGTCATTATTATTTTTTACTGAAGTGAATTTCAGGGTTTTTTTTTTTTTTTAAGATTTTATTTATTTATTTGAGAGAGAGAGTGAAAGCATGAGAGAGGAGAAGGTCAGAAGGAGAAGCAGACTCCCTGCGGAGCTGGGAGCCCGACGTGGAACTCGATCCTGGGACTCCAGGATCATGACCTGAGCTGAAAGCAGTCGCCCAACCAACTGAGCCACCTAGGCGCCTGTGAATTTCAAGTTTAAAATGCAACCTTAGCTTTTCTATATCATTTTTATCATTAGATTTCTGTTAAATACAGGAAAATTATCATGATTTTCTACTTTGGATAAGCTGTTATGACTATAAGTTGCTATATCCTGTACACATTGGGTCTAGGCATCTGAATATATGTGAATAATGGCTAATGTTTTAGTACTTCATATGTATTTGTATGTGCCAGACTATAAATTATATGTATTTTTTTATTTAATCTTCATAGCCTGGTGGGAAGACTCAGAGAGGTTAAGTAACTTATCCAAAGTTATACAGCTGATTAATCCTGGCCAGTTGAACCTAAGCTGTGATTCCTATATAGGGTTTATGCTCTTACCCTCTCTTGTACTGTGTCGCTAATAGAGGGAGACCAGTGAATGGTGTGAGCAGTTTCCTGACATAGTTGTGGAAGAGATATTCCACAAATATTTAAATGAGAGAAAAGTCTGTCTGTTTTCTAGGTTGCCACCTTCAGAATTTTTTTTAAAGATTTTACTTATTTATTTGTCAGGGAGAGCGAGCACAAGCAGGCAGAGTGGCAGGCAGAGAGAGAGGGAGAAGCAGGCTCCCCACCAAGCAAGGAGCCCGATGCAGGACCCAATTCCAGAACCCTGGGATCATGACCTGAGCCGAAGGCAGCTGCTTAACCAACTGAGCCAACCAGGTGTCCCACCACCTTCAGTTTAATCTGGTCATCCTACTCTCATCTTTTTTTTCCAAGCCCTTCAAATGCAGCCCAAACGTACCAGGCTTTCTCGTCTCTCATTACACTAGACATGTGGCCTTCTCCAGCTCAGTCAATTAGGATAGAGGAGGTTATGCTACTATAAACCCCAAATCTCTGCGGCTTAAAACATCAAATCTTCACTTCTTGCTTGAGCCATATGTGCTCTGTGGTTTGGCAAGGGGTCTTCACGCATGGTACCAACTGAGGGACCCAGACCAACAAGGACATGTGAACCTACTATGTGCCTAGGACAAGGAGAAGCAGAAATACTTGGAAGAGACCACTGTTAACTACCTCAGGCACTAGACATGTTTCCCGACCAGGAGAACTTCCTACACCGTCCTCCAGGGCCCACCTTGCGCTCTACCCACGACCTTCAGTGGAGCTCCTCTCTTGTCCCTTTGCTGGCAGCTCCAGCATTCTTGTTTAGGTGGGGCTTCGCCCGGTGGGCTGTTTGGGAATGGGGAACTAGGAGATCTGCCTGGCACCTGGACTTGCATAGCCGGCCATTTTTAACTTAATTATTTTTGACATAGGGCGAGGTGGTTTATGGCAGAAGTTATAACTGATGGAGATCATGGAGAGGTCCAGCCCCCCCCCTTCTCCCTGTCTTTCAACCCCAGGTCTACTCTCTAACTCAGTGTCTCCCCTCTAGCTGCTGCGATGTGTCTAAGATACCTCACTACTCCAAGTCTTAAAAACCTCTAAGTTGTCCTCCGGTGCTCCTGATAAGTATTGAGTTCCCTTTGTGATTGGATCCCTACTTGTCCCTTTGGCCTCCTCTGTCATATTGTCCCCAATCGCCTACCCAAACCTAGACACTCTTCTCTCCACCTTGCTATCTTTTTTGGGCCTCAGATGTTTCTTTCTCTCGAAACCGAATTCCTGGTCTGCGCAGTCAAAGCTGAGTGCGCCTTCTCTCTGTCTCCCAGCATCTAGGACTTCACACCTCCTGGCATTTCTCAGCTCTGTTTCGGAACTAGTGGCCTCTCTGTGGTCTCTCTAGACCACAAGATCTTTGAGGGTGGGGATTTATATCCATGACTTTTTGTGTGTGTCATCCCATCCCTAGCATTAACACGTTGTGCTGTGTTAGTTGAAGGAGCAACCAGCAAGACAATAGAATGTACACTAATGGCCCTATGATTCTTCTTTCAAATCTGCACCTATTTTCTTGTGTTGCTGAATTTGACCAGAAAGTTCATTCTAACTCTACCTCATCTCTTTGTCTTATTGAAGTCTATCCTCAAATACTGCTTTGTTCAGAAAACCTTTTGGAATGGTTTAGGATACAAGTGATTGCTTATACATTCGTAATCTCTAGCAAGGTGGCCCTCTATGGTTTTTTTCCAGCCCTATCCCTGGTGTACATTTTCTACCCAGGAGGTGTTCTGTGTATGTCTGGAAGGTTGGGATGTTGAGGACCCTTGGAAAGTCAGCACTGGGAATCACCACTTTGAACATTACTCTAAATGTTTTATACGGTAAATTTAGAAAAGAAGCCCCCCAAAACTTCAGTTTAGTATCATGAAATAGAGATTATATATTTGACCAAAAATTATCTTGTTTGAATCACTGTTGAAAAAAAAAATGTTAATCTGGGCCAAAGCCAGGTCTCTTCTCTTCAAAGACAGGAGAAGCCAAAATTGGAGCATTTGATTACCTTTGCAAATAAGGGAAAGTTGGGTATACAGACAAAAAGCCATAGCTATTGAAAGAGTGGGGGAAAAAAAAAAGAGTGGGATTCGGATCCTTTAACCATGTCTTAGTATTTTTTTTTTCAACTCCATTTTTCTAAGGAGATATTGGAAGGAAGTCAAATTAATTCACTTGAATTTCACATGCTTTCTGTTTTTCCTTCCCTTATAATGAAGTCCTAAAGTATATCAAACTTAACAAAAGGCTCACAGCAGGCAAGAAGTGGGAGGCACATGATGATAATCTACCACCGTCTGTCTTTGGGTTTGTTGGGAATGAAGGTCTTTGATCAACATAGATTATTCCATTCTTTGTACTTTCGTCGTGCACCTGGTATCCCCAAACCTCCGAAATGCTGACCGGTTTTACTGGAATGAAGCAACGACATACAAGTGTGGTTACTTCAAACACTCTTTTTGGGGAAATGATGCCTTCAATGAATTTTTTTTTTCCCTATTGATTCCTCTCCTAAATAAATAGGCAAATGGAACTGGCATTTAAGTAAAAAATACTGTTATAAATTTAATATTCTTTATCAAATAAAATTCAAGGGTGACGGGGCATAACATTATAATATAACTACTAGATACACACTTCCGTATACATTTGTTGAACAGATATGTGATCTCTGTGCTAGGCACTAGAATGCAAAGCTAAGAAACTGCTCGCTCCCTGTGGAAGGAGAACCTCTGGTCCATTTGGATGGAGAACAGCAGGGCAGTGTGGCTCGTATCCAAGAATGCAAGCACAGCCCTGAGCACAGATGCTCACTTGGGGCTCCCCAACTGCCTGAGAATTGGTCTTGGCTTTATGTATGGGATGATGTTCCACCCGGGTCCTTAAGGAAGAGAACTAGCACCTCTGGGTGCTCTTATGACCATGACTCGCCACAGTGTATCAGACCTCACCCCCCTGGACTGCATGACCTGGGCCCATTGATAGACCAGATACCCTACAGATGGTAGACGTTATCTAGGTCCACAGTCCTAGCTCCATAACAAAGTTATTTGGTACATGTATAGTCATGTCACTTTACTGGCTTTCCAGATGTGCCAAAGAGTTCTTTTGGGTGTTATTTTAAAACCGATGTTGCAATACTGGTCTTCCCCAATTTCTGTATTGAAATAATGCGTCTGTGGTATGGGGTGAAGACGTGTGTTCTGCGAGTACAGGAACCTCCTGACCTGGGTCTCCAGGCTGATGTTAGCTGTAAGTCACTCATCTGTATGTTTTTAGCTATTTTAATGATTACAGTGTCTAACATGCCGTTCAGTGGTAAAAATATGAAGTAAGTCCCAATCAGAAGTGAGATATCAGCGTCTCACATCCTTAGGACTCCTCATATAACATACAAATGTTACTGAATGATGAATCAAATGAATGAATGGTTATGAATCAAGGGTGATTATGAAGAGAAAAATCAGAATACTTCTCTTACATACACCAAAACAAAGCAGAATAATGGCAAACAACAAAAATCCTGTAAGAGAAATTTACTTAACAGTGCTTTGGGGAAAAAAAAAAGGCACAGCAGAACAATTTGAGGAGGATTCCAGTTTCTTCGTGTGAGCCGGTACCTTTGGTTTAAAAACACACATTCGGTTAGAGGCCTGCAGACTTAACTTTTTGATCTCCTTCAATTTAACCTTTTAGATTAGTGTGATTCTAAGGTTGCAAACCGTGAAATAAGATTAATGTCTTCACTCTGGTTTAAATTTCCAACCGTTTCTTTCTTCCTACCAAATTGAACTCTCTTCCCTCAGATGGCTGTTGTCCTAGGCACCAGGAATGGGCGTGGTGGCCCTTTAAGACTGTCCTCAACTCAAGGAGATGAATGCTCACCAGGGGAGGTCATGAGGGGGCTGGTTGGGGCCAAAGGAGCACCAGAGCCCACCAGTGCTGGGGGAGACAGCCTCTTTAGAGCTTAGGGACTTCGGGGGCTCCTAAGTCCCCTTGTGTTTATTTTCTCATCTCAGTATTAAAGCCTCTTCTCCGGCAAAAGCAAAACCAGTTTACGAGCTCATGAAGAATTTCCCGGCATCATACAGTGTCTGATTATGAAAATGGTTGATTTTATTACCTTCAAATGTGTTTGCCTGATTGACTCTGAAGTCTGACCTCTTCTAGGTTGGTCTTTGTGACCCTGACAAGAGAGCCTGCTCAGCGCTCCAAAGCTGATGGCTTTGAGTAGAAGTCTCTAAATATCATCTTTGTTCTCACGATTAAACACAGTGTGCTTGGTTGGCTCAGTAGGTTAGGCATCTGACTCTTTGGTTTCAGCTCAGGTTGTGGTCTCAGGTTGGGAGATCGAGCCCCTTGTGGGACTTTGGGTGTTGGCATCAGACTTAAGTAATAAACAGATCAAATAGCTGTGATTCTGATTAGATGCTGTTATGCATAAGCAGAGACATGGTGATTGGGGAATATGGGAATATGTGGAGAAAATAGAAAAATGAGGGGCACCTGGGTGGCTCAGTCATTAAGCATCTGCCTTTGGCTCAGGTCATGATCCCAGGGTCCTGGGATGGAGCCCTGCATCGGGCTCCCGGCTCCGCAGGAAGCCTGCTTCTCCCTCTCCTCCTGCTTGTATTCCCTCTCTCACTGTCTCTCTCTCTCTGTCAAATAAATAAATTTTAAAAAATCTAAAAAAAATGAAAACAGGAATGAATACTTTGCAAAAGTTTTAGAATCCACAGAGGATACTCCAGTGAGAGGTAGATCTTCTGTACTGGATAATATTAATGTAGAAACCTTACTGTAGTGAATTGTTGTCTTTTTCCCCATCACCAGGGCAAGAACTGAGTTTGGAAAGTAGAGTATGTTTCATTTTTGTTTTTTTTTTTTTTTTCCATTTGTTTTATGCCTTTTGGAACCTAAGTGAAGAATACAAAATATAGGATCAGATAAGGATTAGGCTATAGTAATTATGATTTTATACTTGTGGTTCCTTGATCCCCAGAAAACTTATTTTCATCATCTTCCTGGCTAACCAAGGGCATCATTGTTCCACGTAACCTTTGTCTGAACTCCTTTTCCTCATCTCCCTCTTGAGAGAGCCCTGGAATGAGATAATTATCTCACAAGCTCTGATTTTCAGGAGTTCACGTAAGCACGTTACTGGAAATCGCAAGTCCACGGACGTGCTAGAGGCTGATGAGCGTTTTCTGACAGTGTGGTAAGGAGTGAGTTCAACCTGCCCCTTGATTTGGTTTATTAAGTATGATTATATTCACACTGGCAGTCCTGAAGGCCGATTAAGCTCTAAAGGAGGAGATAATATTTGATAAGCTTTAAGAACTTTGCCCAAACCATCATTGGATTTTTATCTTAATGTTCATTTTTTTCCCCCTCACTAACATTAGAATAAATTCCAGCCGGGAGATAGTAAGGAGAGGGAATGCTCCACTGGTTTAAAATAATCATGGTCCATTTCTTGAATGCCTCCTGTGTGTGCTGTACTCCATTAAATGCTACCATATGTGCATTATTTTACTTAATTCTCAACTATCATAAGAGGTATTTGAACGGCATTTTATAATCGATAAAAATTTATTTTCTGAGAGTTTGAGTAACTTCAGTTCACGGAGCCGGTAGGTGACCGCTGAAGTTCAGCGCCGTGTAGGAGATGAGTGACTGATAGCAACTGACAAAAGTGATTGATAGCTCTTATTAATGTCTCTCATAATATCTTTACAAATAACGTCCTTTTGGTTTCACTTGTTAACCCCCCTTTTGAAAGAGACAAGTCTCATGCCAAATTGTTAATGCTAAATATAAGCTGGAGAGGTTAACTTAGGCCTCTTGGCTCTTCCACTGATGTTTTCCCTGTCCCTTGGTTGCCCTGTTACTTGACAAGCTTGGACAAGCCTTTGCAGAGCCTCATCATAAGGGAGACACTGGCAGGTACATCGGGGTCAGGAGAGAGGGTCAAGTGCTTTTCTGGGTAATAGACACTTTTGCCTTTTTGATTTGACACCTAATGGAGTGTTCCTCTTAGGTCAATGTGGAGTAGATGTGTTCTGCATGAGATCGGGGATTAGGTTGTCGTGTATAAGTACTGTGAATTCTGGCCCCACTCCTGCGGTGTGCTTGTGGTCTGGCTTCATGCAGCCCCAGTATCCAAACTGCCCATACATGCAGGTTGCATGCATTTGAGGGCCGTCCTTAGCAGTGAACTTGAGGAGGGTGGTTTGCTGTAGTTCTTAAGGCGTACGGTCTGGAGACCCTCATGTTTTCAGCTCTGTTCTGGAGAGATCCTAAGCAAATCTGTCCCAGTTGAAACATCTGTGACTGAGTGTGTCCAGAGGCTCAGGCACTAATGCCCTGATTGCCAAGGTGTCAACACTAGAGATTCACAGTGACTGCTTCTTCTGGTCGAGGACCTCGTTGTGCCTTTCTCGCACAGCGGACCAAGCCCTCTGGACTCTGTCGTGTCTCCTGTTCTGTTGAAGAATAGGCCACGTTGGGCAATTTCTCAAGAGGATTCCGAGAAATTAGTAAGGGAAACATTAATAAACACAGTGATAACAACAGCGGTAGTTTCTTGGGGATCAGCTACACGCTGGATGTTTTCTATATGTCCTCTCCAGCCCTCCAAGTAGCCTTCCGAGGTAGATGTTGGCACATTTAAAGATGAAAAACCTGACACTGGCAAATTCACACTGTCCAGTTAATAGGTTGTAGAGCTATAATTCTAGCTCACACCTGTCTGACATCAACACCAAGCTCCTTTCACTAGGTCACACTGTCTTTCTGTGAGAAATGGTCCTAAGAATTTCAATAAACATGTTGATTGTAGTGCCATTTTGTCTAGAATGACCAGACAGTACAGTTTCAACTAGCATTTCAGGAATTTAGCAGATGGATGTTCTAATTCAGCAAGCATCATCTAACAAGTGCCTGTTAAGTGCCTGACACTCACTGTTCAAGGGCCTAGAAATCCAAAGCTGAGTCCATACATTCAACAAATATTCATCGAGCACCTGCTGGCTGCCAGACACTCTTCTAGACAATAGGGTTACTGGGCTTGGAGCCTCCAGTGGGAGGAAGCAGATAAAGAGCAATGTAAATCAGTGAAATATTTCGTGTATTAGTTTAGTGATAAATGTCATGGAGAAGAACAGAGCAGGAAAGGAGGAGAGGCAGTGGAGGGGGTTAATAGGGAAGCCCTCACTGAGGTGGTAAATTCCAGCAAAGACTTGAATGAGGTGGGGGAATGGAGCCAAGGGAGAACATTCCAGGTGGAATAGCAGGCCCTGGAGGAGCATGTCCTGCTGTTACAGTGGAATGATGGGGAGGTCAGCCAGGCTGGCCTGAGCAGGTAAGCAGGAGAGAAGTAGAAGACAAGGGAGCACCTATGGATCATTTTTTAGGTGGGACATTATGACTGCAGTTTACTCTTCATGAAATGGGGAGGCCTTGGAGGAGTTTGAGTGGAGAAGTGACACGATTTGCTTTATGTTCCCAAAGGATCAACCTGGCTCTTGGCAAGTGCAGAGGTAGGGAGACCAGTTAGGAGGACAGTGGAGTAACTAGCAAGTAAAGATGGTGGGTGAGCTGGACAGAAGGCCAGTGGTGTAGGTGAAGGGGTGGCCGTAGTGGTGGAAGGGTGGAGTGGCCGTGGAGGTAGAGCCACAGGATTAACTGAAAGGACTTAATGTGGGGATCTTTGGGGACGCAGTTGGTTGGGTGTCTGCCATCAGTTCAGGTCATGATCCCAGGGCCCTGGGATGGAGCCCCACTTTGGGCTCCTTGCTCCGCGGGGAGCCTGCTTCTCCCACTACCTGCCGCTCTCCCTGCTTGTACTCTCTCTCTGGCAAATAAATAAAATCTTAAAAAAAAAATTGAGGACATCTTTGTTAGTTTTTGCAACTGTATTTTCTTTGGCCTGAGACTTCTTGAAAGATGGATTGGCCGGTGGGGTAAGAGTCAGGGAGGGACAATGTGGTTTAGGGGAGAAAACTCGGGAGTTCACTCTTAGACACCTTCGGTCTGAGATCGACTTCTAGTACAGAATGAGAGCAAAAACCATTCCTTGCCTTTCAGACTCATGTCTTTGGTCACAGAGACTCTCAGAGGCAAATGTTGCTACCAGTCCAGGGAGAGTCACATAATGGTGGGAATGTGCATGAGCACAGCAGTCGCCCAGCTGAGACTGTCTCTGGGGACAGGGAAGCAGCATCCGAGTTGGGGTGTGGGGTCGGAGCCAAAGCATAAGGTTTAGAAGTGCTCAGAGAAAGTGGGTGGATTGGAAGCTTCTAGGAGCCGCACATTCAAGGGCCTGGAGCCCTTGAAGAACAAGCCATTCAGTAGGTCATGATTGCCGAAGCTCATGTTGGGAGGATGAAAGAGAAGCTTGAGGGTCAGGAAGGCTCGGGATGTGGCTGCCCTTAGTGTGGCGTCAGGGAGAAGAAAGGGATGGGGAGCTATTGAAAATACTTGATAGCACAGAAAGAAATAGCCTCTCAAGTCCAAACTTGTAACAACCCAGACAGGGACAAATACCAGTAGAAAACATTAGCAAGTAGGTTATAATCTGTGGCCTTATTTTGTTGCTATTTTATACTCTCTTCATAAGCAATGTTTCTCAAGCTATAAAAATGCTCTGTTCCGAGTTCTTAGCTTGGATAGTAGATCACAGACTGAATTTGATGAAAGGCGCCTCAAATCTCCTTGGACCCGGTGTTGGCTCCACTCCCACCATCCTCAGCTGCCAGGGCAGCCGGGATGAAAAAAATAAAGTCACGATGTTATCAGAAAAGGATATGACCGTTTGCTTGACATCCAGGGTTGGGTAAATAAGAGGTTTGGCCATGAGGGCTTTTTTTTAAAAAAAGAAGAAGAAGAAGAAGAAGAAGAAGAAGAAGATTTTGGTGTATCTATTATCTCTTCTGTTGGGTGACCAAGACCCTGACTTCACTGGCAAGTGCTCAGCAGTTTTTGTGGAATTGAGTTGAAAGTGTTGGGTGAGGGCTGGTTGGGTGTCCAGATGGGAGTTGCTACTAAGGCAAAACTGAAGGTGGCCCGTGAATTGTAATTAGGAGGGTTTTATTTTCCCTCCTTTCTTCCTGTCTCCCACTGTTCTTCCTCTCCATCCCCAACTGTCCTCCCCTCAATGGAAACCTGTTTCATTTTAAAAGAGGCACTTCTTGGAAAGAAGAGTAAATAAGATTTTTTTTTTTCAGCTCTGAAGAAATACAATGTTCTCAACCTCACTTAAGTAATAACCATCCATCACTGACAGAGGTGAATAATACTCTTTCCACCAATTATTACTGAATATTCTGTTGGGCAGAAGATTGAGCAGGACCAAGGCAGAAGACTATCACTATTTTGAAATATAGCTGGTAATGAGTATTACAAATTATTAAACTGAAGACCTTAAAATACAAAAACTTATAGTCTGTCTACATCTTTTGCATAAATCAGCAAAAACTCAAAATAGTGTGGGGGGTGTGGGGGGGCATGAAATGCAAAATGCAGCAGAACTGCTGACTCGATTTGGTGGCAGTAACCAAAAAGCACAAATTGATATAAGCCTTGACCAGTGTTCATGATTTGTTGTTATCTACTTGTCATTTTTGTCTCCGGATGCAGTCGATCCGTAGCTTCGGGACTTTTAATTTCCTTACAGAGCAGTGGTTAGCAAACTTCAGTGGAAGACTCCCCTGGGTGCTCATTAAAAGTGTAGAAATGCTGTCCCTTACTGTTCTCAATCCAGCCTGCATTTTAGAATCCCAGAGTAGCTTTTAACAATTACCTATGCCTGGGACCTGCCACCAAGGATTCTGGTCGAATCAGTGGGGGTGGAGCCCAGGCATCTGGGTGCCAGAGCTTCCCCACACCTGCAGTTAGGTCTGGGGAATATGCAGTTTTACCAGAGCCCCAGCCGATTCTGACCCCCGTGGCCTGAGTATCCCTCTCTGCAGTCTTAAACCTTCACTGGTTTGTTCCATCCACTGAATGGTGGCAGCAGGTCATATTAGTGGAGGATATACAGGTGCATTTCAGAAGTGTAATCTTAGAAGTAATCCTTTTTTTTCTGTAAAAAATTGAAGTCAAAATGTGGGGAAGTCACCAGCTAAAAGAATATTTTATTTTATTTATTTATTTTTGTTCTTCCTCAGGAAATTTTATTTACAATTATTCAGTGCTCTCTTACACACATTTTGGAAGACTTAGTAGGCAGATAAAATGTCATAACACCTTAGAAAGCTAAAAGCACTATGAAAAGAATATATATTAAAGATGAGACAGACCTTTCAGAAAAACTTTGCTGATTAGAGAAGACAAAAGAGGTAATGGCGTCTTTCCTCCTGCCAATGATTCAACTATTTTATTAACCTGGAATGATCATTTAATCTCTTTAAAATAATAAACCTAATGTCTTAACACATTGTGTGTTGATAGCACATATGTATGTATGTATGTATTTTTATTGTGTTATGTTAGTCACCATAAAATACATCATTAGTTTTTGATGTAGGGTTCCAAGATTAATTGTTTACATATAACCCACCAACAGGCTCACCCCTACCCCTCCCCCATCCCCCCTAAAACCCTCAGTTTGTTTCTTGGAGTCCACAATCTCTTGTGGTTTGTCTCCCCCTCCGATTGAAAGAGTATTTTAAAGAAGTGAGAAATATGTCTTTACGAAGAGAGATTTTGTTGATTTGTTTTCTTCTGCTTCTAAGACATACTTCTGTAGAAAATCTAAAAAAGAGAGTCAACCACCCAGAAATGATCACTCTTAATATTTTGGTTTATCACTTAAATTTTGTCTTCTCATGGTGAGTCTGGCCATTGAGTCCACAGCCTTCCCAGAGTTCGAAGTTAGCGCTCCTCTCTCCAGCTGTGTGGCCCTGTTGATAGCCCCCCATCCCTTCCATCAGGAAGAATGGCCTCCCTGCTCTCAGGGAATAGTTTAGTCTGTCCATGACTGTCCCCTAGATCAGAAAATACCAGTGAGTGTCCGGGGAAGCCAACTGCCCTGAATCTTTCCAGGAAGGAGTTCCGTGGTAAACGTGTCAGGACCAACGTCATCCTCTCTTCTTAAGGGTCCCAATTTTGCTTTTGCAACTTGTTCTCATCTTCTCCACCTGACTCTGCTCAGATCCACTTTGGGGGAGCCGATGCCCCTCTCCCAGCCTGTTTGAGGACCTCTCTGGGCAGAGGAGTTTGAAAGCAGGGAATTCCTGTGGCTTCTTTACAGAGAAAACTTTCACCTAGACAGAGTTATCTTGCTTCCATTTTAAATTGACAGGTTAAAGGATTTAAAATGAGTTTCATTGTGAGAGGTTTCGTAATTAAAAAAAAAATTGTCAACAGAGGAAGCGAAGCAGGTATTGCTGTAGTGAAGGCTTAAAAAAAACCAACTTAGACCATAAAGAACCTGTAAAAATTTTCTTAAGATGAACTGCATTTCAGTCTTTCAGTTTTTCTTCATATTTATTTTTGTCTGTAGGGTTTTAAGTTAATCTCCATTGAACTGGAAATATGTGGATTTAAAAATTGAAAGAGCTGTTTATTGGCTTAGTTGCCCATTAGAGAAAAAGAATATAAATGGAACATCACACCTGTAGCCATTCAGTCAATTTTAGTACATTGTGTGGGAAATTCAACCCCCATAATCAGAATATCCGAAGGCAGCTCCAACCGCCCCTGCATTTTTATCTGCTGAGTCACCTGGGAGGCTGGAGACAAGATGGTAGTTGAGCTGGGCCTGAAAGCTTTCATTACAAAGAATTTGAGTAGCAAATGGGGAACCGTTCAGTGCTTGAGGCAGCCGGTGAACAGCCCTGGAATAAGGAATCCTCTTATCCGCACCTTCAGAGAACGAGGTGAGGCACTGTTCTCGAGCAGCTCCTTTGTGTGCCAGGGAGACCTTTTAAGAACTTTCTTTGTAGTCTTCCTCTGTTACCAGCCTAGAGATAAAAGCCAATGCATTATGGTAAAAACAGAATATTTAAATGCTTGGCCTCGCATTTGTATTGAAGGATGAAAAAATTCAGTCTGTCAGGACCCCAAAGTCTGGGACGATCCAGACTGCTAGAGGAACTCCCATTTCCATCTCTGTGGGACTTGTGATAAGAGTCCCGGAATGCTTAATTAACTGGGGGATGGCAGAGGTGCTGCGCCTTCTCTCCAACTCTGGGAAAAACCAAATTCTGTTAATTTGGTTTTGGAGTACAGCGATGTCCTAGAAAATGTCAAGATTACAAAGGGAGGGGCACCTGGGTGGCTCAGTGGGTTAAAGCCTCTGCCTCCGGCTCAGGTCATGATCTCAGGGTCCTGGGATCGAGCCCCACATCGGGCTCCCTGCTCGGCAGAGAGCCTGCTTCCCCCTCTCCCTCTGCCTGCCTCTCTGCCTACTTGTGATCTCCCTCTCTCTCTGTCAAATAAATAAATCAAATCTTTAAAAAAAAAAGATTACAAAGGGCAACTGATCAAATTTAGCATCCTGTATGTGGAGAAGCTGAGAGCTACTAACTTATGGTCATTTCTGCTCAGTGCAGTAGATATGGTACCACAAAACAGCCAAGGGCTTTACGGGTCTGACTAAATTGGGTTTGATTTTCTCAGACCTCATTTGTAGATTTGTTACTCAGCGCATTTGTGTTCAATGAAGCTGATGTTTTCAACCATTCATTCATTTATACATTTAATGACTGCTAGGATGCCAGTCAAGGTTACTTTGTATGGTTTTACAAGTACTAAATGGGAACAATAATAGAAAGCTAGAATTTCCCCATATATTTGATTTCTTTTTCTTAGCAATAGAAATGCCTTTTTTCATCCATATTTCTTTATTGTTTTGATCATACGTGATTCCTATTGTGTGAGTCTTCAGGGCTCATCCGAAGGTGTGTGTTTGTAAAGATATAAATATTTACAGGCCACCTGCCTTTCTGGGTTTTTGAAAAGTCTGTTTCCCTCTTTGTTTTTTTTTTTTTTTTTTTTTTTTTTTCTCATTCCCACCACATGTCCTTCTGTGACGAGTTTTGGGTGCCTGTGTGAAGCTTACTGCAAAAAGCGAACCCCAGGGAGAAAAGCTTCGAGTCCGTTCCTGCAGTTGCAGAAAATGGACAGGCCTGATCCGTGGTCTGCCATTCCTCTGGACTTACAGCGCCCCTAGATAGAAGGGAGTCGCACGGTTCTGTCTTTCATTTGTGAGACTCAGAAATGCAAACTGTTCATTCACTATTTGCCGTCTGTATGCAACATTTTTCTGGACAGACAGAGAACTGGAGGACAGGTTACGTGTTCTTGGGTCACTTGGAGACCGCCGTTCTTCTTGCTCTGGCTGTCCTCACCCGCCCCGGCATGGACACCCGTGAAGAGAAACCCGAAGTGTGCATTGCTGGCCGGTAGCCCCAGATGGCAGGGGCTCCCTTGCCCCTCCCGAAGGTGCAAAGGTTGGAAGTTTTTGCCGTAACCTCTCATTTTTTCAAACGAAAGGCTCTGTGGGGGAGAGATGCCTTTCAGAAGGAGTCTGAGAGCTGTTTGTTGGTAGATGACTGTATGGAATCTGTTTTAATTTATTCACTGTCTGTATGGTTCACACCTCATTTCTCACAGATGCAGAGTCAGATGTGGGGTAATAGAAAAATATGCTCCTGCATTAAGGTGCCAAAGATCTCTTCTTGCTAATATGTTCTTTCCAGAGATAGAATTGGCCAACAGTGCAGAAGAAACACACTATCTCCTTTACTCTCTTTTGATTTGAGCTGTGAAATTCTTGAAAATTTTAAACAGTGGCGCTGGACGTTTATACGCTTGAAACGTATGTTACTGGCTTCTTGTCAGTTTGAGGCCTTCCACCAACAACTCTTGGAAAGAGTTAAAACTAGATTAAAACTTAGAGTTAAAACTAAGATTAAAACTCAGGCTTGTCCATTTGAGGCTTAAATTTAGCCACCATCAGTAGCAAGTTTTAAATAGTTAAGAGAAGCAGAGTCAGAGCCATTCACATTTTCTCTAGAAGTGACAATGACCATTTACTTTTGGTTTTCCAGGAATGAAATGGCAACCTGGGGCAGAATCCTGAAGGCACATACTAGATTAGAAACCTCTTCTTATTAAGGAAGAAACTAGTACTGTCACTATATATATATAAGTACATATCTATATATTTATGTATTTAAATATAAGTAGTAGGAAATATAGTCTTTAAAACAAAATATAATTTTATGGCTTATTGTTTGACTTAAGGAGAAGTAAAATAGCATATGAGCAATATGGAATTATAGATGAACATAAAGAACAGTAACTGAAAATTTGTCTAGTTCTAGAATAAAAAATTAAAAGCAGATTTTATTGGTGTACCAATAAGCTTGTGTGGAAGAAAGAGCTTTTGCTCTTAGAGGTAGAAACTCAGATTTAATGCTTGGCTGTGTTTATTGTTATATGACTTTGGGTAAAGTAGGCACTAACCTCACAGAGCCCGCCTGGCCTGTGGTCAGCGGTGAGTTTGTGTAAGAAAACCTAAGGGAGGAGCTTAGTATCAGGCACCTGTGGGTGACCTGTGACCAACTTTCCTTACTTTCTCAAGCACTATACCCTGTTAATTTAAAAAAAAAAAAAAGTGAAAGCACAAAAGGTTTATGAGAAATTATTTCAGCTGTCAAACTCATAAAGATCCTATGTATTTTAGAAAATAAACTCTGCTTTTAGGAAGCCATATAAGGCAGTATTTTATAAAATTTGTGGGGTGTTCAGTTGAGAAGCGAAAATGGTGTGTTTGAATTATGATATACATGTTAAGGACATAATGACAGTTTCTTCCTAAGAAAGAGTGATTTATGTTTTTTAAAGATTTTTTATTATTTATTTGAGAGAGAGAGAGAGAGAGAGAGCACAGGCGGAGAGGGAGAAGCACTCTCTGTGCTGAGCAGAGAGCCTGATGTGGGGTTTGATCCCAGGACCTGGAGATCCTGACCTGAGCCAAAGGTGATGCTTAACTGACTGACTCACCCAGGGACCCCCAAAAGAGTGACTTATGTTTAACAGAAAGTGGAGAGAATAGTTCCTGTGGTTAGCTCATTCCCTCCCACTGTCTAGGGTTCAGTTTGCCGTAAAGGCTGAACACTATGCACTTTTGTATTTCACTGGTGGTCTGAAATTTCAGTTTGGGTTTAATTTTTTGCTTGAAACCTCAAGAATACTATGGGGATGACTTTGGCTAAGGGAAAGGAAGCCATAATCCATTCTGAACTCTAGTTCAGCGTTAGGGAACACTAATGAACTGCTATAAACACAGCTATCAAGAAACTGAATTCAAGTATTCCTGTTAACTCCTGAAAATAAATAGATATTTGGCAATTTCCTATCGCAGGGACAGCTCTGTAGAGTATTTTCAGTGGATATCAAATAATACATTAAAATGCTTGTCAAGGGGCGCCTGGGTGGCTCAGTCAGTTAAGCGTCTGCCTTCAGCTCAGGTCATGATGCCAGGGTCCTCTCTCTCTCTCTCTCTCAAATAAATAAATAAAATCTTTTAAAAAAATAAAATGCTTGTCAAAGTGACAAACATGTAAATATTTTGTGGGNGTCAGTTAAGCGTCTGCCTTCAGCTCAGGTCATGATGCCAGGGTCCTCTCTCTCTCTCTCTCAAATAAATAAATAAAATCTTTTAAAAAAAATAAAATGCTTGTCAAAGTGACAAACATGTAAATATTTTGTGGAGAAACACTGCCCTATGTTTTGTAAGGTGGCTGTTTTCTATGTATAACCCAGACCAACATAGAATCCATGGATGGACAATTTAGAAATTTAAATAAAACCCTTTCTATTATGCTAAGCGGAATAAGTCAATCAGAGAAAGACAATTATCATATGATCTCTCTAATACGAGGAACTTGAGAGTCAGGGCGGGGGGTCGTGGGGGTTAGGGAGGGAAAAAATGAAACAAGATGGGATGGGGAAGGAGACAAACCATAAGAGACTCCTAATCTCACAAAACAAACT
>LNAC01001033.1:86928-234865 GCA_002007465.1 Ailurus styani | reverse complement strand
AGGGATAGGGTGGATGGGTTATGGACATTGGGGAGGGTATGTGCTATGGTGAGTGCTGTGAAAGGTTTAAGCCTGATGATTCACAGACCTGTACCCCTGGGGCAAATAATAAATGAAATGAAATGAAATAAAATATACCCTTTGATAACATTAGCAGGATTCTTGTGTAAAGCCTATCAAAACTCTACTGGCACCTCTTCAGGTGCCTGATAATGACAGCGTCTCAGTGGTGATCATGTTAAAGTTTCATGGAGACTAAAATCCTCTGCCAGATTGTGTGTGAAAAGAACATATAGGTACATATGCCATTTAGCCATTAGCTAGGTTCTCAGATCAAGTCTAGAAACAGATTCTGTACCCATAAAGGTCAAAGCTTTTGCTGTTCATCTGTTTGCGTCTTTCTTTCCTTCTCTTTCTGTCTGTCTTTCTTTCTTTTCTTTCTTTCTCTTTTTCTCTTTTTCTTCCTTCCTTCCTTCCTTCCTTTCTCTCTCTCTCTCTCCCTCCCTCCCTTCCCCCCTCCCCTCCCCTCTCCTCTCCTTTCCTCTCCTCTCCTTAACTTTCTCGCTGTTGCTTAGACCACTAGAATACACTCACTTGTAAATCACGTTGTAAGTCAGTTGTAAGTCCCTTGTTGAAGGTGATGGAGCACCGCCTAGAGGAATCATGGAAACGGACTGGATGGTTGGCGGGCTCCCTCCCTATTGGGGAGTACATTCTGTGCCATCTTTACACCTTTAGGGATCCCCTCATTTCTAAGAGACCTAAGGCTTCTAAGAGGGTTTGCCTGCCTGCATAATCCATTCCCCTGTCTTCCCAAAGCTCCAGTCAGTGCTCCGGCTGGCACTAGAAGGGTGCCCCTCCTCACCATCTCCTCTCCTGCTCTGGGTTCTCTTCCTGGGACTGTTGCCAGGGCCGCTAACTGCTCTCCCTGCTCCTACCCTTAGTCCTTTGCTCAGAGGCCAGAGTGGTCTTTTAAAACTATCAGTAAGACCTGATCATTCCTCACCTTGAAATGCTCCACGGCATTTAAAGTAAAATCCAGCTACATAAATCCAGCTACATAAACCCTCACACTCTGGCCCTCGCTCACAGTTTCTACAACATTCTTCCCTGCACCTACTGGGTCCCAGCCACCTCCACCTTCTTTTCATTGCTTGACCCCACCAAGCTCATTTTGTTCTCCGGACCTGGACACGAGTCTTTCTGGAAGGTATTATCCAGCCCCGATGACTTCACAGGGCAGATGCTTCTTGATGTCAGAATGTCAGCTTAAATACTCCTCCTCAGAGAAGCCCTCCCTAACCACCCAAATGTAAGCAGCCGCCATCTACTTTAGATTGGATTCTCTAATAACATCTGTCTGTAGCTGACAGTTCTTTCTCCCCTTCAATTAGAACATAGGCTCCACTAGAGCAGAGACCCATTTGTCTCTATCTGATGTATCCCCAGGCCTCAGAACAGTTATTTAGGAAATGTTTTTCGAAGGAATGTATTAATGCATGAAGAAATGATGTGGCCAGTATTTCTAAACATAACTGATAAATTTCCAACCAAAAGTAAAGAAACTTGGTGAGTGCGGTGGAAGTGTACACTTTCCTTTAAAATAGCAGAACAAATTCTCAGACCCATAAGGTACTCCTCCCCAGCCTCTGGAGTTCAGGAAACTCAGTTTGGGAACCTAGCTGCTTTTATCAGAGTGATCATAATTCAGACATCCTAGAACAGAGCCTGAATTGGTTGTCCTGCCACTCTCTCTCATTGACTTAATTTGCAAGTGGTTTGTCCCCTCAGGAACCTGCCTCTCCTGTTAGTGCTGTCCCTGAACTCTGTTCGTCACTGACATAAACCCCCACATAGATAGAGCAGTCAGCTGCTTCCTTGCTTTATTGAGAAGTATTTAGAGAGCTTGTGGGAACAACCAAATATTCTTGGTATTTCAGAGATACGTGGGAAGGGGGCGCCTGGGTGGCTCAGTGGGTTAAAGCCTCTGCCTTTGCCTCAGGTCACGATCTCAGGGTCCTGGGATGAAGCCCTGCATCGGGCTCCCTGCTCAGCAGGGAGCCTGCTTCCTCCTCTCTCTGCCTGCCTCTCTGCCTACTTGTAATCTCTCTGTCTGTCAAATAAATAAATAAAATCTTAAAAAAAAAAAAGATACGTGGGATTTTATGCCCCAGTGTTGGGCACCCGTTGGATTAGGAAATATGATTACATGTCGACAAGATGGACATACTCATAACCATCATCTCTGTCTGTATTCTAAGCTGCATTTGTTAATTTTTCTGCTTCACACATAGCTCTAAACATTTTTGAGCTTGAAAAGCTGAAAGCATACCAAAAATAAACCAGGTTGTCCCAATGTATTACATAAACTAAGAGTGTTTCCTTCAGCTTTTTCAGATGATCTGGGGATTGCTTCAGTGAGAGAAAACTGTAATTGAGCCAGTTAATGAAGACTTCAGCCGGGGGTGAGGGTGTGGTGGTGGGGAGGCTGGCTTTCTTGCCAGCGCCATGATCCCCTGCCCTAGTTGCTTTATGCCCTGGGGGCCAGTGGGCGAGATCGCTATCTGTCGTCTTTTATCTTAAAGGACAGAATTTCTGTAGATCTCATGCTGTTAATACAACAGTATCTCTGGCCCTCAGGAATCCTAGAGTTTCAGAATTTTAGAACAGAAGCGAAGACGCATTCCATTGAGGTCACAGAGCAGGTGGCCCCCTGGAGGAGGGGCTGTGTTCTTCTGGCCCAGCAGGGTGTCTCTCCTGCACTTTGATTTATCCCCGATTTTCTTTGATCCTCCTCAAGTAGCCTGTGATTTGTTTACTTGCACCTAACGCTTAAAACGAGTCATTTCACTTGGGACAGAAGGTTCCTGATGATTTTTCCATCAGACGAGGGTTATTTCCCGCGGAAGCCCTCTGTGTCCCTGCGGGCTTGTTGAAAGCCCCCTTCTCTGGGCTTACTTCTCACATCCTGGGAGCTGCGGTTGGTTGCTTCTTGGGGTCACCTGTCAGAGTGTACACTCCTTGGAGCTGGGAACTGTGGTCTTTTTTTTTTTTTTTTTTTTTTGGCCTTGTTTTTAAATTCCCAGCTCTGAACTGTAGATGTGCTGTGCTGTCATGAAAGTTTGGTCTCCGTAAAGATGGATCTTGGTAATCCTAGAAGCTCTTCAGTCGTCATGGTAAAAGTCATGTTTGAATGATCGTGTCATCTTCCTAGAAATTCCAGCTTTCTGCTTCTATAATCATAAAGTCAGCCAGTAGGCGTTGGTATGTTGGCTTGTAAGAGTTGAAGTTAGTATGGCCAAAAAGCTTATTTGAGAAAAAGAAAAGAAAACTATCCATCGTCCCTGCTGCTAGTCTGAAACACTCAGCATCTCAACTCTCTGTTGTCAAGTTTCAAAGCTATTTGGTAATGACTGGTCCTGAATCCTACTGTTTTGTGCTTTGAGGAGTAACTGGTCCACTGCTGCCCCATTGAAGCCTCCTTGCTTTTTCAAATCGGCCTAATTTTGAGCTGAAACAATGGTAAAGTCCAGCTGACCCCTTCTGATGTTAATAGTCCTTGCGGCTGCCAACGTGGTGGTCTGCGCAATGCCACAAAGTCTCTTTGGCCTGATCAGACAGCCTCGCCGGACTTGACTTCTGCCTGGTTCGTCTCATCGCCCCTATCACTCCCCACACACCCCTCATGTTCCAGCTGCAGCAGACCGCATGCTCTCACACAAGTAAGTGCTGCTGATTTTTCACACTACCCAGCACGTGTCTGATTAGTAGTCTCTGGATGGAACTCTGCTGTCTTCCTCCTTTGCACACAACTCAAGAGGTACTGGCATGACACAGACTGTAAGGAGAGGGGAGCTGCTCCAATCCCTAGCATGAGCAGCTGGGCAGATGGAAGCCGTCCTACTGAAGCGGGGAAGACCGCAGTAGAGCAGATGGGCTGAGAGTGTGGTGGCGTCAAGGGTTTGGATGGAGAAGGGTTCAGTTCAGGTGCCTCGGAGATAGCCAGGTAAGCGAGGTGGGAAGTTGAATTGTATATATGGATCTGTAGCTCAGAGAGGTTCCAAATTGAGGAACTACTTTTGTGTAGTTGTCATTATATTTGAAGTGAAGTGGAGGAGCTCTCCAAGAAAGAGGGTTTGGAGAGTGTGATAGATCCCTAGAGAGCTACCAAATTTAGAAAGAGAAAAAGGGAAACAGGCCATGAAGAGGCCAAGGGAGATTAGAAAGAGTAGCCAGAACAGGTAGAAGGAAAATCAAGAGTGTCCGAAGCAGAGAATTCAAGGATGAGAAGGGAGGTCACCTGGCATTTATTGGCTTGTAGGGAGGTCATTGGTAACCTTAGTAAGGTGTAGTAGAATATTGGGGGACACTCTGAAGAGTGAGTGGGAGGGAGAGTGTGGAAACTACGTGGGAAGACAGTTCCTTCCAAAAGCATGGCTTTAAAGAATAATGAAGAGGTAGGACTCACTCTCTTCCCCCGCCATGATGGGTGAAGAAGAGTGGAGTGTGAGTGAGCCCAAGAGCAGGATGACTTGCCTTCCTGTATTGTTGTTTTGATTTTGGTTTTTGTTTTTTTAAGATGGATGGTACTAGGGCTTTTTCTTCTTCTTCTACTACTACACATAGGCAGAATCCAGTAAAAGTGCCAGGGGATAGTACCATTTTATACTTTGCTCACAGTTGAGGTGGATATTATTCTGTAGTCACAAATAATTGATATTTATATGCTAGCCTCTCTTCTCCTATGAATTTATATTTGAAATGTAAGAGGAAAAAAGCTTGCTTTTTTAAAAAATAGTTCATCCAGTTTAGTCTTAAGTCCCAGAAGGCAGGTAAATGGTATAAAGGATTTTTTTGTTTGGTTGGTTTTTGTTTTTTTGTGGTTGTTTGTTTGTTTGTTTGTTTGTTTTTACAAAGTGCTTGGTTATTCAGTAGGAATCCTGTTTTATGCCTAAATGACAGAGATTTACATTGAGCATTTTCTTGCATGAAGTCCTTGCTAGGTTGGTATCTTTTAATATGACTGAATTTTAATATCAACAAGAGATGGAGGTAAATTTGAATAGAGAAGCTAATTAAGCAGTCATTTAGTTAGGAGATGGAGATTTTAAAACGCCTCTTCTAAAAGTGGAAAAGATGAGGGTAAATTGACCTTTTTTTTTTTTCTATGGAATAGAAAATTGGAGCTGAAAAGGAACAAAGCCATGACCAATTTTTATAGGTGAAATGGACTGGGGATTGGGACTGTGACTTCATTTATAACTGCACAGGGCCTCCTTGGAAGCTCATTGCTATTTCTTAATTTCTTAGTCATTTACTAAATCTCTCCCTGGGAGAGGCGTAATGAATACAGTTCCTGATTCTTGAAAAGATGGAGGATTCCTCTTGCCCTCCCATGGGAATACTCAAAGTCCTTACCTGAACTTTTAGGATTCAGAGTTTCTAGAAGTCTAAGCCTTTGTTTTTTAGCTGAAGTAGAACACAGTTAATAAGGTAAATTTAGTTTCAAGAAAGGGCAGAGTTTAAGCCGGAACATTATGTGTCGTTTCTGTTTAGAATTGCAAGTGATGGAGTTTGCTTCTAATAACTGAAATCATTGACAGCTATGTTTAGTCCAGAGTGAATATATCAGAAGAGGGCGTGTTGGACAATAGTAGAGTTTAGTGAGCTGGAATAGGAGGTGTGTGACTTTTAAGTGGCAAGGGTCATCCAGGGAAGCAAGGAGTGAGCATAAGGGGGGAAAAAAACCCAAAGCAGTGCAAATATCCTACAAATCTACTTTAAGAAAATGTTTTGGCATTTGGGTACAAGACCGGAAGTGCACACTCTAAAATTATGAAAATGAGTTAAAGTTAGAAGTATTATATTTAGATGCTTATGCTTTTAATCGTTTGCCATTTAAAAATCAGTTCATCACTCGCTTGTATCGGCATGTGGGTAGGGAAGAAGACCTAAAAGTTTTGGAAATTGGATTTACCGATGTAGGCTGTTGATGCTCTTTACCCGTAGGTACAGTATGAACTTATGCCCTTTCAGATATGTGGAATTCTATGTGGATTCTCGTGAGACTCCAAACTAAAAAGCCTTACATTTTTAAGGTTCATTGCTCTACTATCTCTCAGCCACAATGAAGGCTTTATTTTATTACAATTAATCAAGAAACGGCAATGATTTTCATTCATTATATTGTGCATGTGGTGCTGGGGAAAATAATATGCTTCAGAAATATTTGACAAGTGCATAGGAGTTTATTCAAGGTTTGAGGTTGTGATCTATGACAGGTAATGTATCATGTGGCATATTTGTAGGTAGAAAATGATGGTAGGTTATTTTATTTAAATAGTTGATAGGTGATTGTTGGTTCTGTTTTGCATTTTTATTCGTCTTTTGTAGAGCGGGCGCTCTGCCTTAGGGGCAGGTCATGAAATCAAAGAGAAGCAAGTTGCAAAATGGTTTCATGACCAGAATAATAACAACTGAAACCCGAAATTGGGATGTTCTTGTACTGATTTTTCTCTTAGTTCATGTTTATTGAGGGGCTAAGGTCACGTGTTTAGAAAGACTCCTATTTTAACATGCATTGGACAACGTTTTAAAGTTTGGAGTGCATTGATTCACCCACCCCAATGAAGTCTATACTGAAACTACACTTGTGTAAAAATTCTTTATGTTTACAAAGACAAGGAGACTGAGAAAGAGGTGGTGAAAGAGGTGAGAGACTTCTGTAAGAAGACAAACTGTAAGAAGATCGGAATTTTGGCGTCTTCCACTCCCTTCCCCACACCCACCTCATCAATCATCACTAATTTCTAGGCCGAACCCCTTTGTTTCATGGAAGAGGAAGCAGGGCACCAAAGAAATTAAGTCCGTCATCCAGGCTCACAGATGACAACTCATTTGCTGCTAATTATTTTCATGTATTAGAGCTATAAACATTGTACATAGATTTTAAAGTGAAATGAACTAAAATGTTTATATTTTGAGATATCATTCTGGTTTTGCTTCAGTAACCATTTTGACGTCTAATTATTAAGTTAGAGCTATTTGCCAAAACACACATGATAGAGAGTCTTAAATATGATATTCATAGAAAATAGAAGATACCCAACGTTTTAAAAATATGATTCATATGCAAGAACTGCCCTGTCTGGGAAGAAAATTAAACATTTTTTTTTAAAGATTTTATTTATTCATGAGAGACAGAGAGAGAGAGGCAGAGAGAGAAGCAGGCTCCCCATGGAACAGGGAGCCCAACCTGGGATTCAATCCCAGGACCCTGGGATCATGACCGGAGCTGAAGGCCGACGCCCAACCGACTAAGCCACCCAGGGGCCCCTAAGCATCTTTTTAAAATGTACTTTTTTAGTAGTCATTTGTGTTTTATTTTCTGATTTTATGATCTGGTGACTCTTTGGTTACTCTTACAGAGATTCTCTAAACCACTTAAACATTTTCTTTTTGAGTTTTTGGAAAACCCTTTGATGGACTGGTAAAAACATTAGCGTGTGATCAGCCCAATAGCATCTATTACCTGTAGGGAGATTTCAGCTCTGAAAGTTGTAACTGAGTTCTATTTTCCACTAAACATAGAAAAACCTACTTTTTCCTCACTTGAGAGATTTTACAATGGTTAAAGACTACAAGGAACAGTTACTACACATTCACATATGTAGGTGGATATGATGATAATGGGGCTGATTTTATGAGTTCTTCAAATAATTATTCAAATACCTAGTATGGTCCAGGTACTACGTTAGTACTGGTACCACATGTGGAGTAGCCATGTAAAAAGGGAATACCTCTCAAGCTGACACTTGAGGAACGGGGTGTTGGCCACTTGAAGAGCAAAGGAAAGAATGTTCTCACAGAGAACAGCATGTCTAAAAAACCTGGAGGCAGAAAACCTTGCTGGGCTTTGCCAACCAAAAGGAGATCACGTGGCCAGATCGTCGTGGGAGAGAGGGGTAGGCAGTGCCACTGGGCACGGATCGGGTGTTGAGGGCTAGGCTTGTGCTGTAAGGCCATGGCAATTAAGAGTTTGGATTCTTCTTCAAGCACATTGGGAAGCTATTATCATGAGTGCTATGACTAGATTTATGTTTTATGAAGATCAAAATAGAGTGGACAGGAGTAGACAGGGAAGAGGAGGTTTATTAGGGAGTTCAGGAAAGAAATGATGGCTTGCATGGTGGCAGGGGACCAAGTCAAGATATATTTTGGAAATATATGTTTTCATATAGGTATTTGCATATGTATGAGATGGGAACCGCTAGAGCATGACTATATTTTGGTAGAATCTTAGTCTGAAGAGTATGTATTAGGTTGGCCCTGAGCAAGCATAGTGAGGTTCAAGGAAAACAGAAATGAATTTCTGGAACAATCCAGAGCAGCTGAGCTGTGCTCCATGAGTTCATCCAGGGGCCCAGGTTGGAAGGGGTGGCCCTGGCATCGTCCTGAATTTGGGGCCTCCATGAGTGAGTCTGTGGTGACCAGGTCAATCATTTTTTCCTAGCCAATGAGAAAAGGAAGCCTAGAGCAAGTGCCCTTGCCTTTGTGAAGATGACCTAAACACTGGAGACATATGCTCTCTTTTCTCATTGGTCCAGACCTTATCACCTGGCCTCAACTCACTGTGGTCTCAGGCTGGGTGAAGGAATACCAGCTAAAACAAAGTTTGATTACTAAAAGGAAGATGGAGAAAATGGATTCTGAGAAGAGTCCATTTCTTCCACTCCTTGGGACAAGGAGGGGGGTTACAACATACCTATTTCTGTTTTGGAACACCTGGGTGCCTCAGTTGGTTAAGGACTGCCTTCAGCGTAGGTCATGATCTTGGGGTCCTGGGATTGAGTCCTGCATTGGGCTCCCTGCTCAGTGAGGAGCCTGCTTCTCCCTCTTCTACTCTCCCTGCTTGTAATCTCTCTCTCTGTCAAATAAATAAATAAAATCTTTTAAAAATGTATTTATTTCTGTTTCTAAACCATAAACAGTGCTTGGCTTATATTTGGTACTTAATTGAGAGTTCATCAAATTGAATTGACTATTAAAATTGACCCTCTCCCTTCTTTTTTTTTTTTTTTGACCCTCTCCCTTCTAAAAGGTCGAATTTGATTATAGGCTCTGGATTACACCAGAACATCACCTTTCCACCTCTCTGTCTTTTCTGTGGACTTAACACTTTCTAGTAAAAGCATACAAAAGAGAATATAATATTTAATTTCAAGATTTGCTTAAAAATCTAAAATGTAAGAGGAAAAAAGAAAATGTGTTAGTTTTATTTGGATCACTATCTTGTTCAGTGTTTGGTCTTGATATTTACATATGCTTTGGGCAACTGAGCATATGCCAAGTTGATATGTCTTTTAGTCAACAGAAAGAATGGCTGGCGATTTTGAATAGGATTGTAGATTGGAAACATGGGTGTAGCATTTAGTTTATAACAATGATTGGTATTCGTATGTTCCCCCTTCTTCAAGTTATTAAACATTCTCCAGTGCATGTGGCGAAGATAGAACTAAATGGTAATTTTACTATGGAGTAGTAGTTTTCATAATTCTGTATTATACTAAAGGGTGTATCATTTGCTTAGAGTATTACACTAGCCCTTTGTTCCTGATATTTTTACCATAAAATTAGAATTGGGAAGGGAAATCATGTGACAGTCTGGGATATTTGTTTTTGAGATAGTTACCATCTACCTAAGATAAGAAATTACTTAAAATGACATGGCAGCCGCTGGCACAGCCCCTCTCTTGCTGTTTCGAGCAAAACACGGCTTTAAGCATAGTAGCATGCCCATTAAGAGGGGGAGGAAGGAACGTCCAGAAAATAAGTTCTTTGGATATGGTCAGGTTCCATTCCCTCATTTGGTAGATGTGGAAACTAAGGTACAAAACACTTAAGTGTCTTGACTAGCAAACCATTACAAGATGATGGCTCTATTTTAGAAGGTGTTTTCACGTGTAAGAGAAGATTGTTATATATTAAGCTATGTCATGTGAGTCCCTTATGACAAACTCTCTTTCAACTGTCAGGGAAACAGGAGGATGCCAGGAAGAAGCTGCGACTTTTCACTGGTGAAGGAGGGAGAGATGAGGCTTGCAGCCTCCCTCCAGCCCTGCTCAGGGCTTGTCCAGTGTGGGACCCGTTCCACGTCACCAGTGAAGCCTCTAGTGTCGCTGTCACTGTTCACTCAAAAAGGGCAAGCAAAATTCTGAGAAAGCAGTGGAAGGGTGCTTGCTCATGGAAGAACGGCTAGTTTCACGGGTCCTAGAGGCGGAGCAGGGGCCCTGGGTAGAGATAGGAAGGGAGAGGGGAAGGAAGAATATCCGTTTCCGTTATTAGATCATCCTTCCCGGAGATTAAAATATAGATCCAGCTGCAGAAGATTTATTGTTCTGAAATTAAATGGGTCTCAGTTATGTAATTATTAGGCCATTACTTTAATGTCGTTTTCTGGCCATCTGTGGCAAAAGCCTAAGAGGAGTAAAACCTGGGATCGTTACAAATAAGTTCTGACTTGTAGTTAAATGTTGATTTTTGAGCCATCTATGGGGTAAATGGAAGTCGCCTATTAGGGCTGTGCAGTAGGATCGTGTTTGGGTTGTGGGCATGTTTCCCTTTTTTGACGGTGGTCCTGTGCAGCCTTTCCCCTTAGCATCCTAGTTTTTGTGTCTAGCGAAGGTAATTAAACCAAGTGATGGGACCTTGCCATTTTCTGTTTGTAGAACAATCAACCATGACGACCGAATCTGGCTCAGACTCGGAATCCAAGCCGGAGCAGGAGGCCGAGCCCCAGGAGGCGGCGGGGGCGCAGGGGCACGCCGGGGCGCCGCAGGGGCCGGGCCCCGAACCCAGCAGCGAGGAGCAGCACCAGGCCCTAGAGCAGTTCGAGGCCGCTGCGCACAGCACCCCCGTGAGGAAGGAGGTGAGCCCCGGGACCCAGGCCGCCAGCGGCTTCCCCGCACCTGCTGGCATCACCCAGAAAACCTCTTCAGGAATGTTTGCTGACCTTTGCCAGGGTCTGGGCCGACCTTGGTCTCTTAGCACTAGAGGGAACTATGAGGGGTCATCTGTTTCCCCCTTCTGGTCACAGGCAGATGGAAATGTATGCTATTTTAAGGCTTTTAGTGAATGACATTCCACAGCCTTGCTTGGTAACTCTGCTTCATTTGATTAAAGCACTTAAACCCACACTGAATCTGGACTGCGGGTTATTGGTTTTATCTGGGTTTACAGGAAGGCTAGACACCACACCGATGGCTTTAATTAGGCTCCTAATTTTTATTCAGGCATGGGGTTTGAGCTCTTTTAATTCTTCCCAGAGCTCCCTCTGATCTGGATGTTTCCGGCTACTTCGAGTGAGTGTTCAGGTGGGTCTCCTTTCCCTCCCTCACGTGCGTGTGTTCAACTCTACTATCGAGTCCTACTTAAGTTGTCACATGTAACGTGACTATTTCTTTCAGAAGTTTTCATACAAAAGAGAAAGCATGGTTTCTACTCGGGTTTTGAGTGAATCCGTATTTAAATTATTTTGGCTTAAAACGTCAAACCTGAAATCAGCAAGTGTTAGGGTACCCACTCAGGCTATGGTAAGCAAATCTGGGAGTCCTTTTTCTAGGTTGGAAGTATATGTGTCAAGCTAGCAATCATAGAAGACGTTGAGAGAAGAGACACGACATCAGCCTGTTAGTGAAATTCTGTGGAAGGCACAGCACATTATTGTAACATTAAACTATGTTTACAAACTGATTATTTCTTTTCCCCATGGTATTTATGCTCTGCCTTAAGCAGTATTAAAAATAACATTTATTTTCATGTCCTGTAAATAGATGCTGTGTCTGATCTAAAATGTTTCGTGATGGGGAGCTGGAGGTTTTCCTTCCAACAAAGGAGCCGTTGCTGTCATCACAGTTTTCCTTTACTGTTTCTTTTTTTTGGAGATGTGAGGATGGTGTCTTTATTGTTTTTAAACCTTCAGAAATTTAATGTTACTAGGCTGGATATTTCCCCCGGTTCTTTCCTCTTAACTCTGAAATGAAATAAACATGAGAGTGGGAGATAATTGTTCAGAAGAAAGAGTTTCTGGGCCGAGACGTGATACATGTGTTTTATCTTCTGGAAGTCAGATGTCTGAAACAAAATGAGAGAAACGATACTAAAGCCCTTTAAGGGGAAGGTAACTGGCTGAAGAGTCAGAAGAACTAGTGAATCCTGCCTCTTCCCTGGTTTGTTTCAGGGACCTCAGAGAACACATTCAGCCCCTGAGCCTCCTCTTCCTTGTTCATAAGATGAAGAGATGAGAAAGGATCGTTTTCTCAGGTTCTTCTGCTCTCGGCTGCCTTGGTTCATACTAGGATCCCAGTTATGTTGGAGGTGAAGTGAAGAACATTTTGGTAGTCCCTGACGATGAAAACAGGGGCGTGGCCAGATTTGAATCAGGCTACTAGTTTTATGGAGGAAGTTTGTGGAGACCGGGCCCTTGCCCTTCTCTCTCCTGTGTGTAAATGAGCGTGAGGAGACCTGAACACCTACCTCCCAGAGCTGTCATGAGGAGTCTGGGAAACAGGATTTGCCAAAAGGGTCGATTCTGATATTTTAAAATTGTAACGAATTATATGTAACCACAGTGGATGTTTATATGAGGTTCTTGGTCTGCTCTTCTGAAGTTGTTGGAAATATGTGTGTGAGAGGCTCAGTGATGGGTTCGTGCTTTAAGCGTTTTGGAAACAGCACCTCCCTTTGAATGCTGGTGGTTTCAGGGGTATCTGGAGTTGACGTAAAAGTAGCCCAGAAAGCTTTGTCTCATACAGATTTTATTAGAGGAAAAATGAAACTTCGTCTTTCCCAATATAAAGAAAAAGTCGATTCCAGGTAATGAGGTTTAAATAAAAACATAGCTTCTGTTGACTTTGCCTGTGAATTAAAAGTGCAAAAATCTTAGGGCACCTGGGTGGTGCAGTTGGTTAAGCGTCTGACTCTTGGTTTTGGCTCAGGTCATGCTCTTAGGGTCCTGAGATCGAGACACCCCCCTTACCCCCCGCAGGGTTTGGAACTTGAGATTCTCTCTCTCCTTCTCCTTCTGCCCTTACCCCCCAGTCGTACGCTCGCTCTCACACTCTCTCTCTCTCTCTAATATAAATAAATCTTTTTTAGAAAGTGCTAAAATTTATGTAAGTTGGAAGCACTTAGCAAATATATGATATAAAATTCCAAGGTTACTGTGGTGCCTGGGTAGCTCAGGTAAGCGGCCCACTCTAGATTTAGGCTCAGGTCATGACCTTAGGGTCCTGAGATTGAGTCCTGTGTCTTGTTCTGCCCTCAGCGGGGAATCTGCTTGAGAGTCTCTGTCTCCTTCTGCTCCTCCCCCCAAGCTTGCTCATGCGTGCTCCCTCTCTCTCTCTCTCTCCCCCCCTCAGTAAAATCGAGAAATCTTAAAAAAAAATTCCAAGGTTACCAAACTTCTTCAACTAGCTTAAGACCAAAATTATTTGACTTCTTTGCAGCACTATTTTAATACTTTGATATGAAAGACTAATAATTAGTCAAAAGAAAAAAAAAAGTTGGACCAAGTTGCCAGAGTAGGTTTTCTTTTATTTACTTGTTTTAGCTACCTCTAGCTTTGTCAACTATTTTGGCCTTTGAAGTTGTTTTTTCCATTTTTTTCATGGTCTCTTCACTCAGCAAATTGGTCTTTTTATTCTGAAGAACTTCTCACAACTTTGCTCTGAATTCCTGTGTAAAGTAGTGGAGGAAAGGATGTATTTATAATCTGGAGGGAAAACCAGACAGAAAATGCCTTTGTAAATGCAGAAATCCATAACTAAAATCCAAAATAAATATATACCAGAAGATAATTTTGTGATTAGAGTGTCATGAAATTGTAGCCACTAATAAGAAAGAAAAGTTGAAGTGATAAACGGAAATAAACCTTTATTGTCAAGGTCATGTGCTTTTAGCTGCTAGGAGGATAGTATGTTTATGAGAGAAGAAATTTCATGAATTTTGCAACATGTTTTTCTTTGGTCTGTCAGTGTGCATTTGCAGACTAGTGGAAATGATAGTCTGGCCCATGAGTTGAATTTGCACATTAATACCATTGGTGGTTATTTAATAGAGGAGGGTATTGTATGGTGACAGATGCTAGCTACACTTGTGGTGAGCACAGCATAATGTATAGGGTTGTTTAATCACCATTTTGTACAGCTGAAACTATTTGTAATATTGTGTCAACTGTACTTTAATGAAATATATGTATGTAAACACGCACATAGTTAAAGAAGGGGGGTGTAAAGAGAGTAGTTGCACAGAGAGATTTCCAAGGGTATTTATTAATTCAAGGGGGAATTTAACTGTTCCTTAGGACATCGTCTGCAGGTCTGAGGCTAGCCTGGACTACATTGTTGTGCTTTGAAAGCAGATTAAAGCTTTTGGACAGATTTGATCTGCTCTTACACTGGCTCATTACAGTGACGGGGGAAACAGACAAAAGGGGATTACTTTGTGATGAATTTCAGTGCTGCTGGCTTCATAGAATTGATTTAGAGCTGAATCAAATATTTTAACAGTTGTAAAATTACTGAGAAGATTAATACTTGAAGCTCTCTAGGCCTTGAAGTTTATAAGATACCTTCTATATATATGGGGTGTTATGGGTCATAGAATATAGAAGGATCCAGTGAATGAAGGAAATAGAGTGCAGTGGATAAAATCTGAACGATTTATTTTAAAGACCTGTACTGGCTAATGCCTTTTTAGAAAGTCAAGAGTCTATTTGTATCCTCCTTTGTTTAGTGAAGTCTTGATGACATTTGCTAACTCTGTGCTTCTAAATTAAACCCTTGAGTCAAACTGAAATGAAGCCCTATTGGTACATTTAAATGGCAAAAGTTATTTAGGTGAAACCGTTAGCATGATAAATATCCATGTATGCATACATGTCCATTCACAGTCTCCTGATCTAGACACCTCTCCTGCTCTGGGAAATAGGAAAGTCTGTGTCTAAAGGGTTCTGCTCTTGCCTGAGCAATGCAATATTTATTTCCTGTCTTGCAGTGAAAACTGTTCATTGTTTGCTCTTCACAGGTCACTGACAAGGAACGGGAGTTCGCTGCTGGGGCTGCGAAACAGCTCGAATATCAGCAATTGGAAGACGATAAACTTTCTCAGAAATCATCTAGCAGTAAGCTATCTCGATCTCCATTAAAGATTGTCAAAAAGCCTAAAAGCATGCAGTGCAAAGTGATACTTCTGGATGGGTCAGAATACACCTGTGACGTGGAGGTGAGTGCATATTTACAAATTTTTTTTTTGTCCAAGATATTGAGAACTGGAGACTGTTGGTATGAGACATACGAGATGTGTTCTTGTTTTCAGAACTCTGGAAGGTTATCCAGCCCCAGTTTTTCAATACAAAATTCTTTCCAAAGTCTCTAACAGGAGATCAAATTACTAAAAGTACTTTTAATGTCTCCAGACTCTTACAATCAAAAGAAAAAATGTGATCTTAATTAAAAAAAAAATCTCCAACACTTTCCATGGTAGGAAAAAAATAATGGGGGCCTTAAAAAATCAAGTTTTTCTTTAATATCTTACGAGCTATCATTTAAATGAAATTACTTTTCTACTTGGGTAATTTTACTTTTTCTTTTTTTTTTTCTTTTTTTTAAAGATTTTATTTATTTATTTGACACACAGAGAGATCAGATCACAAGTAGGCAGAGAGGCAGGCAGAGAGAGAGGAGGAAGCAGGCTCCCCGCTGAGCAGGGAGCCCGATGCGGGCCTCGATCCCAGGACCCCGAGATCATGACCTGAGCCGAAGGCAGAGGCTTTAACCCACTGAGCCACCCAGGCGCCCAATTTTACTTTTTCTATTCGAATAATTTCACTTTTTCTATTTTAAGTTATTTAATAATATCTCTTGTATTTGCATCATTGCAACATTTAATTGATAGGAACTTGTAAATTTCTGTACATAGCATTGATAGATTGGTAGGATCATTTGAACTATGAATGTCCTTCTCTTAGAATAATTTTTTAAATGTGTATCACGGTGGGCATTACAACCTGAGCGTTAAAGGGTCTGCTGCCCTTTGTTCTTTTTGCAAAGAAAACGAAAATCCCTCTCCAAAGAAGGAGCAGTAGAATGAGTTTTGTCAGAGATGGTTAACAGAGGAGAGCAAGAGATGGGTGGCTTCTCCACGTGTCACGGAGAACACACACAGGACGTGAACTGAAAGCACAGGAGGGAGCCTGGGCTTGCGCTAGCCACCGCGCCTTCTCCCCGCAGCTGGGAGGGGACAGCTTGCTCTTTCAGCAAGGTGATTCCGTTTCAGGTTGAACGTTTTTTCTTTTTTAATGTTCAGTTAGCCACTGTAGAGTACGTTTTCATCCCAAGAGCTTATTCCTCCTGCCTCAGCCTCCTGCCTGCCCTTGGCCATGTGGAGACGTCACACAGCCCCTTTCCCCCCAGCTCCTCTCATCACATGTCTGCACAGCGCACCTGCTCTGCTCTGTGTGCTGCGAGGCTCTCCCAGGTGCCACAGGCAGTATATGTGCGTCGTCAGGCCTTCTAGTCCTCCGAAGAGCCCGCCAGCCCCAAGCCCACCTGATTTCCCGTGCTCCTCACTCACTCCTCTCTGCTTTCTCTGTCTCCAACCCCACCTCATTCCCGTTCTGTTTCGCGTCATGCGGCCCCGCACCTAGTCCTTTTCTTGGGTCGTAAGAGTCAAATCCATTTCATGTTGATAATGTCATTTATGGCAGGGATGGGGTTGGTTTACTAATTTGATGGAACATAGAGGAAAAAAATTTTTTTTGAAAAGAAATTCTTAGATCGAAAGTTACTGTATTTTATAGTAATTGATAGAATTGTTGTCACCCTGTCCACCTGACAAATACTGATGGGCTGTGGCAGGCGGCGCAAGGCGTGTTCCGAGGGTCCTGCCTAAGGCGAGCCATACACAGATTCATCTTTGACTTTTTTTGGGGGGGGGGCTTTGATTTTGGCTGATTTCTGAACTCAGAGTGTCCAGTTACTGATTTAGAGATTTATTATGGAAATTGGGAGATCTGATAATGGACTCCCACCTGGGTTTTACTCTGAAGCTTAAAGGACTTTTGTAGCCATGAGAGAGATTGTATTTTTCCAGGGTGGATCCACTTTCTGGAAAAATTGATCTAAGTGAAGCTTTTTTCTTAATTTTGAGGAGAGTCTTTCCGTTGATTGTATTATTAATGAAATAAACAGGTTTACCTGGCTGTCGTCTAGTCATGGCTACTAGAGTTTGTAAAGGAGAATCTAAAAGAAAGTTTATACTGTTTTGCGTGGGGGAATAAATGCCTCAGGGCTGACTGACGTACATGGAAGTGTTGATCATGTTGCTAAACTTAATTTATGTCCCATGCTTCAAATGTGTTATAATCTGTGTTTTTGAGTTCAGAATTTTTATGTTGTAATTAACTTTGGATTCAATTCAGTGTTACTTTTAGTGTCACTGTGAACATTTTGAGTGACATGGCAAGGTTGATCAGTTATTTTCTTTTATAATATTTTTTTATAAAGTTGATGTTTTTTTTTTTTAAAGATTTCATTTATTTGAGACAGAAAGAGAGCATGAGTTGGGGGCGGGGCAGGCAGATGGAGAGGCAGAAGCAGACTCCCTGCTGAACAGGGAACCTGATTTGGGGCTCGATCCCAGCACCCTGGGATCATGACCTGAGCCGAAGGCAGACGCTTAACTGACTGAGCCACTAGGCACCCCTGAAGTTGATAGATTCTTAAGAATTAAGATTAATTCTCTTTTTCTGGGACACAAAATCCTTGGCCAGGAGAGTATTTTCAGTTCTACAACAGACATTAGTAGTAGAGGAAAACATCACTACTGACTGACATACTTGTGGAGATAACAGAGAAATTTGGGCATGGTAAAGGGAAATGGATTTATTTGTAGCTGACTGGTTGAATAAGAAAAATGGATTGTGAATCAGCAACGTGGTTCTCAAGACGGCAACAAGATACAGCTGCAAATGCGTATTCAAAGTGACTGTTGCTTTTAGATAGGAACTGTGGAACATAAAATCTCGGCTGGCAGGGCGCATGGGGCATAGTACGTAAATGGTGGTTGAAAAACATTGCCCTAGGGAAGGTGTCCTTCGGCTTTGCTCTCCCGTACACAGAGTTTGTATCAACATCTTGGATGAAGGCACACGCATAACAAATAGCCGAACAATATTTTTAAGTGACTAACAGCCCATGTGCCAGAATCTGGGTTTCTCATGAAGTGGACAGTGTGTGACACGGAAGCAAAGTAGCAAGATAATGTTCAGCAGGAGCAGAGGCCAGACTTCACTCTGTTTGTAAGGATCGCATGCCGAAACGAAACATGTTGGGGGAAGGGATGGTCAGACTTAATAACAGTCTGGGTGAAACTAATCTTTGGGTTTAAGTCAATTACAAACTCAGCGTTAACCAGCGGTGTGGTGTAGCTGTCAGAAACTTCCGTGCGGTCACAGTGGCTTCTGTGGAAGTGCAGCGTGTGGTTTCCCCAAATGTGGCCAGTGCCCAACACCCACCCCTCCCCCCCAGGTCCTGGGCCCGAGAGATCCCGTCCACCATGTCTTGTTCTTCAGTTCATGCAGGATAGCAATTCTTCAGAGCCCCCAGACTCAGGTGTGAAAACAGATTTACCTACTTGTAACCCACGTGATTTCAAGGAACTTTAGCTTTCTGAACCTCGGTTTCCTCAGAAGAATGGGGGTAGAAATACTTGCCTCAAAAAGCCATTATTGAGAAGAATAAAACAGATGATTAATTTGAACATTTACTGCAACATAGCATATTCTTAATAAATGGTAGCTATTTAGTAATGGGAATAACAGTGAACTCTGACTTTAGCTTTTTCAGCAGAGAGTTCTATGGTGGTGACGGATCTGGAAACCTCTTATGAAGAATGATTAGAGAAATAGAATGTGGTAAATAAAGAAAATATTTCCACATGTCCCCTTCCAGATTTGGAGGGGACAGGATAGCTACTTCCAGTTACTTGGGAAAGTTGGCATTGTGGGTCTGTCATAACATACATAATTTGTTTAAGGTATAGAAAGTAAAACTAAGAAGTTATGGGAGGTCCAATTTTTAAGTAAACAGAAAACAAATGTTTTAAATCATTGCTGTCAACCTTGTGAAAAGTGTTCTGCAGGAGGATTCCAGCAGAAACTGTAGGTGCATTTATGGAAACCATCAGCCCCTCGGATGCGGTCTCAGACCAGACAGCAGCCGATGCCCCTTCCTACTCTAAGATTCATGGAGAGAAGAGACACAAAAATCTGAACTGAAAAAGCAGAATTGGCTCCCTAATTCCTGTACCCAATGCATACAGTTATAGATGAATTAAGAACAGAATACAGGGGCCTGTAACAAGTATAACTTTTTCGCATTTAGTAAGGCATCCAAAAAGGCATTTTAATGAAATCTCTATGCCTAAGTGTTTTCCCCCGTGGCCTATTTAATGCCTTCAATGACTTCACCATCAAAATCAACAAGGCTCACCTCCGCCATGACTTCATCATGAGAATTTATAGTCACCTATAAAGGACCCCCTGTCGAGACACACACACACAGTCCTGCCTTGGACTAGCACAGTCCAGTTCTCTTTTCTTTCGAAACCACAAGGTAACATTTCCCCTCGCCTCACGGTGCTACGGGGAGACAGAGCCAGCGACCTGGAAAATCGAAATACAGGATTGGTTGCTCTCTGAGCACAATGACTGAGCCCTAAAGTCTTCAATTCCTGCCTCCTCATGTTTAGATAGAAGCCTTCTCCAGTCATGCTGCCTCTGTCATACTTCCTTCCAGCAGTAGGCTTAGATCATTGTAGCATTCAGTGTTTTTCCATTTGACCATTTCCTCAGTAATTTTTTCAAACTCTCAAATTTTGATCATCCAAAATATAAGAAAATTTCATTATGAGTGAAACAGGAGAAAAGATCTTCTTGTAAGAGAAGACTGCCTTTTAAGCGTCTTGATTATAGATGTTTGGCCAGTGTTTACACGCCACCCTATTTTCTGGTATGCCCAGCAGAATTACTTATACTATCATTCCCCTCTTATCTCTCTTGGACTATTAGAGAACAGCAGCAACTTCCTGTAGCCTGTTTACTATCACGGTTGCTATTTATTTCTCAAACACGAATTTTAAAAGAGAAAATAAAGGAAAATATCCCAGTCCTGTGCAGTGAAGGAAATTGTGCTCACGGCTGCTTTGTCACATTGCTTCTGTGTTCTGTGGGCTCATTTCAGTCTGACTGATTAGCAGACAATGTATTTCCTAATGACCATCCAATTACAAATGTTTTCTCCTGTTTGGGCACCATTCTAATCTAGTCTGATTTGGTTTTAGGAAAATAAGTCAGACATGATCTGAAATTTGAGTCCATATTTCATAATACAAGTTTGTTACTGCTCATGTAAAATGTTTAAGCTGTTTTAATGTGTAGTTTGGTTTGTTTTCTCCAAGAAACCCAGTTGGGGGAGGAGTCTAGTGCATCACTGGAAAAACTATGGTGGGTTTACCTTGCAGGTGTGACTTACAAGGAACCTGCTGTGTTTCTCTATGCACTAGGTGCATAGAGAAGGTGAAACTCCACCTCACTCCATTTAGCCCCTAAATATTGCTGATCCAATGGTGAGGGAGACTTAGTGTTTATGGGCCCAGTTAAATCCACACAGGACTAATACCTCCAGGGAAAATGCCAATGAATCGGCCACACTGGGGAGAAGTTTCTATCCAGATTGGAGCAAATCAAATGGAGCTACTTAGGTGCAACACTGAAACCATAAAAGCCTGCCCCCTAGGTTTGACTGTGTCCAGGGTCCCTTGGTCGAATGGGCTCCATGACGATCATTCAGGTCACTCCAGGCTGCTTCAGAACCCTAAGCAAGTACACACACAGGGCAGTTAACTCCAACAGGCATGTCTTGATACCATAGAGATGCTTCTAAGGAACCAGAGAGGGTAAGAAAATTTATGGTCTCATGTCCATTTTTGTTACCCTCTAACTATTCATCAGGAGGGGACTTTTTAAAAAGTTCCAAATGCTCCATCTTGCCCATGATTCCATTAACTGTCTAATTCATTTTTCTTTTTCATATTTCCACTTACTGGGATTTGGCTGGAAAAGCAAATTCAGTGTCTGAATTTTTCAGTTTGTGCAGGTTTTGTGATTAAAATACCTGATAGTTGCTTTGGAAGTCCTTGACTGGACAGCAAGTAGAATTGCCATAATCCAACAAAGGTGATTAGAGCGCCTGTTACTTTTCATGGATTGTAAGAAATAGTATTGAATTGGAAAAAGTAGAAAATAAGGATTTTTTTCCAAACCAGTACAAGTACCATTCATTCCATACTGCATTAAATCACGGAGTTTTTGAGTCTGTGTAAGTGTGTAAATTCTGCTTTAACCTCTCAGTGGGTCTCTGCTCAACTGAACGCCTTCCCACCTTGTGCCATCTGTCACGTGCTGTCACTGAAGGCCTTCAGTCCAGCAGCGGCAGCTCTGCTATTTGAAGACCAATGCCCCTGGGGACTCTTGAGGATGGAAGGACTTTAATTAACTTGGTTTCCTTGCGTGACGACTCTTGGGTGCAGTGACAGGAACACAAGGACTGTCAACACACACACACCTTCTCATTTATGGGGCATAACCAGTACTAAATGTTTCCACGGTGTTCAGATTTGTCCTCATTAAGGCTTGGGTAAGAGAAACGAACGCTTTTTACTAAAATTGTTAAATCTTCTCTCCTGGTTTTCATTTTTAAAAAGTAATCAATTCTCATTGTCCACCATGAGTGTAGACATGGTCTGTTAAACTCTTTAAACCATAGTAAGGTTAAAATGAGGAGTATGGATGGGAAGAAATCCAAGCGGTCAAACCCTCCAGTACGCCCCTGGACCAGGTCGGGGTTCGGAAGCTGAGTGAATTTTGGAACCTGAGCATCTGTGTGCACTGGGTGATGGATGCTGTGTCAAAGATAAAAGTCACTGAGGAATTCTTTTGGTTTTTACTGCCCATTGTCACGTGGAGTTAAGGCCTGATGGGAGACTGGTTTTGTGCATGTCCGTAGTCTAACGTTGTGAGGCTGGAATGCTAGCTTTGCTTTTTTACATTACTGTTCCTCTCACGCTTCACGTTCCCACTGCGTTTTCTGACCTCCTCGCGTTGCTGATTTGATGAAATGGGCTTGTCTGCTCCCCATGCAGGCAGGTGGGAGTCACCAGCACAATGTGCCGTTCACCTGCTGTGGTGAGCAGTCTCGTGTATCTTGTGAGTGCTTACCACACAGCGGTTGATTTCGACAAAGATGTTCCTTCCCTGTTTGTTTAATGAGGGAAACAGTCTTCAGGTTGAAGAATAATCCTGGTTTTCTACTTCTCACCAGCCCATGATTAAAATTTCAGATTATAGTTCGTGTTTTTTGTATCTAGTTTACTTGCTTAAATATCACCTCCTTCAGAGTTTTCCCCAGTTTTATCTCTGAGAGTTGTCACGTGTGCTCAGGACAAAATCTTTTAAATCCCTTTATTCTGTTTGTGGCCTTATGACCACAGACCCTTATGAGATGGTGGGTCAACCACTCACACCTTTCTCTGAGCTCAGGGGAAGATTTGCTCTCTTGGCTGCTTCTCCAGAAATAATTCCCCTTAGCACACTAGGTGTAGGCTTAATTTTGAAGTTTAGGGCAAGACCATGTAAAAGAAAGAATATTTGTCACTCCAAGTGCCCTTCTTGGGTGTGACAGATCTGTAGCCTTCCCACCTAACACCCATTCTGCTTCTGCATGCTGAGTGTACCTCACGCTCACACCCTCTGTGACTCCGTCCTGGCCCTGAAGGCCAAGAAAGTGCTTCCCTACGTTAGGCCAAGACACTGCTCCTTTCCCTCCTCAGGAAGAGTCTCCCAACATGGCAGACTGTTGGTGCTTGTGTGGTGACCACAGCCTCCCATTCACACAGGGTGAACTGGCCCAGCTGTTCTGGGGGTCTTCCTAGCTGTGGACCTAGCTTCAACATCTCACTCAGACACCTCATTAAAATCCTTGTATTTTCCAGAATACATTGATCAGTGTGTACAGAGTAGGCACCGAAGTATTTTTTTTTAACAGGAAAGTGAATCATTTGAGTTTTAATTATTAGTTGCCTTAATGAAAATGCTTTGTTCTGTTTGTTTAGAACCATTTCAGTCTGTAGAACTAACATCACACTATGTGCAGAACCCCCCCAGAAAGCTTTATTAATTTTGCAGAGGTTTTCATATGAAGTATTTCTTGAGGACCTATTATGTTCCAGGCAGTGGAAACCAAATGAGTCAGATCTAAATCTTAAACGGGATTGTCTTACTTATAGAGTCACACAATCTTAAATCTGAAAGGGACCTTGTCTTCTACCTCATTTCAGTGATGAGAAAATAGGCCCAGAGGAGTTATTGGTGGGCCTGAGGACCCACAGCCTGGAACGGGTAGGGAAGGCCAAGAACCCAGATCTCCTGCCCTCTGCTCCAGAGGTCTCTTTACTGCAGCTTCGAAAACATTCCAAATCTGTAGCTGCAGAAAGAACAAACCAACACAGAGTATTTACCTCCAGTTTGGGTTTATTAAATAGTGGGGTGAAAGAGCAAAAAACAGAGAAAGATCTATTTTTCAAATTATTTAATGATAATCAGACTCTCGAATATCTCTTTTATTTATAATTCTGTAAGCTTTGGACCTCAAAACTGATTTTCTAAATTTTGTAGTTGATGTATGTGGTTTTGGGGTAAGTAAGGAAACAAGACCACCAAAGTGTCTCCTCTCTTCACTTTCTTGTCTCCTTTCTTTCTGTCTTTCCTTCCCCCGCCTCTGGGGGTGGCTGGAAGGCTTTGCAACCTCCTTGAAGCACATCTGTAATAGACACTTTTAATAGGTGTCTCCTTTTAATAAACTGGCAGCTTGGCTCTAGGCCTGGAGTAGATTAATCAGGCCCCCTGGGAACAAAAGGGCTCTGAGGTTATAAGGAGATCCTGTCCAAGAGAGACCGGTCAAGTCTATGGAAAGAATGTCATTCTCTCAAAACTTCTTAATTTCTGAACGTGATTGCTAAGCCTTTGCTTCTGGTTATACTATCATGAGATAAGATACCATGTGAAGAGTAGGACTTCATTTTGAAGAAGAGGAAAAGAGTTGGAGATATAATACAGAGGCTCCTCAAATTGGTATATGGAACAAAGTTCAGGCTTGGCTCAGCTCTTTGCCTTAATATAGAATAATTTTGGGCAAGTTCTAGAGTTACCACAGTCCAGCTCAAAGTGAAAAGGCCAGTTGAAACTGAAGACCCTAGCCATCCCTTCTGGAGAGAAGCAGTTTTCATTCTACTATGATTTTTGTTTCAATTTTCCTGATCAATTGCCAGTTCATTTTATAATTACAGCATTTCCCCCATGAAAGACAGGTTATAATTTTCACGATTATAGCTCATCTCCCCTTAGTTAGCATTTAAATTGATGCCTTTCTTTTCATGGAAATAGTCTTGGCCCTAAAGGAAGTTTAGGAGGGTGACTACTGGTATCAGCCACAAGATTAGAAAATCTTTTCATAGATGATTAATAACCTGAGACCATGTCTACATGGTATGATAATCTCTTGAATTTTATACCACTTTCCTGGATTATCTTCACTTTCAGAGGCAGGTGTCTTTTGACCTTGTTTCCTTGGTCAGAGGCCCAAGAACAGCACCTATGTCCTCTTTTTGAATCTAGAGTTGAAGTCCAGTAGAATCCTAGCTTCTGAGCAGGAGAACATGAACTCGAGCTCATTGCCCCAGAACGTGAGTGTGTGTGCACGTGAGTGTGTGCACATGTGTGTATGCCCATCCACATTTCCAACAAAATAAAACAAAACAGAAGTAGATTCAGGGAAGACTGGAGTACAGTATGAGAATGAAGGTCCCACTATAGGGACAGGGTAAAATATTTATACCGAGCTACTTTTCACACGACTCCTGGCGTCTACACACTGGCTGATCCAGTTGGAAAATGAAACATATGGTCAGGCAGTCCTTGGTTTCAGAGTTTGGCTGGTACACATGTGTTATATGTGTAACATGTTACATGTGTCCAATTAGGTGCAGGGAGGTCAATACGGTCCCATGTTACTTTAGACAATATTTTCAACTCAAAAGGGAAGGGAAAATCTCACAGTAGTATTTCAGCTCAGTCATGTTTGCTGTTTGGATATGGCAATTAAATAATTCAGTAGGAAATGGGAAAAATAATGAGATAGAGAGGGGAGAAAGCTCTGCTAAGATGTTTCACAGAGATATTGAATACATGCCTTTCTTCTTTATTTATTTGTTTGTTTATTTATTTATTTATTTTTGGTTAGTGACATGCACTGTGGCCAATCTTTATTGCAGCCACAATTAATACATTACAGCAGCCAATCTGGGTACTTATTTCAAGGCTAATAGTGCATTTAGCTTTGACTGTAAGTCCCATTTGGGGCTACCAATATGTGAAAAAAAATTGTTCTTCATTTTTGCCAGGGTTTTATATTTTTCTCACATTTACTCATTCTCTCAAATTTTCCATATCAGACAGACATGCTCAGGGTATCTAGGACAAGTCACGCCAATAAATAGCCATTTAAAAATTCTTATGTGAATTGAAAAATTAGATTCAGCTTTGACAAATTTTAACTTGCTTAAATAGCCGGGGACATTTGCTGAGAAACTCGCCCTGTCAGTTTTTCTGCTGTGCTTCTCAAAACATGAGGGTTCATTAAAGACAGGACAGTAGAAATGCTGAACTATAATTTTCCTTTGAATCCATTCACTAAGTAGTGAAACCAGCAGATCAGTGAAAGGGATCGCTTTCATGCAGGCTTTTATTTTGTTTTTTTAAAGATTTTATTTATTTGAGAAAGAGAATGAGAGAGAGCGAGCACGAGAGGGGGAATGTCAGAGGGAGAGGCAGCCCTCCCCCCCCAACCCTTGGCAGGGAGCCGGATGCGGGACTCGATCTCAGGACTCCAGGATCATGACCTGAGCCTAAGGCAGTCACTCAACCAACTGAGCCACCCAGGCGCCCCATGCAGGCTTTCAGAAGTGTGTTGGTGAAACGCATGATGTGTAGATGCCCTATGTATTGAACATATGAATATCTATGGAAGTATCATGAATCAAATTAGACTGAAGGATTGTGGTACCATAGAATAAGCTTTCACAATGGACTCTCTGAAGAATGGAATTTGGAGCCTTAAGGGTATCAGACTTTGGGAAGCACCATATCATCGTGGCTAGCAATAGACTGTGACATCCTGTGACATCTTGGCTTAGTCATTTGTTTGTAAGTCACTCAGCCCCTGAAGTCCTCCGTTTTCTCACCTGCACACCAGAACTCTCAAGGTGGTTGAGAGTGGTAATGAGTGGATGTTGACTGCTTGCAGGTTCCAGGGACCCTTTCGGGCCTATAGTGGCCAACAGTTTTGAAAGCTTCCCTAACATTATGGAACTTCCACCCGCCCCCCCCACCAAGTCATAAAGTATATCCTTCTAGGCCTTGTCTATAAGAATATAAATAAAAATATTTTGTAGAGTAGTAGTTACTTTAATATAAAAAGGGGATCCTAGCCTCCATACTGTTTAGAGATTTGCTTTTGTCCTTCAGTAGGTGAATGGATAAACACACTATCGTAATCCAGACAATGGAATATTATTCAGTGCTATTCAGTGCTAAACAAGCTATCAAGCCAGGAAAAGATGTGGAGGAACCTTAAATGCATTTTGCTAAGTGAAAGGAGCCAGTCAGAAGAGCTACGTACAGTATGATTCTGATTATATGAGATTCTGGAAAAGGCAAAATTATGAGTAAAAGATTAGTGGTTGCCAGAGGATGGGATGGGGTGAAGGGCACATAGAGGGATGAACTGGCCGAGCACAGGGGGCAGAGGATTCTTCACCATAACTTTGTCCAAACCCACAGGGGGTGTAACACCAAGAGCGAACCCCAATGTAAGCTCTGGATGGGGTAATGATAATGAATCAGTGCAGGTTCATTGACTGTAACGAACTAGCCATTCTTGTGGGGGACCTTATCCCAGCGGGGGCGGCTGTGCCTGTGTGGGGCAGAGAGTATGTGGGAAATCACTATACCTGCCTCTCAATTTTGCTGTGAATCTAAAACCACTCTAAAAAAAGGTCAGTCTTAAAGAACAAGAACAACTAAACCAGTGACCTAGAAGCTTGTGAGCCTTGAGAAACGACCTGGAAAACAGGAAATTTGCTTTTTCCCCAAGTGCCTGGCTTGAACCTGCTGAGAATAGACAGAAGACACAGCAAAGATGCTATTACTGTGCTGTCAGAAATCAGTAGGTGTTTAACAAGCCTGAATATGTTCTGAAAATAATTATACACACTCCATTTCTGGCTTTCCATGCTAGTCTCTTATCCTGAACTGACTCACATTTTATGGTGAGCAAGGAGGGTAGTGTTCCTTGGCTTTGGTAATGAACTCCCTCAAGTCAGGCAGGAAAGTCTGTTATGGAAGTGGCCTGACCACATCACCCTCTTCTTCCTTCATCTCTAGTCCCTGTGGAAGTTGGCGCAGAGCATTCTCTCGGGTTCGACTAAGCGTCGTCTCACGGTACTTGCTGATTTCTTACCTAGTGACTCTGAATGATGGATTTCGAGAGGCTCCTTCACTGTTCAGTTTAATTTTATGTGTCTTTAAAAATTCAGGTCATCCTTTCTTTGCCCTTCTGGAGCAAGTGTAGGCTATGAGAGGGGGTTTTGTTTGTTGCTTCTTACCGTGTTAGGAATTCTGCGCTACACTGGGTTGTAATTAAATAGCTAAGGACACAAGAGAAGAAGCCAGGAGGAAGGAGAGAGAAGGAAGCTTACCCAGCTCACTTCCTTTTCGTGCTGGGACAGATCCTCTACTACCGTTGAGGACTTCTCTCTTGCTCGAAGAAATTGGGAGTGGCTGTTTGGGGCCTGTTTCCTGGGCTCTTCTTTCTCTTTCAGGATCTAGGTTTTGAACAGAGCTAATGATAAAAAGCAAACCCGTAAACCCTTAGCTGGTTGTAAATGCCTTCTTAGGAGTTAAGCTGTTCTCAGTGCTGGTTCCTATTGTTAGAAATGGTAAGGACATGTGTCACTATTTGGCAGGTAGGTACTAATTATTAGAGAACATTGGCTGACCGTCCCTGCAGTGGTATTGTAAGGCAACAGTGGCATTCATGGATTTTATCTTATTTGTTTTGGAATTTCCAGAGTAATTCTAATTATGCTCAGGATATTTACATAATTCTGGTTAGAGCCGGAGCAGGTAAGGAAATGTGAAGAACAAGCACTGACTATAGTTGAAACATCAAGGGCACAGGAGACAGATGAGGCTGGAAAGGAAGGCCAAAGACCCATGAGGTTGGATGGGTTTGATGTGCTAACCGGGTTGGATATTGTTTAGATATTTTGCTTTTCTCTTGCTGAGTCACAAATTACTATAAACTTAGCAACTTAAAAGAACACATATTTATCACCTCGCATTTTGGGGCTGGTTCTCTACTCTGGGTCTCATAAAGCAGAAAGCAGGTTACTCACTGATGGCATCTTCATCTGGAGGCTGAATGAAGGTATAGCCACCTTCGTGCTCCTTCGAGCTTTTGGCAGAAATTATTTTCTCCTGGTTGTAGGCCTGGGATCCCCACTGTCTCACTGACTGTCAGCTGGGGACCACTCTTGGCTACAGAGTCTGCTCTCGCATCCTTGCTGTGAGGCCTCCCGGTCTCAGCAACAGAGAACCTCCCTCGCTTTGAATCTCGGACCTTCAAATCTGTCTGCCTCCCCTTATGTTAACAGCCTGAGAAAACTCTGCCTTTAAGGGCTCACACAGTTAGGTCAGGCCCACCCAGATCATGTCCCAATCTTAAGGTCAACTGTGTCACATAGCGTAACCTAATCATGGGAATGGGATCCACTCTGTTCACGGTCCCAAGGATTGTGCAAGGTATGTACACCAGAGAGACAGGGAACCTTGGGGCCATTAGAATTCTGCCTTTCACAAGAGGTGATAGGGTTTCTGGGGCTTTAAATAGGGGAGCTATTTGGCCGTTTGTGCTTTTAAAACCTACTTCTATGAAACACTAATTGGAGAGGAAGAGACTTGAAACAGGGACACTGGTTGGCTATTGCAGCAAACCAGGCAAGTGATGCTAAGGACCAGAACTAAGGCAGTGGCAGTGGGATAGAGGGGAGAGAATGGATTTTTAAAGAATGATCCTGAAAATGAGCAGAGTCGATTAATTAGATGTAGGTTGGGGCCCTGGATAGCGATAAGAGACAGTAACTTATAATGACTTCCAAATTTCTGGATTGAGTGACTACATAGGCAGATGTGGAATACCAGGAGAAAAGTGTACAGGGAAAGATAATGAATTTAATTCAGAACTATTATATTTAAAGTGCCTGGAATATGAAAGTAGCAGTCTGCTGTTGCAATTAGATATATATCGTTCAGCATTTGGAAGAGAAGGCAGACTGGTAGGCTTTGTGAGAGCCATTGTCTTTTATACTAATTCAGATATGGGAATGAATGAGAAGAAGAGCATGAATAGCAGAGTCCTGGGGAGTACTGGGGGAACGTTTAAAATTGGGAGTGAGGAGGGGCGCCTGGGTGGCTCAGTGGGTTAAAGCCTCTGCCTTCGGCTCGGGTCATGATCTCAGGGTCCTGGGATCGAGTCCCACATCCCTGCTGAGCAGGGTGCCTGCTTCCTCCTCTCTCTCTCTGCCTGCCTCTCTGCCTACTTGTGATCTCTCTCTGTGTGTCAAATAAATAAATAAAATCTTTTTAAAAAATTAAAAAATAAAGTTGGGAGTGGGGAGAGCTTTGTCAAAGCTCCCCTCACCCGACCCTCAAGTTCTTCCCTACATCCAGTCCTGGTCCCTTTTTGCCATACCCTTATCTTATGTACCGGGTGTGCCTGAGCCCATGGGGGCATTAAGCAGTGATTATGGTTGCTGAGTATCCTTCAGATAGTCCAAAGAGAGAGTCTATATAGGAGAGCATTTCCGATATCATTTTCTAAATGTTATTAAGGCATTGGTTGCCCTGTTGAATGTAAAAAAACAGGAAGCTGGGGACTGTCTGAGGTACCATCCCTTGAGAGAAAATTCAGATCGTCATTCATTGTGATTGATTCTTGTGCCTGCCTGCAATTTGTTGTCGATTTTTCTTTTATTTCTTTAATTTGGCTTTGGGGTATCTTTTTACCGCAGACTTTCCGTTAACCACAAAGCGATAAGAACCCTAACTCTACATTTCTTCTAAGGAATGACTGAGCCCTGATTTCTTGAACAACTTAACAACTATTAGGAGTCATTTTCCCCTGGAATACCAAATAGTCGTGGTTTTTAAGGGACTATAATCACACTATAAACTGTGAAGCAGTGGTGTCATTCAGAAAGCTCTCTTAAAATCTGTATCTTGAATCAGAAAAAAATCGACCCCTTATGCATAACCTCTAGGAGTTGTCCAGTTTGGGACTGTGGCGATGCCCTGCTCCTCATTCAGCTACTACTCCCTGACCCCGATTCCCCCTCCCTCCTGGTCCAGGGAAGAAGGGCATCTAGTGCAGAACTCTGGGTTTGTGTCCCTCTCTTTACAGCAGAGAAGCAACGGATTCTTTTCCTCTCCAACCTCTGGGTTGTGTTGACCAGCCAGGGCACTTGAAGCTTTTTATTTGTTTTTCTAGAAGAGGTCATGGATTCCAAGTGATGGGAGCTTTTGTTGGAACACATAACATTTCCATCAACTAAGTTAGCTTCCTATAGCTTGTTGGTATGATTTCCCTTATGCGATGACTATTACGAGTATTTTATTTCTAGATAAATGAAATGTAGGTCTTTCTCTTGCTTCTCCTGCCAAGGCTGCTCTGTTTTGTTAGTGTTGCCTGGTGACTGTTTCCTGAAGTCTTGGTCCAGGATATCTCTACAAATGGCAAATTAAAATGGCCAGATTAGATATTGATTCATAAAATGCTTTGATCAGTGATTTCTTCTATTCAACAAATAAGACATCCTTGCTGTGTGGGAATGTGTATTTTTTTTCATTGTAACAGACAGCTGTGTTTAACTGGTATGTACATTTAGAGTCATTTTCTAATAAGAGTGAAAGAAAATCCTATCTCTCAGTCCTATTGCCACTTAGGAATGCACCTCATTTTCCCTGCTGCTGCTTCTAGAAATGAGTGATGGTGTACAGATGTACAGCCAGCACAAGGAATTGCTTCTTATTATGGTGTTTGGAAAACTGGAAAGAATAAAGAGACTTGTTATTTCTTATGGAATGCCATGGTGACAGCAAATAAAGTCACTAAAGAGCCACTGCATTCTTCAGGGAAATGCCATTGGACTGAGCGTGTCAAGCTTATGAATGGTTTTAAACGGTCACCCCAAGCAGAATGCTGCAGTTAATGTGTCCAGTGATTCCTTTAGGGAAAAAAACTATCCAGAATGTCATGATCTGCAGACGTTCTTTAATAGTACAATGGTGAAGAATTCATTATAAGGAGGAAAAAACCCACCAAAATTGGAAATGTAATTTTTTTCCCAAAAAATGCATTTTACTTGGGGCTTCTATTATTTATCCCCTGCCATGTTCTAACAAGGACTTAAGGTGTTTTGTGTAAGTGCACAAAATGTAACAAGAAGAAAATAAATTCACCGAAAGCAGCACCAAGAGAAAATAGAAGCCAGGAAGGAGGTTAGTCCAGAAACACATGTTCTGAGCTCTCTAACAGGCCCTGGGGAGGAAACCTGGATGTTTAGTGTCTGCATGATAAAAACACCCCAGTTTCAAAAGTTTCCAAAGAAGCATGGTTTTTTTGCCTAGTCCAGTTGTTCAAGAGAAACGCTCTACTGTAACTCTCCGTGGGCTTTTTCCAGTAGATGATAAAGTCATAATGATTGTTACTTCTCTCAGTAATACCTTCAATAAGCAATATGTAATGATTTTCAGTTTGAGATTATGCTTCTCATTAATTATTCTTAGATTCGGTGCTTTTTACGTTGTCAGTTTATTGCAGAACTGTGTTTTTAGTAGCAGGCCTGGGGATGAGATTGACCTCTCTCAGGAGAGGTGAGAGCTTCATAAACACGTTCGCAAAGAGGGAATCACCCTCCTTCTGCAAGGACATGGGCCAAGGAAGTACCTAAGGCTAGGGAAATATTTGAGGTTAATACTGGATCTAGGCCATCATAGAGTCAAAAAGATGCTCCAGGCCCCCAACACTGTACTTTATAGAGCATGACTTCAATGATTTCAGCTCAGAAAAACCTTTAGAGCTTCAGGAATTTCATGCGCACTCTTCAAGACAACCTCAAAGCTGACTGTGTTCCCAGCTGTGTGAATATTCATCATCTCCTTTATTGGAGTATTAACTGTAAGCCTATTAAATACTCCAGTTGCCACAAAAGTACAGACTTCACTTTTAGAACAGTTTTTAGATGGCAAGACCAACTGCACACTTAAGAGTGAACTCTTTCGGGGGCGCCTGGGTGGTTCAGTCGTTAAGCACCTGCCTTCTGCTCAGGTCTTGATCCCAGGCTCCTAGGAGCCCCACATCGGGCTCCCTGCTCGGTGGGAGGCCTGCTTCTCCCTCTTCCACTCCCTCTGCTTGTATTCCCTCTCTTGCTGTGTCTCTCTCTGTCAAATAAATAATAAAAATCTTAAAAAAATAAAAGTGAACTCTTTCTAATTGGTGATTTAACATTTATCTGTCTCCTCTCCTATCATTAGTGAGGGAGAAGAGACTATCCTTCCTACTTTTCCAAGAATTTAAAATAAAATTTTAAAAAGAGAATCCAGAACACACCCCTATACTGTGCCTGGATTGCTGTCCACGTTCATTGAGAGACCATGTCTCCTGCGCACGTGGTGTGAAGACGCGGGTTTGTTGAGAGCTGGAAGGTCAGGCTGACCTAATACAGTGAAGTCAAGGAGGTCCCTAGAAACCGTGATCCACCTTATGTTTTTCTGTTTCAGAGCGAGGGGTAAGGTGTGTATCAAATGAAAGGAATGGAGTGAAACCACAGCTCCTCGAGGAAAACTTGAGAAATGTATTAGCAGGTTAAACCTGCAACATTTGAAGGGGATTCTGAAAACGAATAGGTTTTCCATTTGTGGGAATAAAGCACTTGCTTTCCTGCAAAAATAGGAGGGAAAAAAATCTAACACTCTAGATCTGGCCACAGCAGATGATGCCCACATGGTAGAAAAATATAAATAAGTTGGTCACAAACAAATTTCAAAGATGGGAGCAGTTTTTGAAGAATTTGGAAGCAAGAAATCAACCCCAGCTGCTTTTATTTCACTTGATTTTCTTTGCTATTAAATAATTCTGCTCTGTGCCGGGCACCGTGATCCGTGCGGGGAATCCAGTCATGAGGTAAAGTTGCTTCCCCTCGAGGCTAACATTAAGACGACTAGAATGGTAGAGAAACCAGTGTACACCCGTCACCCCGACCCATGCAGTGCAGGAGCTGTGTGAGCGTGTCCGCTGGGATTTGAGCTAGTCAGGGATGGAGTCCTGGAGAAGGACGGGCGTGTAGAACATTCCAGGGCCCAAAGATGGGTTGTGCAGACTGTGTGGTGGGAGGAAGCCTGGGAAGAGAAGGAGCTAAGGGAAGGCTGTATGAAGGAGTGTGGAGGTGAGTGGGGGGCTTTGCGGGGTAAGCTGAAGAGGCAGACAGGGCATCCCAGGCTGCGGTAGGGTCCTTCCACGTGCGCACTTGGGCTGGCTGTGTCCCAGACCATCTCTCCCTCCGGAGTCTGATAGTCAAACACTGGTCTCCCCACACGGACTCCTCGTCCCTGAGATTTTTAACGTAAAAACAGAAGTTAAAATAAATGTGCTAACATCCCTGGGGTGAGCTCCTTGGAATTTGACTTCACCTCCTACAGTGCATCATGCATCACAGGCATTTTGCTGCCGGTCTATCCTTGTTAAACCAGGTGAGAGTGGGTGGGGTTGGTTTAGAGAACCAACAGTAAAAGAAGGGAGAACAAGCATCCCGTGAGCCCCTGGGAACATCTCAAAAGTCTCTCGGGCCCAGACCTCCCTCGAGTGCAGGTCAGCTCCAGGAAAGACAGCTGCTTTCTCGTCAGTTTGAAAAAGCAGAAAAATCAGAACGAGCATGTAGTATTTTTACTCTTTGCTTGAATAGAATGTTTTTCATTTTCCTGTAAAAAAAAAAAAGTTGCTTGTTAGAGCAAAAGCCTGTACGTACTTACTCTAAAAGCAAGTTTTCTTGATTCAGTTTGCTGGATCATTTCGATTTTTATGTGATCGATGTTTACTACCGTTCGCTAATACACTTTCTTTTTTAAACCACAGAACTTAAATAACCATCTTCTATTCAATGAACAGCAGTGACTAGCATTCTTTGGAGGTTAAATGAGCACTTAGAACGGCTGCATTGAGAGCGACCTCCTGCCCTTCTAGCTTTTCCTAACTCTGCAGACCCGAGGAGCTGGCCCCATCTGGTCTGGGTCTAGAATTCGGACCAGGCCCCCCTTCTTCGCTGGGTTGAGCAGGCTTCTCCCCACCCCCACTCACAGGAGTGGCGACTGACAGGCAAAGAGGATTAGCGCTGGCTTTTCAGGATTGTGAGGTCAGGCAGTATTAAAGCAGGATGCCCCCGATAGGGAGTGTCAGAAAACAGTGCCGACCTTTGACATGTAGAGTCAGCCATACCCAGGGTGCTACGTATGAGATATTACGCGTGTCAAAAAAAGTTGAAGGAAGTGTATGTAAAATCAAGATACTTAATGATTGAAAAACCTACCCCACCCCCGCCACCTACTGGCTTTTAAGTACTAATCCAAATTACTTGCTCACATGAAGACAAGACTGCTCTAATATCACTTACAGTGAGATTGTCTATCCTATTTTTTCCAGAGGTTTATTCGTAGTTCATGATAAGTCTTTCATACATTGTAAGATCATTTTAATTTACAAACGAATATTTAACTGGTAAAATGATGTGATTACATTTTAAAATTATGTGAGTAGTTTATATAACAACCCTGATACCCTTCCTCATCCTGCTTCCAGCCTCGCCCTGTTAACACGCTGAAATAGTTGACAGAAAGGACAGTTTCACTTACTACCTCTTCATTGAAAGCAATGACAGTATTATTCATATATATATATTTTTTTTTTTTTTGAAAAGCCAGGAAAACTTTATTTTTTTAATGTGTTTCTGCCCAGAGTTGGTAGCCTCTTGTATCTTTCAGGGATTTTTCTATACAAAAGAGTATTTAAGTTGATATTAAAAACTTCAGGGACACCTGGGTGGTTCAGTCGGTTAAGCAGCTGCCTTCAGCTCAGGTCATGGTCCTGGGATCGAGTCCCGCATTGGGCTCCTTGCTCAGTCGGGAGCCTGCTTCTCCCTTTGCCTGCTCTTTCTGCTGTTCCCCCTCCTTGTGTGCACGCTCTCTCTCTCTCTGATAAATAAATAAAATCTTTAAAAAAGAAAAAACTTCATGACAGAATTGATAATGAAACAGGTTACCAAAGAAACAATTATTCAGTCAACGTTCTTCCATTTGTTCAAAAATGTTTATTAAGCACATACTATGGAAATATTCCACATTAAAGAAAGTTGAAGGGCACCTCGGTGGCTCCGTTGGTTAAGCAGCTGCCTTTAGCTCAGGCCATGATCCCTGGGGTCCTGGGATCAAGTCCTGTATGGGCTCCCTGCTCGGTGGGGAGCCCTCCTTTCCCTCTCCCCTTGGCCCCTCCCCCAGCTCATGCTTTCTCACTGCGCCTCTCTCAAATCAACAGACAAAAATCTCTCTTAAAAAAAAAAAAAAAGGTCGAGAGACATGATAACTAGGAGCAACACTGACCCTAGACTGAGTCCCATACTAGAGAAAATCTTCACTGGAAGGGAAAATGCTAAAAAGAGTTAGTAGGTCAGCTAACAAAACTGGATTATGGACGGTGCGTTGTCTTGATCATTGATGCCTTCTAGATTTGAAAAATTAGTGACCATGCCGCACATGTATACTCATTAAATTGATATTATTAAAACTCATGTTTTCATTGTCAACATTTACGTTTCCTATGGCTGTTTATTTGACCACATGAATTATAAATCTTGATATAGGGGTTTTTGTTTGTTTGTTTGTTTTCCCCCAAGAATGGTTTTAGGAAAGAGATTAAGTACTTCCTCTCGCAGGAAGGAATTCTCAAAGTTCCACACCATTCAGAATTAGACCCTATGGTTATTTTACATGATTCAGATTTGTTTCTCTTTCAGACATTCCTCTTTCTTAGGCCTCCTTTTCTGCATTCGTTTCGCACACTTTGGCTTAGTGACCTGAATCCTTAGCAGATTAACAGCAGGAAATGTCTGATAGTTCACTGCCAACATCTCATATGTGTGATGTGAAACTCTTTGTAAAAAACCGAGCCTGATGTTTCTGCTGGCCAAGGAGACACATGCTTCACTGGAAAGCTATTATCTATCACAGTGCATGTCTCTGAGCACAAAAGTCTGATTTCAAATAGAGGCTGAAATTGCTTCCACAAATGAAGGGAGAAACAGATTGTGGCTGAGTGAAAAAGGCCTCTTTTTAAAAAAGTGGAGAGGCTTCCCGTTCAGGAAGGGACCCTGTCACCAGTGTGCTGAAAGTATCTGTGTCCCGAATCTCAGTCAAAACATAGGACAGCTCTGTTGCATTGGAAAAATTCATTCTGGTCTTGCCAGGACTGTATGCCATGTGTAGAGTGATAGGTAACTACTTTACATTTCGGCTTAGCATCTACCGAAATAGCCAATGTACCCAATATATGTTAACCATTTTGTATGCGTGTGTAAATGATGATTGAATGTACTCTCAGTTTATGGATACTGTTCTTCAACAATTTCCCAGTTTTACTTAGATGATGAGATTTGTTTTTCACAAGAGAAGCGGGATGGGATGATTTCACTGCAGAAGGAATACACTTTCAACAGCATGTCAGTCTCTACACCAGATCTCAGCATGAGAAACCCCAAGGGTACTGGGCTCCCTCTCAAAAGGGCCTCTGCATTTATTGGCTATTGCTTTCCACGAGCCAGGTGATATGCTTTCCTGTGTTCTAGGTAAAGTATCAGTGTTCGTTCCATTTTATGAGGAAGGCAGTGAAGCTTAGAAAGGTTAACTAACTCGTCCAACCTTCCACAGCCAGCCTCTGTAGAACCAGGGGTCCAGCCTCAGGGCTGACTTGTATTCCTCACTTAGAACAGAACAGTGAGAAAAGAAACTTGAATAGGTTAGGGACACCCATGTTAAAGATGTCTCAGTGATGCCAGGTGAATTCTAATCTCTGGACAACTGAGACAGGGAAGGAAATCACTATTTTTTTTTTAAGATTTTATTTATTTATTTGACAGAGAGACACAGCGAGAGAGGGAACACAAGCAGGGGGTGTGGAGAGAGGGAGAAGCAGGCTCCCCGCCGAGCAGAGAGCCCAGTGTGGGGCTCAATCCCAGGATCCTGGGATCATGACCTGAGCTAAAGGCAGACGCTTAACAACTAAGCCACCCAGGCGCCCTGGAAATCACTATTCTGTTTAAAAACTTCCCAAGACCAGAAAAGAGTTTCATATTCCTATTTTAACAGAACACTGCAGGTCATCGTTGCTAACTTAACTGAGCACAAATGTGGCAGAATAATGAGGGACAGGGTAGTTGCGGTACAGTCATTGAGAAATGTTGCTTTGAATGACATAACCATCATGGCTTGCTGAGAAAACCTGACTGCTCATGGATTTAAAGACAGGCTGGAAATATATGCAGCTTTTGGACAGAAGAAATTTTGTGTCTGTCTCTCGTGTCAGCCCTGTCTGAGAGAGAATACTGCCTGGATTACATGTGTGATCCGTACAAAGGCCGGAAGATCCCATTAAATCCTGACCCATGGGAATAGATTCTGGCAGTGGCAATTCGGATAATACTGTACTAATTACTGAACTGGGCACTGAATGTGCATGTAAGCCAGGAAGCCCGAAAAGGAAGTAGATACACATGAGGCAGCTGGTGCCATAGCTTGTTTCTTAGACCTTCCCAGCCACAGATCTCTTGAAAGGGTTTACGGACTGTTGTCACTGACCAGACACCATAATCTTTTATTCCTGTGTTGACTGCAGCCTCTTGCTATTTTCCAGGTGTGGATTTAAAGAAAAAAAAAAATCCATTCTCCACTTAAATTTCAGGGCAAATAGTGTTAGAGTGTTTTTCTATCGAGAGTCCAAAAGAGAAACAGGAAAACTCAGGAAAAGCTGACTTAGAGAGAGTCCAGGTGTCTGATTTGGACTCAAAATCTGGCCTAGTTGGCTGAACATTTCAGACGGCCCTGAACGCCGGGTAAGTTGTGATGCAATCAGTTAGAAATAAAGAGAGTTCTAATTGACCTTTGGAAGGAAGGGAAATAGAAAAGCATTCTGTGCAGAAAAATGCAATTAGGGAAGGAAGCATGAAAAAAAAAATGATGGCATTTTGCTTCAAGATTAATCCAAGATAATGTGAGGGAAAATTATTCAAATTCATGCCATTAGCACTTATGAGGCACATATGTTGAATGCCTGCTGTATCGGGGAACAGTGTATCAGGAGCATTAAAAATGGACAGTTTGCTGTCTCTGGGAAACGGAAATATAAGTTCACAACATACAACAATACATGGAAATATTTAATTTGAAAATCAGTGGTCCATTTGAGGAAGATGTGTGGTAGAAAGAATAAAGTACTTCTAGCATTGACACACCTTCACATTTCAAAATAGCTAAAATGAGGTACAATAGTGTCCATTTTCCTAAAAGTTCTCAATATCAGACATTTTCCTTTCTATTAACACAAGTGGTTTTAAGCATAAGTTAATATAACTGGAGGATTTTTCCCTCTGTTTTTCACTGTGGTAGTTTAAAGAAATGCATATATAAATTCTGAGGAGACTTACTGTGCACGCCCGCACGCTCTGGTGTCAGTTTTGGTCCCCGTCCCCTTCCTGAGAAAGGAACTGATGATGAGCTCCTGTTCTCAGACAAAGCCACTCGCTCTGCCTCATTTTCTTTGTGATTGTGCAGCTTCGGAGAGATGATAACTATAACCATCTTCCTGAGTGAGGAGATTGTATTTGACTTCACAAATTTCTCTAATTTCAGCATTTAGCCTTTGCTGGAAGAGAGCGTCCCTCGGGTGGATTCACAGCTTTGGGAGACTGAAGCCAAAAACAAGTCCTATTGTTAAGTCTCGTGCCAAAGACTTAGTAGTGTGCTGTGGTCTCAAGCACAGGTTAAGAACTGACTTCTGGAGATGGGAGCATCACGGCCGTGCTCATTTCAGGGAACACCTGCAGAAGTAGCTGACCCCAGGTCACCTGCAGGTCATGTGTGAAGGGCTCCTCACTTGGTCTGGCCCCAGGCTCAGGGCTTTGTGTTTGCTCCTCCCAGTCACCGCCCTGACCCTCTAGGGAAGCCAGTAGTGTCTCTGCTCTATTGCAAAAGGGGAAACCAAGACCTTTATTGAGCTACCTAGGCTTATTCTTTAGTAATATAGCAGGTTCTTAAGTAAAAGTCTATATTTAGCTCTACAAAGGGAGGAAATGTCATCCCTTAAAAAATAAAAAACTCAAACATTTCCATTTTCCATATTTTATGCATGGCTTAAAACGCAAGTTTGTTCTCTTAATGGTTTTGTGGTCCATCATTTCTCATTTGCATCATTCTATTTCTGCATTTGACTGGTTTGTCATTTCTTTTCTTCTTTCTTCTTGGGTTTTCGTTTCTTGAGAACTTATATTTCTTAAGAAAATGTGTTGGATTAGATTTTGTGTGTATATGCATAAATTTTATCATCATGCAGCTATGAGTGTTGGTACAAGAGGCCTAGAAAAAACTCCTTGGGGGCTAAACTCAATCTGAAAAAGTTACACATTTTCTCAAAAAAAAAGAAAAAAGAAAAGAAAAATTGCTTTAGAGCCCTCATATTTAAGAGTTTCAAGTCATAAAAATAATTTAACTTAAAGTGAACATTTCAACTATGCCTGCGTGAATTGCCTGGGAATCTTGAAAACACATAAATGCCTTGGGCCCAGCTTCAGAAATTCTGGTTTGATGAGATGGGTTTCTGGCCATTGGCATTTTTTAAATACTTCCAGGATCCATGGTTGAAAACCATGAGTTTAAAATATTGCCTCTGCGACATTGGTTATGCTAGTCAGAAAATTTTTTCATGAAGTTTTATCAAGTTACCTTTTTAATTTCTTAATGGTATTTGACCAAAATGAGACTCCATAAAGGGTACATACAGGAAGCCTGAAGCCTCCAGGAACTGTCTTTGTCGTCAGTAGGAATGTAAGGATACATGTACAGAGAGACAGCAGGATGTGCAAAGCGCCCTCTTCGCGCTCTATAATGCCGTGATGCCCACAGGAGGGAGAGAGAAATCACATGAACTTGGGAGGACAGGAAGTGCTTTAAAGAAGTGGCCCTGGAGAAGCCTGATGAAGATGAGCCACACGTGACTGACCGGCAGGAGGCAAGGTAGAGCAGATGGGGACGTTTTAAGTATCAAAATGCAGAGTGACTGAAATGGACCGAAACCCGTCAAACCTGTTTATATCCATGAGTTCAGAGTGATCATATAAAACACAATTTCTAGTTGGTGGCTTTGGTTGGATGATTCTAGAGAGGATGTCATTATCTTAAAATTGGATAGAGGAGAAAAGGAGTGAGCATCAAGCTGTGTTTATGCAACAAGTAATACCAACAAAAAGAAGTGTCTCCTCATAGACATACTCCAACTAATAAATGCAGGAGGTATGATTAGGATTCACTTATGCTCATCTCGCAACCTCAAATTAATGGATCTAGGGCAGTGATCATCGGTGACTGCCAATAGCACCAAAAAAGGTAAGAGTCGTTTGATGCCTCCTGATGAAATTACACAGCATCACTCACTGGAAAACAGTCAAACCAGAATCGGATCAAGCTTCTAGATGTAACTGCCAGGTTTCGGGAAATACAGGAGACAGAGGAACACATTAAATTATACCGCGGAGATACAGACAGGAAGGTCTAGACTGAGAGACCTCTACAGACGATTGATCTTGTCTCTTAAATTAATTTCAAGGATAAAACCAAGATAAATGGAGGACTTGCAGATGGAGGCTAAAGAGTACATCAGCCACTTTTAGCATGTGGACTTCCCAAACTGAAAAAGAAACAAAAATCTTCGAAACAATGGGGGAAATGAAAATATAGTCTCTGACTTATGGTGGTATTTAACTTACAATTTTTTTACTTTATGATGGGACAAAAGTGACACACATTCAGGAGAAACCGTACTTCAGATTCTGAGTTTGGATCTTCTCCTAGGCTAGTGATCTGTGCTAGATACTTGCCCATGATGCTGGGCACAGGCAGCGGGGACAGCTCCCAGGCAGCCAGGCCAGCACTTATGGCCCTTCTGTGTCCATGCAGCCATTCTGTCTGTCACTTTAAGCACCCTTTTCACTGAACTACCTGAGATAATGCAATACTGTTATAGAATAGGCTTTGTGTTAAATGATTTTGCCCAGCTCTAGGCTCATGTGACTGTTCTGAGCATGTGTAAGGTAGGCGAGGCTGAGCTATGATGTTTTATAGGTTAGATGCATTAAGTGCATTTTTATTATTATTTTTTATTTTTTTAGATTTTATTTATTTATTTGACAACAAGAGACTAGCAAGAGAGGGAACACAAGTAGGGGGAGTGGGTGAGGGAGAAGCAGGCTTCCCGCCGAGCAGGGAGCCCAATGTGGGGCTCTATCCCAGGACCCTGGGATCGTGAACTGAGCCGAAGGCAGACGCTTAATGACTGAGCCACCCAGGTGGCCCTTAAGTGCATTTTTAACTTAGGATATTTTCTTTTTCTTTCTTTTCTTAAATTTAGGATATTTCTTTTTCTTTCTTTAATTTATGATATTTTCAACTTATACTCAATTTCATGGGGTACAACCCCACTGTAAACTGCAGAAGATCTCTACTGATTAGGTATTTGATGATATTAAAGACTGATTGCTAATTTTGTTTAGATGTGATAAAGGTATTGAGATTACATTTTTTTAAATTTTATTTGAGAGAGAGAGTGGGGAGGAGCAAAGGGGGAGGGAGAGGGACAAGCAGACTCCACGCTGCCCAAGCCCAACGCTGGGCTTGATCTCAAGACCCTGAGATCATGACCTGAGGCGAACCCAAGAGTCAGGCACTCAACCTACTGAGCCACACAGGCACACCGAGATTACATTTTTAAAAAAGAGTAGAGTTACATACTAAGACAGAAAGTGAAAAAATTATTTGCTGAAATGCTTCAGAATAACCAGGGAAGGATGAATTGAGTGGAACTGTAAATGACCCAAGGTTGTGGTCCTCAGAAGGCATTTGCTGAAACTGGGTACCCGTTTGCAGAGCTTCATTATATTGTTGTCTCCACTTTTGTGTATGTTGGAAATCCCCCATACTAAAGTGCTTGAACTTAATTTTTTTTTAAAAGATATTTATTTATTTGAGAGGAAGAGAGGGAGAGAGAGCATGAGAGGGGAGAAGGTCAGAAGGAGAAGCAGACTCCCCATGCTGTTGGGAGCCCGATGCAGGATTCGATCCCAGGTCTCTGGGATCATGACCTGAGCCAAAGCCAGTTGCTCAACAACTGAGCCACCCAGGCGCCCTTGAAATTAATTTTTTAAGATTAGTCTTCTAACAGACAAATGAAATGAACAAATATTATTACAGACTTGCCAGGTGATGCTGGCTGATGAGCAATACATTGAAAACCAATGTTTTACAGATAGTATTGTTAAAGATACTAAATGACCTTTGACTTGTAGAAGTTTCACTGATGCTACAGAAGAGCTTAATTAATTTGCTATATTTGAGTGATGATGGTGGATGGATGTATCATCTTGAATTTAGTGCCCAAAGCAAGCAAAACCTCTGAACCTCAGCTGTTCCATCATCTTGTTGTTCGTGGTTTGGGTTCCTTAGTTGTGTGGTGCTGATCTTGAGCAACCACTTTGATCTGTCACCCAGCTTCTGTTCGTTACCAAATCATGGTGGGTTTGCTTGCAGGTATTTTAGACTTGGGGTTCCTGGTGTGTATGTTTGTAGGATGAGAAGCATGGCAACTTTTCCTCAAATGATTTTACTTTTACCACTGGTATGTGTTGCAACTAAAGTTTTTGATTTCTCTAAAACGTTTACGCTCAATAAAAATTTTAAGCTTTCATTTACTCGTGAAAAAAGTAAAATCATTTGGAACTTTATTAACCTTTTGAAGTTTTAATAAATTTTTGACAATTTAAAATAAGACATTTAGGGGCGCCTGGGTGGCTCAGTGGGTTAAAGCCACTGCCTTCGGCTCAGGTCATGATCCCAGGGTCCTGGGATCGAGGCCCACATCGGGCTCTCTGCTCAGCGGGAAGCCTGCTTCCTCCTCTCTCCTCTCTCTCTGCCTGCCTCTCTGCCTACCTGTAATCTCTCTCTGTGTGTCAAATGAATAAATAAAATCTTTAAAAAAAACAAACAAAACAAAACAAAATAAAATAAAAAATAAAACNTTGTAATCTCTCTCTCTGTGTCAAATGAATAAATAAAATCTTTAAAAAAACAAACAAACAAAACAAAATAAAATAAAAAATAAAACAAGACATTTAGAAAAAAAATAAGACATTAAGTATTTTTGTCAGTGTTCCTCTTTTTTAGGTTTACAGAAAAATTAAGCAGAAAGTACAGAGACTTCTCATATAACCCACTCAGACTCCCTTCTCCTGCCTCCTTCAATATTTTCAACATTTTATATCCGTGTGCTACATTTATTATAATTACTGAAATGGTGTTGATATGTTATTATTCATTAGAGTCCATAATGTTTTAGGTTCACTCTTTGTACATTCCATGGGTTTGGACAAATGTATAATGACATGTATGCACCATATAGTACCATTCAGGATAGTTTTAGTGCCCTAACAATCCTTTGTGTTTCACCTATTCACCTCTCTCTCCTCCCTAACCCCTCGCAACCGCTGCTCTTTTTACGTCTCCATTGTTTGATCAAACTGTCGTATAGCTGGAATCATACCTACAGCCTTTTCAGATTGTCTTCTTTCACTTAGTGATAGATATTTGAGGTTCCTCCATGTCTCCTTGTGGCTTGATAGTTCTTTTCTTTTTAGTGCTAATATCCCATTGTCTGGATTGTAACACAGTTTGTTTATCCATTCACTTACTAAGGGACATCTTGGATGGTTCCAAGCTTTGGCAGTGTTGAATAAAGCTGCTAAAATTATCTACGTGTAGGCTTTTGTATATACATAAATTTTCACTTCCTTTGTGTAAGTACCAAGGAGTATGATGCCTGGATCATATATTAAGAGTATGTTTAGTTTTCTAAGAAACGCCTAGACTGTCTGGGCGCTTGAGTGACTCAGTTGGTTAAGTGACTACCTTCAGGTCAGGTCTTGATCCCTTAGTCCCGGAATCAAGACCCACATCGGGCTCCCTTCTTAGCAGGGAGTCTGCTTCTCCCTCTGACCCTTTCCCTTCTCATGCTCTCTCTCACTTTTTCTCTCTCAAATAAAACAACAACAGCAAAAACAAACAAAAACNCCCTCTGACCCTTTCCCTTCTCATGCTCTCTCTCACTTTTTCTCTCTCAAATAAAACAACAATAGCAAAAACAAACAAAAACAAAAAACAAAAAACTGCTAGACTGTCTTCCAAAGTGGCTCTGCCATTTTGGATTTCTACCAGCAAGGAAGACTTCCTTTTGTTCCATACCCTTTCCAGCAGGTAGTTTTGTTTGTATTTTGAATTTTAGCCATTCTAATAGGTGCATAGTGGTATCTTGTTCTTTTAATTTGCAATTTTCTAATGGTATTTGATGAACATCTCTCCACATGCTTTTTTGACATCTGTATGTCTTCAGTGAAGTAAATGTTGGGATCTTTTACAGTTTTTAATTTGGTTGTTTTCTTATTGTTGAATTTAAGAGTTCTTTGTGTATTTTGGATACCATTCCTTTATCAGATATGTATTTGCAAACATTTTGTTCCATTCTGTGGCTTGTCTTTTTATTCTCTTCAAGTTTTTCTCTTTTGACACGTTTCTCCTAATATTCAATACTTCTTGAGTCAATATGGAAAAATTTTAAGTTAAAATAGTTAAGGAAAGTTGTTCATTTTGCTTGGGGGTTTACCATTCTTTAGATATTTAAAGTCTTTGACTGTTGGGCTGTAATATCCCATTTACTTTATCAGAAACAGAAAACTAATTTTTTAGTGGAGAAAAGAGGGCAGAAAGAATGCAGTCTGCCATTAGTTTATTACTCTAGGAAGTCAAAATAGATTTTTCTGGATGTTCAGGGATTAAGAGTGAATGGTATACATGAACTATGGATGTCCTTGAGTCAGAGACATAACTTAACTCACATGAAATAGCAAACAAGACTAAAAACTATTATCTTCTCTGGTTAGGTAAATTATCAGTTAATTTAGAAAAACCTTTGTCAACATTGTTTACTCAATTCTTGACTCATTAGAGCTATATATAAACAAGCCAATGACAGTAAGGTACCTAGATTTGATCACTTAAGGAATATCATGTCTTCAGCAACCAAATACTTAATGTAAATTCTTTAAAAGTTTTGGTCTGATTGTTGAGCTTTAGTCAGATATGTTAGATGTTGTTACCTAAAGATACACAAATATCGATAAGTAAAAATAATTGCCTTGAAAAGTTGAACGGTGTGCAAAAAAATAATCTGAGTTAGAAGAATCAAGACTTTGGGGGAGTTGGGAGTGTTGCTCTCTAGAGCTGGAAAATTGACCCAACTCCATGTCCACTGGCTGTCTTTCTCATCTTGTGTGCAGAAGGGTGCTGAAGCCACAGCCAGGCTCCATGAGAAAGAGCTTTGTAATCGTGAGTAATGTTTGCCGTGGCACAGGGGACCCAATCATAGCCTGAAGCCCATGACAGCCTTGCTCCATAGAGTCTTATATCCTCACTCTAGGATGAGAAAATGAAGACCCAAGTAATTTAAAAGGCTTTTCCAGTGTCATCCACGTAGCTAGTGGTTGTGATATTTAGCAGGTAGGAATTTTACTATTTATGTAAAACCATCTACGGTAGAACCTCGACTACTGATCTTGGTTCTGAGGGGGAAAAACAAACAAATTCCAGCGTGAAGAATGGACCACTATGTAATTGTCTTAAGAACTGTTTGTAGTTTTCAAAATATGTTTAAAATATTCAGTAAGAAAAAAATATGATCTATTCAAGAGAGAACTATGAATCGTTAATAGAAATCAAATTGCGAGAAGCCAGAGAAGTAAGATCTAGTTAGTATAGTGGTCTGTGCTTGAGCTAATCCATGCCACCTGTTAGACAAAGGGAAGAACACAGCAGCCAGAAGACAGCAAATTAAAACAATGCACAAGGAAGCCTGCGGCATATTCAGAAATAATTCTACAATTGAGGGGCTGCTGGGTCAGAGAGTAGAGGAGGCTCTGTAGAGAAGAGTTTATTTATTTGTATTTATATTTATTTTGTTTTACTCATTGAGAAAGTACTTGGGCCACACACTGTTGTATGTTTTGGTATGTATGGGGGGTGTTGTACGTGTGTGTAAATATTGTGGTCTAGGTAAAGCAGTTAAATAGTAGCAGGTAATTAATATCTCAAGAAAGAGCAGAGCATGTTAATACTGAACTGCTTAATGGCACCATAAGGAGTTATGTATTTGCTCCAAGAGCAAAAATGCATACATAGTAAGTTATACATTACGGCTCCTGCTACTTGTTGGTCACTTGGGCTATAATAGCTAATGTTTATGGAATACTTTATGTGCCACCACTGCCCCCAAGTTTAAATACTTTGTTTTATTTTAATGTCATCCATTCCAAAGAAGAAGGTAGTACCATATCCATTTTACAGAGGGAGAAAGAGAGGTTCACATAGCTGCAAAGAACATAATAAAGATTCAAACCTAGGTTGATCTGCTAAAGCTACCACTCTGCAATTACATAATATTCTACTGCAAATACAAATACGAAATACATAATCTCATCTGACTTCTCTGAACCTGTGTTCTGATCTGTAAATTGAAGATAATACCAGTAGAAGCCATCGGAAGAACCAGGTTTTTTTTAATGAAAACTTTATAATCTGTTAAACATTATTTAGATGTGATAAGCTGTTATTTATAAATAAAAGATTTAAACCAGTGAGCAGCATTTCATTGTCCTACCACTTATTCATATCCACTGAACAATGTTATTATGTAGTTTTGCTAATATGTAATTTATTTTCATGCATTATTAAACTTTTTTCAAACACATCATTGATTATTTAGCTAACTACAATTTAGGTTTTCCTTTTCTATCATAGATTTATCTTTTTTCCTAAATAGTCATGCTTCAGGGGGCTGAACAATTAACTTCCAATATAATTACATTTGCATAGTAATACACAGCACTTAAAGGTTTCTGAATACTTATTATTTTGGCATGCACATTGTCTATCAATTTTTATGTCTCTCATTGTTATTACATTAAATCTTAAAGACAAAGATGCTTAATGTATTAGATGTGAAGTGTTGGTAAGTTACAAATAAAACGTGGTTTAGTTTAATTGTTGCGAGTTCATCCATCTCAGTCTCCAAGGCCATGTTGAAAGACTCCGAAGGATTCCATGAAAACGTGATACTGGGTACCAGAGTAAATTAAGCTGATAGATTTTTGTTCCTCAGAAGATTCCCCTTTTCCTTTCTGGAAGCGACAGCGTTATGGTAAAAAATGTAGCATAAATATCTATATCTCACATTTATAAATAATAACTAAAATTTTTAAACTTAACATTTTATGTCTAATAGGAAGGATTTCTCAAAAATAAGAGAAATTTGAACACTGTAATACAAAACAAATTTGTGACCAAAAAAACCCCAAAAAACCAAAACTCACAATAATGAACTAATGAAGCGNTTATAAATAATAACTAAAATTTTTAAACTTAACATTTTATGTCTAATAGGAAGGATTTCTCAGAAAGAAATTAAGAGAAATTTGAACACTGTAATACAAAACAAATTTGTGACCAAAAAAAACCCAAAAAACCAAAACTCACAATAATGAACTAATGAAGCAGAATTTCTAAGTAAGGGTTGGACTAGAAAGTCTTCAGGGGAAATCTGCCTAAGATAAAGAAATAGGCTTGATTCTTCCCAGACTCCGAATCTGGTCGCGTGGGGACTGAGTTAGGGCGTGCTGAAACATGGCTTTTGTTGGTCCTTTGTATTCTTTGATTCTCAAAATTTTTATATTTCACAAGATGTTTCAGACTTCCAAGACCCGCATCATTTCCCCAGCCACTTCTGTTTAGAAATCATCCACTTGGGCCCCTGGGTGGCTCAGTCATTACACATCTGCCTTTGACTTAGGTCATGATCCCCGGATCCTGGGATCCAGCCCCTTTGGGCTCCCTGCTTAGCAGGGAACCTGCTTCTCCCTCTCCCTCTGCCGGTCCCCCTGCTTGTGCTCTGTCTCTCTCTCTCTCAAATAAATAAATAAAATCTTTAAAAATACAAAATTTTAAAAAATCATCCATGGGTTGCTATACTTACTCAGTGGCACAGGTGAGTTTTGGTTTTGTCTGTTGGTTGTAGGGACAGGGTTTTGTACATGTCAGGCCACTTGATTAAACTTTTTCACTAGTTAAAGAGGAGATGACAAAGTGATTACATGTGGGCATCACATAAGTTGCAGCAAGGCGTCAAATGTTAAATTTTACCCATTTTTATCTGTGGCAATTGAGAGAATTTTATTGTGATGACTTATTGTTCTATTTTGTTTTCCACAGAAACGCTCCAGAGGCCAGGTGCTGTTTGATAAAGTATGTGAACATCTGAATTTGCTAGAAAAAGACTATTTTGGGCTTACGTATCGAGATGCTGAAAACCAGAAGGTGAGTGATTAAAAGCAATACAAGATGTATGTCTTGAACTGCTCATTACTGTAAGAAAGGGATTGAAGCCTGAATTGGGAAATCATTTTCTCTGCTTCTACTCTTATATTTACTCCTTTGTGTCCCTAAATGCTGTTAATTGCCTTATTTCTTTATGAAAGATATTGCTGATGACTACCTTTAATCTTGAATATTCTGGAAAGAGAAATTCCATTTTTCATGCCTGAGTTATTTATGGTTCTAGGAAAGCATTTTTTATGGTTCCTTATTTCAGTGGATTTATTTGGGTGATACATTTCAGTGGATTTGAGCCCATGAAAATCAAATACATTGATACTTACATAGAAAACATGTTCCCTGACTGCTGTCCTGTTCTTAATTCATCTTAGTACGCTTTTATGTTCTTACAAAATCAGAATATGACATGGGTTGTTTGCTGACAAGAGCCTTGTCTAATGTATTCAGCAGGTATTTGATGTTTAACTTAATACTTCTATAGACTCTTATACCTGAGTAATGCAGTCTTTTTGGGGCTTTGCCTCACTAATTCCCACAACTACCTGAAAAATAAAGAAGAAGAAATTGTTTCCTTTGTGTTCGTGCGAAGAACTAAGTCACAGAAATTTTGCTCATAGATGTTACTTGTTTTGATGTTGTGCAATGAATCATACTTAATACCTACCCAATTCACTGAACAATGTCTAACTTCGTTATTAAACATCTGAGTTTTCTGATGAGGAAAATAATAAATCTCAAGCAGGTGTTCATTTGTTAGGCAAGTGCCTAAGAATATTTCATCACAGAAGTAACTTTGTGGGCCTAAATGGCTAGGATATCAGTGGACATTGTGTATCTTTAATTTATTCTAGTAACTTCTTTGAACATAGAATCCACTATTTTTTTTCCTCCTCTGTTGCTGTACTAGCTTGAATCTTTGAAGGTAGTGTTGTAAAAGAAAGGAATTTTGTCACGCATGAATTGTGCATGCACACACACATTTTCTCATTAGGTTTGTGCCTGGGCCCTCACAGGGCTTGGTGAAGGGCACCAGCTGTGGGGGAAGGACCCAGTTTGGAGGGCCTGCCAGTGACCGTGCACTTTCAAATATGCTTAGTGCGTGATCATCATCAAGTTATTTTTATTCTTCTCTGGTTCAAATTCAAACTGTCATTTCCTTTTCAGAATTGGCTGGACCCTGCTAAAGAAATAAAAAAGCAGATTCGAAGTAAGTTCTTTTGGATTATTTTATGTGGTGATGTGAAGATTTTCAGAGAGCAGTGTTGTCTGAATTGGTGGCCCATACTCATATGATTAGTGTGAATACAGTATTTTTTAAAAGACAGAGTAAGATCTCAGATTTTATCTCTGACAGGTTGGTTAGCTTAAATACTCATTTTTAATCATCACAGCTTAGGAATTAAATGACTATGACATTTGACCTATTCCCCTGCTTGCACCCAGAATGTGTAATATGACTTACTCAAGTGATGCTCCAGTTGGCAATTAACCATTTAAAAGCTCCCAACTTAATTATTAATGTTAAATTAAGCCTAACTGCCACAAAAGTAGAAAAGTCAAACTAAAGGTAAATGTTATTGAATGGTTTAGAAATGGAATAACAAGTCAGGTTAAAATTTACTGTCCGGTAACCTCTTTCCTTGGTCCCTAAAGGCAAGTTAAGAAATCCGTGTTTCCAACAATTGCAAGGGCAACCCACAAAACTGAAATAGAGGTAACTAGCTAGTATGAGACAAGTTGCTGAATCTTACCATTAAATGCAGATTAAAACAAGATACCATTTTTCACTTATTTGTGTTAACAGAGATTTAAAAATTTATTAATGCATTGCACTAGCAACTATGGACACAGCTGGTAGAAGGATAAATTGGCACAATCCTTTAAGAGGGTTTTCAGTATTTATTAATTATTTGTTAAATATTTTACATATTATTTTAATAAATAGTATATAATATTTAGGAATAATGTAATATTAAACAAATTTAATAAGTTAATATTAATGTTAAATAAATATCCAGTATTTATTAAAATTTAAAATGTGCTTATTCTTTGACCCTTAATTTTTATTTGTACAGATTCATCCAGCATATGTATAAGAGTGGAAAATTTGCATATGTGTACATGCATGAAAATTTGTTATAATATTGCTGGCAATAGCAGAAAACTAGAAGCAACTTAAATATCCATTTATAAAGAACTAATTAAATCAGTCTTGGAATAACCATACCTTGAAATACTAAGTAACTATTAATAGAATGAGGTAGAATGTGTCTTACTTCTCATTAGTGAGACAAACGACATTTGTTCAAAAGAAGTTGTGTGTATATATACATATAAATACATACATATACATACATATATACATATATGTATTATACATATATATGTAATAAACTTTGAAAGAGCACAAAAGCTGTCAGTAGTAAATACCTCCAGAAGTAGCACCACAGTATAAAAGGTTGAGAAAGAGGAATTATTTTTATTTTTATTTTAACACTTTTCTGTAGCTCTTTTATATACATCTTTTATAAAGATGAATAATCTTTATAATTGTAAATAACTAGTTAATTTTTAAAGCAATTTATTTTTTGTCAATAAAATTGATAAATTTTTTCAAACAACTAATTCTAGTTGAAGAATAAATTTAAGAGCAATACATTAATAAGAACGTCATGCCCATGGAAATTTTCAACAATTTCCTACTAAAAAAGAGCAAGTATTTCCATTGCCTTTGAATGTGCCGAAATATCAAAACACATCAAGCACTAATAACAAGTAGTAGTGAGCATTTTGAAATGGCTTAATAGTAGATAATATTTCCAAAAAAATAAAAACTACTCTCCTTCTAGATATTACAGAAACTGATGGTTATGTATACAACTAAAACATCTTTACTATATTTTTGAGAGAAATTTGATAAGCTGGCTAGAAATAGATTGGGATTGAAACCAGGGATAGCTTCAGGTGTGAAAACACTCCTTCCTTTTGTTCCAAGAGTCCTAATAAAAAATGTATAGTGATGAATATGTTCTAAGAATCCTTCTGTGGATTTACTGAAAGCAGATGTGTTGGATATATATCCTAACATGTTTTTTGTGCATGAAGTCCTCTGTATTTCTCTAATTAATGAAATGCTGTTTCTTGGGTGATTTATAATTACAAATTCCTTTGAAAATATATTAAATATCAGGGATAAATCACAATATTGGCAGAAGAAGAGCTCTATAAATGTTAGTTTTCTTATCTGTTGTTAATGGAATTCTTTTTTTCCCCTTAATTTGCCATTTGTCCTATATCCTACCTTCTGTGGGCCCAATCGCACGACCCTGAAATCATGACCTGAGCTGAAACCAAGAGTTGGATGCTTAACTGACTAAGCCATCCAGGCACCCCTCCTACCTTCCTTTGTAAGAGAAGAAGAGGACAATCAGAACATGAGATGTAAAGGGTATTTTCATCATGTAGATTAAGCAGTATTTGTGACTGCAACATAAAGAGATCTAAGTGACTGTCCTGAGGATAAAGGAGGAAACAAGGACAATTAGAATTTTTTAATTGAATTTGGTATTTTCATCTGTATTCCTTATTGTTTGCCATGCACCCAAATGCCCTCTTTCCACAAAATTTGCATTCTACCAAGGCAGAGAACTATTATCATATCTAATGGAATAATTGTACCATCACCTCCTTTTCCTAAATATAAATGATAACAGGGAAACGCAGATCAAAACCACAATGAGACATCACCTCACCCCTGTCAGAAAGGCTAATATCAAAAAGACAAGAGGAGGGCCTGGGTGGCTCAGACTGTTAAGCGTCCAGCTCTTGATTTGGGCTCAGGTCACAATCTCAGAGTCATGAGACTGAGTCCCAAGTCGGGCTCCACCCTAGATGTGGAGCCTGCTTTGATTCTCTCCCTCGCTTTCTGCCCCTCCCCCACCCATCACCAACAAACAAGTGTTGGTGAGCATGTGGAGAAAAGGAACCCTCGTGCATTGTTGGTGGAATGTAAGTCGGTGCACCCACTGTGGAAAACAGTATGGAGATTCCTCTAAAAATTAAAAATAGAAATACCATATAATCTAGTAATTTCACCACTCGGTATTTACCCAAAGAAAACCAAAATACTAATTTAAAAAGATGTATGCACTCCTGTGTTTACTGCAGCAATATTTACAATAACCAAGATAATGGCAGCAACCCACGTATCAATAGATAAATGGATAAAGAAGATGTGGTGGAATATTACTCAGCCATAAAAAAGAATTAGATCTTTCCATTCGCAACAACACAGACAGACCTAGAGTGTACTGTGCTAAGTGAAATAAGGCAGACAGAGAAAGAGAAATATCATATGATTTCACTTATGTGTGGAGTCTGAGAAACAAAACAAACCAAAAAAGCAGAAACAGATCCACAAATACAGAGAACAAATTTATAGTTGCTAGGGGTGGGGGAGGGATGGGCAAAGATGGGTGAAGGGGAATGGAAGATACAAGACTTCAAATTATGGAATGAGTAAGTCACAGGGATGAAAGAGCTTAAGGAATATAATCAATAGTATTGTGATAGTGTTGTATGGTGACACATGGCAGCTACACTTGTGAGCACAGCATAATGTCTAGAGTTGTCAAATCACTATGTTGTACCTCTGATAACATTGAGTGTCAACTATACTTCAATTGATATGTTGATATCATTTGATATATATATATATATAAATTTTATATATATCAATTGATATATATAAATGCTTAAAGGATGTTTCCATACTTTTCATGCTGTAGGTACATAGAATGTCTCTAGAATGAGATCTTCAAGAGAATGGCAATCAACCTGATAAAAGTTTTTAAGTTACAAATTGATGAGAAATAGAAAATTCTGAAACTCAAGAGTTTGCTCTTATGAAAAAAATTCTGATTCTAGTCATATTTATGCAGACCCAGATGTTTAAACTTCTAAATATACTGTATTTTGAGTATAAATATACTATATGATATAATAATTTCATGATATAGAGTATATGATCTATATACTATATATAGTAATTTATAGTAATTTTATATAGTAATTTATAGTAATTGCAGCATACTTAAACTTTTTAAGATTTGGCAGCTATACAATACTAAAATTAGAAGTTTTTACGAGAACGGACTTTCTTTAGTTTCCTAGTTTTCCATCATAAATTTGTGATTTGAAATCTTATATCAACATGATGGGAATATCATTTTAATGCATTCAAGTGGTTTCATTTTCTGTGTCTATCCAGGGCCATCTTCTGAGCAGATTCGGGCTTAAAAGCCCATTTATTACATAACCATGGCTTCCCACTCAATTTGTTTCTATCAGATTATTTATGAAGATGTATATTTGAACTTTAATCTGCCTCTCATTAATTTCAAATCTTACACCTTATTTACTAGATTTTTTCTCTTGATTCAGGTGTAGACTGTACTTTTTTAAACTTCCCATTCTTTAAGAATAATACCTCATGAAACCTTGCAGTTATTTGGGTTATAACCTCATGAAAATGGATTTCTTGGGATTAGTGCTGTTCATAGTATGGTTTCCAAGTCCACCTATACTCAAACCACAAGGGGGGTTATTAAAACCACAATTTCTAGGCCATATTCCAGATCTCTGGAATAAAAATATCTGGGTGGAGCCTTGAAATTGACATTTTTAGCAAGTACCTCAGATTCTTAAACCAACTATAGTTAGAAATTCCTGTTCCTGGGATGCCTGGGTGGCTCAGTTGGTTGGGCAGCTGCCTTCGGCTCAGGTCATGATCCCAGGGTTCTGGGATGGAGTCCGGCATCGGGCTCCTTGCTCAGCAGGGAGCCTACTTCTCCCTCTGCCTGCTGCTCTGCCTGCTTGTGCTCTCTCTCTCTCTGACAAATAAATAAGTAAAATCTTTAAAAAAAAATTCCTTTTCCTGCCCTGAGGATTTTTGCTTTGAACTATCTTTCTTATACCTTTTTTTTAAAGAATTTTATTTATTTGGGGGCACCCAGGTGGCTCAGTCGTTAAGCAGCTGCCTTCAGCTCAGGTCATGATCCCAGGGTCCTTGGATTGAGCCCTACATCGGGCTCCCTGCTTGGCGGGAAGCCTGCTTCTCCCTCTCCCACTTCCCCTGCTTGTGTTTCCTCTCTCCTGTGTCTCTCTCTGTCAAATAAATAAAATCTTTTTTTTTTAAAGTTATTTATTTTAGAGATAGAGAATGTGTGCGCATGCAAACGAGTGGAGGAGCAGAGGGGAGGGAGAGAGAATCTGAAGTCGATTCAGCACCAAGTGCGGGTCTGGATGTGGGACTCGATCCCCACACCAGGGAGATCATGACCTGAGCCAAAACCAAGAGTCAGACACTTAACTGAGCCACCCGGGCACCCCTCTTTCTTCTACTTTTATTATGTCTAAGTTTATCTTGAATTTATTATGAGGTGGTTTAATTACATTGATCAACTACTCACTGGGTTCAAGGCATACTTTGAAATGGATAAAAAGACAAAAGAGCAATAAATCCACTTCCCATCACTAATCCGTTAGTTTTCATTCCAGGTTTGTGGGGAAAGCCAGCTCTCATTTATGTACCTCACCATTGGCAAGCAGTAAAGGGATCCATTTTAGCAGAAAGTATGTAGGAATCAATAGGAAAGGAAAACCAGATCAGGCCATTTTTTGAATAACAAAAGGACTTGGAAAAATAATCACTAGAAATATATGGGTTTGAGAGATGGCTTGTAATTCTTATAGCCTATGTTTCAGGAATATCTTCTGAGTGATTTAAAAGTTATAGTAAGCAACCAGTGATAGCTGGCTTTGTGTCACTTCTTTATAAGGTACCTCAGGCAGTGATCCTGCCGTGTGGAATTTTAAGTGTATTATGAATGGTAGTGTTGAGAGTAAACTAGAACTAATAAATGTACCTATGCTGCTTATGACAGAAATATAGGTAACCTATGCAGCTAAGTATTTGCCTCATACTCAAGAGAATAGCCCAAAGAAAGAAGCTGGTACTTAGAATTCTACCCCTTTCTTCTGAATGTTTGCAAAGGACTCATGGAGAAAATAGAGTTTCCAGAAGGCATTGAATGGGGAGGAGGGAGTGTTTGAGCATCTTAGGCATAAGGACTGGACTGTGAGGTCACAGAATCACAGAGTGAAAGGAAGTGGCTACAGCTCGTGGTATAGATGAGAGGCCTCCAGTACGGAAGCCAAGGAGACTGGGAGGAATTTCTCAGTAGCGCATTTAGAACAGAAGCGGGCTCAGCGCTGTGGCACTTTCGTGGTTATTGCGTGGGGAGAACAAATATCCCGTGAAGGAACACCCCAGTCTTTAATAAGTCGCTGCATTAAAAGGCCAGAAGAAAAGAACAAAGCGAATATGAGTTAAAGGAGTGATCAGGTGGAGAGAGAGTGAATGTAGAGAAGAAGAAAATGTTTCTCCATCTTTGTAGTGATAAACCATACACCAGTAGAGACCGTATTAATAAAATGGAGAGCTTAGGAAGGCTTAATGATGCTTCAAGTGCACGTGTAGGCAGTGCAGACAGTAGGTGACGGTCAGATGCCGCCTGGTTGATAATTTTCATTGCGGGAGAGGAGGCCATTAGGAGAGGGCACAGGATCAAGAGCAGCAATGTGTCAAGAGCACCCATCCAAGTCCCGGGCTCATAAGGAGGTGGGGAATTGTGTAAAGCACAGTTCATGTATCCAGGCATCTCTTAAATCAGCAATTTCACCAAGAAAGAAAAGAATTTTCAGCAGCCCGGAGAACAGCTCACTTAAATATTCACGACAACAAACCTTTCCAGAAAATAAAAATATCTTGACAATTTCCTTGACATGTATTATAATGGGATTTGACCTGTAATAACAAACCAGAAAGGACAAAGGGAATGGGATTCTGTCTGTACTGTTGGTATGTGAGCTATCCAGAATTTCAGAGCCGTAGAGCCAGTCAATTCCAGACTTGTCTGTCTGAGGATTATCCCTGTCATTCATGTATTTTTCCCCCCCTTCCAAAGGCCTACCTTTGTCTCTGAGAAGGGAGGAAGTTTAGTCAATTTCCAGGCTAGTTAGAATAAGCACCAATAAAGGATTTGGGAGAAAGATGAAAGACTGGATGAAGTTTCAGATGTATCTGGATTTCATTGAACTTGAGACTTGCCCGTTTTCCACTGAGGAGCCAATGTTGCTTGGGTGTTAGTACTTGGAGTTAAGGCAGTCCTCACTATCAGAATAATAAGTATAAAAGGATTTTCTGAGTTTTGATCCTAATTTTTCCTCTCATCTCTGCAGGTGGTGCTTGGCACTTTTCATTTAATGTGAAATTTTACCCACCAGACCCCGCCCAGCTATCTGAAGATATCACCAGGTATTTGAAAGTTGGCTCTGAAAAAAAGCAGGCTTCTCTTTATTCTCTGGGGAGGAGCATGCTTACATCTGCTAACCTTTCAGTCATCCACGGCAGAAATGGCAAACCAAAGGCAACTGAACAAGAGCAAACATCTGATGAGAAGATTTGCCAAATCGTATCTGTTCACAGTTGAATCTTTGGTGCTAAGCTGATACTTCCGTCTGTCTGACCTTGGCGGGAAAACATGCACAATTGAGATACTGTCATCCACCCACCACCGTCAAATTGGATGGGATTCAGCCCTAAATGATACGGCAATTCCTAGTGCTCCTGCTCTTAAACTCAGAGTAAAAATGTGTCTTTGGATGCTTCTGCCTTTTCTATAACCAATCTGATACACGACAGCTGTTTAAAAAAATCAGACGACCAAATACACACAGATACACATAAACATGGAGGCATTTGAGAGTTTACTTTCTCTGCCTTGTCTGTACAGGGAAAATGATTCATTCATTTGGGGGAAGGAAGACACGAAGAAAGGAAACTAACGTAAAAATATTCTGGTACAGTGACTCGAGCTTTGGGTGTGCGAGGAGATCCCTTTAGGAGGCCATTCTGGGTTTGCCGTGTGTTCTAGGCTTCTCCACGCCCTGCTTCAGAGCCGCTGACTCTCTCGCCCTGCTCGGTAGTAAGCCAATCAGGGTGACACTGTGCAACGCGTGCCGAATCTTCTGTGTAAGCCTCACATACTTCTTGGAGGGCTTTTCAGAAAAGGGGAATTACTTAAAAAAGCTTCAGTCACTGCTATGAGTAAAAATAATTTCAGCAGACTTATTAGGAGAAGGGTAAAAAGTATTTACAAAGGATTTATTTTATATTTGTATTAAATCAAGGAAAACTGATTTCTTAAAGATACTTTATTTATTTATTTATTTATTTATTTATTTATTTATTTATTTATTTATTTATTTATTTATTTGCCACAGAGAGAGAGATCAGATTACAAGTAGGCAGAGAGGCAGGCAGAGAGAGAGGAGGAAGCAGGCTCTCTCCCCGCTGAGCAGGGAGCCCGATGCGGGGCTCGATCCTAGGACCCTGAGATCATGACCTGAGCCGAAGACAGAGGCTTTAACCCACTGAGCCACCCAGGCGCCCTAAAGATACTTGTAAATAATATTGAAGAACCACTTAATTGTGGCTAATTTATTGGTTATAGAGCCACATAGACCCGGATTTGACATGCAGTGCATGGTTCCTTTCTATTTGTGCAGTGTTTGTAGAGCCTGTGGAATGTGTAGAAACTTCTGTATCTGTATTACATGGAGTATATTTATATCATCAGCTTAAAATCGCATTTGGAGGGGATCTTAAGACTTTAATCATTGTCTTCATCTTCAACAGATTAACAATTTATTTTCTTACATGAAAGGTGGAAGGATATTTTATTATACCTATGTGCTGGGCCAGGAAGGGTATTAGAAGTCCTCAGTGTCAGGGGCGCCTCGGTGGTTCAGTGGGTTAAGCCTATGCCTTCCGCTCAGGTCGTGATCTCAGGGTCCTGGGATCGAGCCCCGCATTGGGCTCCCTGCTCAACACGGAGCCTGCTTTCCTTTCTATCTCTGCCTGCCTCTCTGCCTACTTGTGATATCTCTCTCTCTCTCTCTGTGTCAAATAGATAAATAAAATCTTTAAAAAAAACAAAAAAACAAATGCTACTTTAAAAAAAAAAAAGTCGTCAACGTTAACACTTACCTTGGAGTCTCCTGCAGTTAGTAGTATCTGTAAATCTTGAAAAGCAAAAAGCAGAGAAGATAAGTCAGCTATCAGTTGCAATATCTGTATGTTATCTTGGCCACATTATATGGAAAATATCTCTTACTCCTTGAGTATAAAGCTGTTTACTTGTAGCGATGAGGTTCTCAGATTTTAAAGTAGTAATTCTTCAGAGGTAGTCTTCATATCAGTTGGATTCTAGGAAATTTTCTCAATAAAAAAGTGAGAACTGGAAACAGGAGAAACTGTTTGTTATTATGAAGAGACCATTGCTTCAGGAAGGCAGAAGTTGAGAGCGGTTTATGGTGGTGTAGCTGGTGAGTTAGCTGAAATCTGCAGGACGCTTAACCAACACAGCAAAATGACACTTCCTTAAGGCTGGGAGAGACTTAATAATTGCATGTAGCTGCACCATCTTATATCCGAATTCCCCAACCAGAGATTTCAGGGAGTGCGTTGGGGGGGATCATTGGTTTGGGTTTTAAATATTGGTTATTTTAAAAGATGTTAAAGAAATATGTCTTGAGGTTTCTTCTACTCGGTGCTTTATTAATAAAACCTTGTTTTATTATGAGCATTAACGTGCCTCAAGATGCCCTTCAATATTGTATTTTATAGCCAAGTATTCTCCCCTTACATCTAAAGCAAAATAGAGATGCTAGAACATTTGTCCTAGTGAGATTATTCCCCAGGAAGGAATTGCTTACAGCACAATTTGTACCAAGTGACCTGCTTTTCTCCTGTCCTCATGCTAGATTTTTGCTTTGTCTTTTGGCTCCTGGAAGGTACTACCTCTGCCTACAGTTGCGAGATGACATCGTGTCCGGAAGGCTGCCCTGCTCCTTTGTCACCCTGGCCCTGCTGGGCTCCTACACTGTCCAGTCCGAACTTGGAGACTACGACCCAGATGAATGCGGGAATGATTACATTAGTGAGTTCCGCTTTGCGCCAAACCACACGAAGGAACTGGAAGATAAAGTGATCGAGCTGCACAAGAGCCACAGGTTAGTGGCAGAAACCCTGTGAACATTCATTTTACTTGTGCCTTGATGGGTGAGCATCACTTTACTACCTGCTCTTCCCAGGCTGAGTTTCAGTGGCACGAAGGCTGAGACCATAGCAGACTGAGGTTCTGTGTTTTGTAGGGTTCTGGGGTAGTTACACTCTCCCTCTGGTTTTCTTGTTGTTGCTCTTGTTTCGATAGAGAGAAGGAATGGGGAGGCGGGAACGGGGGGAGGGGTAGATGGAGAGTGAAAGAGAATCTTAAGCAGGCTCCATGCTCAGTGCAGGGCTCGACATGGGGCTCCACCTCACGACCCTGAGATCATGACCTGAGCCAAAATCCAGAGTCAGACACTTAACTGACTGAGCCACCCAGGCACCCCATTCAGTTGTTCTTTAAATGCCATTTTTCTTGGGGCTCCTGGGTGGCTCGGGTGGCTAAGCCACTGCCTTTGGCTCAGGTCATGATCCCCGGGTCCTGGGATGGAGTCCCATGTCGTCAGGTTCCCTGCTTAGCAGAGAGCCTGCTTCTCCCTCTCCCTCTGCTGCTCCCCCTGCTTGTGCTCTCTCTCTCTCTCTTCCCCCCCCCATCAAATTAATAAGTAAAATCTTTAAAATATATATATAAACCATTTTTCTTGTTATTCTTCACCACCCCCTTCAGAGTATGAATCCGCTGGTGCCTGTATGAGGCTTGCTTATGAGATAGCAAGGCTAAGTGGGAAATATTGCAGTCCTGCCAGGTAAAAGAAAAGCAGCATTGTGACTTCTGTTTTTTCCCCCCTTATCAGAGGAATGACGCCAGCAGAAGCAGAGATGCATTTCTTGGAAAATGCCAAAAAACTGTCTATGTATGGGGTTGATTTACACCATGCCAAGGTATGCATTTTTTAAACGCCAAACTTCCTACTTAATTTTCTTTCATTCAATGTTATTACTATAGGCTGGTGACTTTTACTTCCATCATGAAAAGTATTTGGGGATTCAAATCTGTGTTTTCTTTAAGGCCCACTCAGTGATAAGGCAAATTTAGCTCTCTGAGATTTTACTGAAGAGTTTGCTCTGCATGTCTCAAACTCCCATTGCTCCTGGCCTCAGCTACTGAAACCCCTTGGTAGCAAAAGCCTCAGATTGGCCATTGATTCAGTTAGAAATTTATCTTCACATAACAAGCTCCTAACACAGCCTCCTTCCCTGTCATAGTTTTATCTCCCACTTTGTGCCAACACGTGCCCTTTGCTTCTGCCAGATCCTGTCTCTGCCTCTTCCTTGAATATGCCCATCCTTGTCTGGGCTGTCTTTCTCCTTTCTGTCTACCTGACCAACCTTGGCCAGTTGTCCAAGACCCAGCTGTCACATCTCTTATGTGCCAGGTACTGTTGGATGGCTCTGTTCTCGATCCTTACCGGGCACTCAGCAAATTCGTGTCAACTTTAAATAGCTCTCTCTAGAACTTAGATTCTCTGACACATAATCAGTGCTGTGAAATAAGATTGTAATTTTGAAGTTCAACTAAAATTAAGCCCCGAAGCTAAGGATTGCCTCCTTGACTGGTGATTGGCGAAATGTTAAAGCTGTATCTTGGCCACAGAGTCTTTCGAAGAAGAAGTTGGAATTGGATTGTAGGAGGGTTGAGGTTGTGAGGATGCGTAAAACATTTGACTTCAGGTCGTGCTTTTCCTAGAATCTCTGTATTTTTCCGCAGCAAGAGAGTGAGTATATGGACTGTTCATCTGTTGTTTGAGCAGCTGCGAATAAAAGTACTGTAGAAGCACAGAGAAGCTTTCTGAAAACTTCCATCCAAAACATATGAAATTTCTTAGGCTCTTAAGGATGGATTCTGGTCCTTCCATAACATTAAAAAAGATCAATGCTTGAGGTTCAAGGGCAGTTCCTTCTGATTTTGGCTGTCAAGAGACTATCACTCCTGTATAGGAACATACCTTTACTACTGATGGACTGAGCAGTCACCACTTTCATGGGACCTGAAAGAACATGCAGGTAACAGGCTTTAAGGCATCCGACTATCTGACACAGTGAAGGCTGGGGCCAAGGAATGAAGAGTTTCACCTGGCTCTGTTCAAGCAAACATTTTGAGGACCCATGGGAGGGAAATCCATGATCCATAGACTCCGTTGATGCTTCCCCGGGGGGCCACTCCCTGGTTGGCTCCTACAGAGCAGACTGATCCACGCTGAGTTTGGACAAAGAAAATGGTGGCCATCAAACAAATACAAGTTTGATGGGTTCTTTCTGTGGATCATTTTGTACATCATACAGGGTGAGCACGTCCAAGGCCTGAAGGCCTGAGCCCGGGCAAAATCTCAGAGACTTGGCTGGGACATCCTGGGGATGTGCCGGGACATTGAATGCCAAGCTCTTTGACATTTGTGTGTAATTACAACAGCAGGTGTAGCTCTATTTACTTGCCAGTTCATTATTCTATTTTTTCACTTATTTTTCACTCAGATAAGAAAGTGTTTTGTATTGTATGCTGTATAAGGTAGGAAGAGGATTTAAAAAAGAAAACAAGGACACACACAAAGACTGTTTTTCTCTTCGAGCTTTTCCCTAGGTGGCTAACAGATAAGGAAACAAGAAGGAAATGAAGGTAACCTGAAAATTTGAGTGAATTGAAAGCTGTTTTTGAGTTACATTACACACGATGATTCACTTACTGCCCAGGAAAAATAAACAAATAAAAGGTCAGGGCTTACATTTGGGAAGGGCAACTCAGGATTTATCAGTGTTCCTATCAGTACAGATAAAACCACTTAACATTGCTGTAACTACTAAATTAAAATAGATCGCTGCTTTTTCATTCACTAATATGATTTGAAATCATGCCAATTAAAAAGAAAGAATTAAGGAAGCGCAAATGCAGCCTATTTTGGGATTTCATCGGAATATTAAGTATAACGAATGTTCAGTTGTGGACTCCCATTTTCTCAGGCAGCCACTCTCCATCATCTCAAGAAGGAAATTTACCGAATTAAATTAGAGTGAATTTCTGCTTGTAAGTGAGAGGATTCTCTTCTGTGGATGGTATGAAAGGCCCTGAGCTTTAGGGCCTATTTAGAAATTCTGAATTGTGATCTTGGACTATGTGGCTCTGTGTAAAGAATAAATAACATATTATGAGATGAAGTTCCCTTGTTTCGGAAAAACCTATCTTAAATGCTTTGTTTTTCTTTTTTTCTTAGGAAGACTGTCTCTGCTTGTTAGTCATTTAATGTCAGCCCGAGTAGGCACTGTCAGAATCATTTATTTCATATAAGATTCTGAAATGTAGATCTAAATCCCTGCTGGATATCCCATGGACCAAGTGATAAATGAAGGATGGCAAAGTTTGAACAGTGATTTTAAATTAAGGGAATAGTACACTCAGTTATTTTAATCACGATAGACTGAGACTATCCAGATCTTCCTTCCGTGCTCCGCCCTAAGGGAGCATTAAGTGTGTCAGTATATTGATAGGGAAACACACATGTCCCCAAGAAAGACCGCCATTACACCTTTCAATACAAAAGACGTATCAAGCTAACGTCAGGACCACGGGCTGTGGCAGAAGATTTGATATCTGAAGTATTTTTTTGTCGTTGCCGTGGATTAATGAAGTGGAAACATTCATTCAATTTAAAGCCCCACATATTCCTGACATTTTCTTTCTTCGTTTGCCCTCCCTTCTAACAAACATGTAATGGCTGCTCTTAAGCAGCATCCAGTCCTGAGGATGAGGAAGTGGGTGTTCACTGCCGCCCCACTTGCTTGGGGTATATGGTGATGACAGAACAATATGGGGACACGGAGACGTATGCGGTGGTGGTGAGCCAAAGACAAGGGGTCGGCGGAGGCTCCCTGCTCTCTCTTCCCCTTGAAAGATTCTGTCTTCTCATTATCCAAAGACACTAATGGATGATTTTAAAATAGATACTAGTGCAAGAGGTTTTAACTCTGTATTTATCAGATAAAATAGAAAGCGAGTCAAGGAGCTTTTACTCCACAAGTCCTCCTCCATGCCTGCATTTTTGCTTATGGGGTGAGGTGGTCACCTCTGAGCAGCCCTGGGAACAGATTGGCCGGTTCCAAAGGATGAATAGTGCCAGCTACATGTCAGCATCAGGCTCTAGCTCTTCCATTTGTCCTTTCAGATTAAAGCCCTTGATAAATGGTCGGCAGTTTCTGGTCTTTGAATTCTCCTTAGATTTAATTATGCTGTAATATCCTGCCATCAAGAATTTCCACTTCTGTAGAGTAATTTCATATCTAATGGAGTGATCCATTTCCCCAGTGAAATATTTCATTTTAATCTAGTTAGATTGTATTTGTAGACTTGCATTTCCCAGAGATGAACCAAAATATTTTTTATTCTGGAAATGTTCATTTTATGACTTGCACTGACAAGATTTAGGGAGTAAATTCCCACAATATGGATGAGTCGGAATCTCCTGTTTGGATACTTCCATTTCCCCATCCCCTCATCGCGACTACAGAGTGACTCAGTGCCAGGGACAGTCATGCCAATTAATGTGACAAAGACCTCAGCTTTCTCTCTTAGGTGCCTCCTGCTTCCATCACCCAGTAAGACCAGGAGGCAGGGCGCCTGGGTGGCTCAGTGGGTTAAAGCCACTGCCTTCGGCTCAGGTCATGATCCCAGGGTCCTGGGATCGAGGCCCGCATCGGGCTCTCTGCTCAGCAGGGAGCCTGCTTCCTCCTCTCTCCTCTCTCTCTGCCTGCCTCTCTGCCTACTTGTAATCTCTCTCTCTCTGTCAAATGAATAAATAAAATCTTTAAAAAAAAAAAAAAAAAGACCAGGAGGCAGAGATTGAGTCTCACACACAGCCCTGCCTTCTGTCCTTAATCCTCCCCATGCAGGGCCACCACACATGTTCCTTTTACCCCAATTTCACCCAAATACAGCATTTAGGGGCATCGGCCATCTATGCAATGTCTCCTGAGCTTTATATGACCGCTCCGATGACCCCTGAGACTTCTCATCTCATGTCCCTAGGAAAGGACCTAAGGATGAAATCTGCAAGTAGCAGACAAGCCTGTTATTAATATAGCATGCTCCCACTTAAAAAAGAAAACTAGAGACATATAGAAAATGTGTCTGTATTTATGTACATGACCCAGTTGTTCCCATTATGACTGGATAGTGTGTGTGTGTGTTAGAGACATAGGAAAGTATGCTCATACTTGAAAAGCCTATTTTATATTTGAATTCTACTCTGACCCTAGTGGTGTATAAAAAAGATCAAGGCTCTTTTTTAATGGAACAAACTCCAAAACGCTCATTAGAAAGGACAGGGCCTCTCTATTAGCACACGTGGTAGTTGAAAGCCCTGCCTCTGGAACCAGGCTGCCCATAAATTCAGCTGGGGTGGCCACTTAACCTCAATACACTGTAAAAGTTTCCTCATCTGTAAACCAGGAAGAATTCCAGCAACTATTTCAAAGTCCCCTAGTAAAGATTAAGGGAGGTAACGTTACACACGTGTGTACTGGTGAGAGCCATGCCTGGCGCTTGGTCGTGAGACCTGCCTCTCTCATTTGTACCTTCATCAGCGCATCATTTGGTCGGTGTCCTCTGTGTGCCGTATTTACATTGTGAGCCATCGGGTGAGCCAGTTCTGCTCTGACAAGTCTCCAGAGTGATAAAGGTCTTCATTAACAGCCGATTATTTAAGGGCAACATTAAAAAAAAATGGCGGCACTATTTTTCCAATTGAAATTAGAGTTGTCTTTAGTCAATTACAGGTTCCTTCACAGAACGCTGCGGTGCATTAAATGCCACACTCTGCCATGAGTGGAAACCTGTGAAATACTGACCCATTGTTTCTTGATGCCATTTTCCAGGATTCTGAAGGAGTAGAAATTATGTTGGGAGTTTGTGCGAGTGGTCTGTTGATATATCGTGATCGACTGAGAATCAACAGATTTGCCTGGCCTAAGGTTCTAAAAATTTCATACAAACGGAACAACTTTTACATTAAGATCCGGCCGGGAGAGGTAAGTGGTCCCCCCGCCTCCCTATTTGCATGTACATTGGGAAGAAAGGTGCCTGGGAGCAAACAGAAACATAAATTGACAGCTCCCAGGTTCTGAGCGTCATGGGACATGGTGAGTTATGTGTCCATGCCTAAGAGAATTTATTGTAGGTTTGTTTGATAAATAGCAATAAGTAAAATATTCTCTTCTTTTTAATGGTCTGGTTCTAATTTTGTCCTGCTGCGTAGGTGGAAAAGGTTTTATTTTTGCAGGTTTTAGCATAACCTCAAGATATATGAATAATGTTCCATATATCTCAGACTGTGTTATAAAAGAAACTCTGAGGTGCTAAACCTTTTGTGAATAAAGAACAGATTTTTTTCCCGTCTGTCCCTGTTTTATGCACTCATGCCCTTTTCATACTCCAAATCTGCTGGCACCCTAGCCTGAATAGCTTTGAGACAATGTGATCAAAGTACAAAAAGGATTAGAGGAGGAGACACCAAGGGTAAATTATGCAAATGTCTCATAGCCTAGTACGTTTCTGCCTTTTTCTTTTAATCAAAAAGACTGATGAAAAAATAAAAATTGTTGACTAATCCTTGTTCCCTAGGCAAAACCATCCTGATTTTACATCATTCATGGTGGTTTACACATAATAGGTGGTAAATACCTCCTATTGTCTTTGTAACAGATGATGAATAAATATATCCAGTATCTAATGAGCCTGGTTAATCTAATGGAGGCAGTTAGATCTCTAAGGTTGCAGCTCTTCTGTGTCTCCGAACATTTTCTGGTACAATAAAGAATTATCTTCTGTCTTCAAAATCAGCCTCTCCATTGGTGGAAAGTGTAATTTAAAAATCAGGTTATATGGGACGTAATGAACAGCATGGTGACTATAGTTAAAATACTGTATTATATCTGAAAGTTGCTAAGAGAGTAGATCTTTTTTTTTTTTAAAGATTTTATTTATTTATTTCACAGAGGGAGAGAAATCACAAGGAGGGAGACAGGCAGGCAGGGGGGTGAGGGGAGTAGGCTCCCCTCTGAGCAGGGAGCCCGATGCGGGCCTCGATCCCAGGACCCTGAGATCATGACCTGAGCCGAAGGCAGAGGCTTTAACCCACTGAGCCACCCAGGCGCCCATCTGTAAACTTTTCATGGAAATACCTGAAACTAATTTTTTATGTCCCTAAAATTGCATATTAAACTTATAACCAATATATATTCGATTCATCAAACATTTACAAGTGAGCATCTGTTTATTGTCAGGCACCATGGTGGGCATNCTTATAACCAATATATATTCGATTCATCAAACATTTACAAGTGAGCATCTGTTTATTGTCAGACACCATGGTGGGCATTAGAAATAGAAAGATAAATATGACCTTGTTCCTGTCCTTAAAGGACTTTCTGTTGAGCAAAAAACAGTCGCATGTATTTAGAATTACATTGTCATGACACATTTTGCAAGTATAAATATAATACTCTGCAGACATGGGGCAAGCGTGCTGTGGTGAGGGCCCAGATGGGAAAGTTGGAGAAATGCATCAGGAAACTATAGTGAGTCATGGAAGGTTTTAGGGAAGATGTGATATACTAAACAAATACTTTGGAATGAAATTTAGCAACTTAGTGATGAGATGTGTTAAGACCTCAACTAGAGCAGAGGCCATGGGAATAGAATGGAAGGAGCAAATGTGAGAGAGGTTTCAGAAACTGAGCCTGTTGGTCTTGGACATAGGATGGAGGAGGGAGCTGAAGAGTGGAGGGAGTCGAGGATAATCAGAGGTCTTCGGTTGGCAAGAATGAGGTTGATGGACGTGATATTATTAGACGAGGGGAGAAAACGGAGAATTTCAGGAAAAAAAATTCTTTTGAGATATAAATTCTTTTGAGATATATTTTCATGGGGTGATTCTTGCATAGTACGAGATAGAGGGTTTGAGGAGTCATTAGCTGCATTCATTCTATTCAGGCCTTGGGCATGAAATAAATTACCCAAAGAACAAGGCAAGTTAGAGGAGATGAGAGACCATAAAACAGAAACTCTGGGTAACATCCCTTTTTGAGGGAGGGGTAGGCAGAAGAACACAGGGTGATGAACCGAAGCAGCCAGAGAAAGAAGAGAAGGGGCAGGTACCTTCCCGAATGACAAGGAGACAAGATTCTGAGTACGTGCGACGTAAAGATCCCATTGTGACATTGAGGAGTTCAAGCAGGTGGTAGGAGCACCTGCCAGGAGGCAATAAGGTGGGGAATGAAGTAGCCAAGGCTTCTCCTTCCTGACATTTGTCAAGGAGCAGGATGGGGTTGTGGGCTCAAAGAAAGTTGGGCTTCTTCCCCCTTTTTTTGCAATCACATATATAAGCTTGAGAAGAATGAATGAGAAAAAAATTGTGGTGGCACAAAGGCTCTGAAGAGGTCGAGACATTGGTACAAAGCATGGAGGGATAGATAAACATTCAGACATTGCAGGAGCCCCTGTCATCTTTAGCCTAAGGAGGATAGCAGCAAGAAAATATTCCCAGCGTTTTGCGCCAAAGAGCAAGTGGATTGTTCTTGAAAACCCCTGGCCTTAGCATACTGTGTGGTCCATATTAGATGCAGGATGAATAAATGGAGGACGAGCTAGTCACAATCCATAATACTCTGGTTTGTCGATTGACTGGGGTTCTTGGCCAATAGCAATAGTTACGACTACCACTACATGTGAACATCCAGAGTGAGTACAAAATTGGGCTTTAAAAAAAGGCAGTCGTAGTTGGAATAGCTGTGATGTATTTCCTGTTCTCCCCCTCACCCCCACCTGCACCTCATCCCACTCAAATAAGAAGTAGAAGGCAAGCATAGTTATCTCTCATGTACCATGCACAGGGCTCCTCCCCTGGGTTCTTTGCCACATGAATTACTTTTTTTCTATTGACCGTATCAGTAGTCTGGTTGTTTTATGCTCTTTTGGAAAGCTTTTACTGTTTAAAATGGTTGCCCTCTGGTGGCCTGAAGCATACTGTCTTCAGAAAATTAAAAAATCACAAACATTTTTAATAATGATATTAAAATATATTTCTCAGGAAGTCAGATATTTCACCTTGAGAAAGCAACTGGCTGATAGATTATCATCTGAGCTTTACATGCTGAGAGATATGAAATTGTGTTCTCCCAGTCTATGATCATACATATATAATATCAAAAGATGTTAGTGTTTAACATGATAATCCAGACAGAGGGGAATACAGAAAAAATCAGCAATGTCTGATACCAAGTCGTCAAATACCTAATAGGTATACATATTCTCTGACCAGGTCCTGAGAGAAAATGTCAGCCTGAGAATGCTACAAACATTTTGCTCATTCCCGTACATTCTACTGAAGGCATGATGTCACAGAGACATCATGAATATAAGGCTTAAAAATGAGATCAGGACAGGGACGCCTGGGTGGCTCAGTTGGTTGGGCAGCTGCCTTTGGCTCAGGTCATGATCCCAGGGTCCTGGGATCGAGACCAAATCGGGCTTCTTGCTCAGCGGGGAGCCTGCTTCCCTCTCTGCCTCTGCCTGCCCCTCTACCTGCTTGTGCTCTCTCTCTCTCTGACAAATAGATAAATAAAATAATTTTTTAAAAAAATGAGATCAGGACAAATTGGTCTCTGAAATGAATCCAGATAGCCTCTTTTTTTTTTTGCATTTAGTTTTCATAAAATCCATACCTGTCCATAAAACATTTACTACACGCGTAATATAGTTATCCATGTCTGCAGCATTTTAAAAAGAATAGATACAAGGTGGTTTTTAATGAATGAAGGTGTATAGCATGAGTTCTGCATATAGCCCTTGATTTGTGAGTAAGGGAATTTTTGTGGGGGTCATGATTTTGTCAGTTATTTGCTTTTATGTTATTTATAATTGCAAACTTGACTCTTCAATATTTTTTTTAATTTAGTTTGAACAGTTTGAAAGCACCATTGGGTTTAAGCTGCCAAACCATCGAGCTGCCAAGCGTTTATGGAAAGTATGTGTTGAACACCATACATTTTTCAGGTGGGTAAAGATGATTTTTTTTCTTCCTAAAGAAGAATTAGAATGATTGGAATCACTTATATTGCAAAAATCTGTTGGGAAGGAGAATGTGGAAGCATATCCTTTCTTTTCCTTTCAAGTTCATGGTCACCAGACTTTTTGATAAGAAATCCTAAAAACATCTGATTGAAGGATCTTCCTTAATTTGTCTTATGCTTATATGCTCTAGGTCCACTTTCTTTATCATCTTTAGTGTCTTTTCATTATTTTTATAAGATGTCTGCTTCAAGGATTCAGTCCATTCCTTACTATTTCAGTCATTTCTCAAAACCCTGGACTCCTTTGCTTATGGACAGTACTCAGACTATCAGATTTGTGTCTATAAAATAACAAGTTACCACTCTTCTTCACTAAAGCCACCTCTTTAACTGCTCTTTAGGTTTATAGAACCATATGCTTCTCAGCTGTGAGATGAACTTTAGTCCAACCCAACCCCCGTTGTAGGTCTAGCCTCTCCACAACTCCCTGGTTGATATGTACTGCAGGAATTGATTTTTTTTTTCCTGTAAAACCACATTCATGGAACATGTGATGTGTTCAATCTTTAGCACACAAAACGCTTTACCTTTGACTAAAGAAGTTAAAGTAGTCTTCTTCATATTTGACTTAAGAGTCTCTCTGGTATTTTTTCTTTAATATCTCTAGACTGTTGTTACCAGAAGCACCTCCAAAGAAGTTCCTAACCTTGGGCTCCAAGTTTCGTTATAGTGGCAGGACACAAGCCCAAACAAGAAGAGCCAGTGCGTTGATAGACCGCCCCGCCCCTTACTTCGAACGCTCATCCAGCAAACGCTACACCATGTCTCGCAGCTTGGATGGAGGTAGGTGTTACTTACGAACCCTTAAGTAATGAGAATCCCGAATGGCTACCTAGAAATAGTGTGAAACCATCACAAGATTTCAGTGAACGTAGATCTTCTTGAACAGTATGAAATGAAAAGCACTCACTGGCCTGTGGCTAAGTGGCAAGTTTTAACCCTCACCCTCAAAAAAAAGTGCCTTGGTGAGTCTAATGTCTGTTATTGGTAGATTTCTATAAAATTCCATGAAACAATGGTACTAAGGGAATGAAGAGCATAGCTTTCCTAAGGCAGCACCCTGAATTTGCAGGAAGATGCTCTCATTCTGAATATAGTTGTCACATACTCTGTAAGTAATTTGGTTCACTTGCTGGCAGATCTGAAATGATTATCAGGTTTGTTTCAGTCAATTTGTTTCAGAAGGAGGATTGTGTTTCTACAAAAATTTTATGGATAAAATGTGACTGTTACCAGTCAGTGCATAATAGCCGATAGAAAGGATGACTTTCAAATAATAATAATGATAGTAATACTAGACCCAAGGGCTATTGAATCCTCCTCGTTAATATTAATTACTACCTTGGATGGACTGGGAGAGCATTGCCGTGTAAACGTTCTCCACTATTAAGTCAAATGTGCAAATTCAACAAGGAGAGAATCACTGAAGTAACAGTTCTAAGCAATGACATAATAGTGAGTCTCTCGGGGATTTCGTCTTATGTGACAGTTTCATGTTGCTGTCCATAGTTACGCACATGGGAGTTACAACACATGGCAGCTATAATAATAATGATGATAATAATAATAATACTTAGAAAGTGAGCTATGGCCAAGTCTCTGTTTTCTCATTCCAAGCACCTGGAGATTAGTTGTTTTATCCTGTGTATTTAAAAGGAATTAGATGTCTCTAGCATGTGTGTACAATTTTAATAATCAAAAAACATAAAATTAAAATAGTAAAAATGAAGGAAAAATAATGAAAAGTTACAAATATGTGGGATCACCTTCGTCCTTACCTTTTTTTGCCACCACTCCTCACGGTCCCAGTTCTCTCTTCCTTTCACCATATCCCAGCGTGGCTCCTGGGGTGATGTGCTCCCTGAATCTCCTGTTTTAGAAGATTGTATTTTTCTAATGAAATACTTTGAAATAGTTTATAGAAGAAGTCAAAACTGTATCATTAGTGCTGAATCACGTATGTTACTAGTGAAGTGAACAAACACTTACCTGGTAGGTACATGCAGACTGAAGTCCATCTGTGTAGCGGTTGGAGAATGGTTTAGACTCCCCAGGTCTTGGTTTTAGTCATCATCTTTAAATGGGAACAAAGCCGTTCGCAAACAGTGAATGAGACAGGTGTGACGGCATTCTTGATAGGTGTCATAATAATTATATTCAGAATTATTCTTCTAGGCTTTTGTGAGCTGGCCTAGGAATTTAATTACCATTCTGTATCTTCTAGTAGTTGCATCTTTTTGGAATATCTAACTTGGAGCCAAACTTGTGGAATAAAATGTTTATTAGGACCATTTCGGGTTGAATTAAGATGCTGAAATACTCACTGACACATTGATGCTTTTCTTAGTGCTTTGTTCCACTTCTTCTTTCTCCTTTAGAGAATCTCTATAAACTGTGTGTTCTAAGTCAGTATTGGAGGAACTTTTGTAGAATCACTCCTTTTTTTTTCCCGGGACATATCCACTTTGTTCAGTGATGCGTGTCCAAGGGAACACATTTGTCATAAATGTCGTTTTCCTCATGACCTTTTGTGTGATAATGATTGTTGACAAGACAGAAGACAATTGTGATTTAAATGTACTAATCCCATGCTGTCTCTTCCTCCTTGCCCAAAAGTGATGTTAGTATGTGTTGTCTCTCACTCTTTGGGATCCTGCCAGTTCTAGTATGTTCTCTGTGCTGCTGAGCTGGGGGCCATGGCTGCATGTTGGAGCACAATTGCTTTTTGCAAAGTTGCATCTTACACAGAACAGCCTCACTGGCCCATTGGGAACTTGCTTCTCCTAGCAGCTTTTTCATCAATATGAGGAAATACAAAATATCTTAGTGAAGCTATCTTAGTGAAACAGTATAGATAATATAAAAGGATTTTGGAATATTTTCTTACATTTACATTTTAAGCTTCCTAAGCTATGAAACTGATGCTGTGATTAGCTACTGTGTATTTGAAAAGCATCATTTATAAGTTTAAATCAGTTGTATATATCTAAAACCAAAAATAATGAGTACCCGGCTTTAAAAAAAATGTAACCAAATTAAGCATCTTTCACTAAGACATTTTAGCTGGGATGAAAGGCTGTGTCTTATATCTTTTATGTTTGCATGCTTTACATTTGCATGAATTTCATTAGCAACATCTGTCTTATCATCCCAAAATATCAGAGATGAATAAGTCTATGCATATTGTGGTAGTCTGTTGAAAGTGCAATAGAAATTAAAACATTTCTGCACTCCAGCTGAACTGAGTTGCCATCCAGACTGTATAATCTTTCCAAAGAAAGATTGTAGGAGTGATGGACTCTTTAACCATTATTAATAACAGTAATTGAAAAACCCAGTTCAGTGCTCCTTGGTGAATGGCACTTCCAAAGATATGTTCAAAGTCAAGTGGATGAGAGCTGCTGCAAATTCCCCTGTTAGTTGTGGGACTGGCCGCTAGTGCTTGGTGCCAGTGCCCAGCCAGTTACTCTGTGGGGTGACAGGCTGGCAGCAGCCCGGCCTCCCACCCCTCCACCACATCCGCCCTCACGCTCCTCCTCACCAGGGAGCCTGAGAGTAATTCTGTGGCTTCCAGCGAGGAGCCTTTTTAAGTCATTTTAAAACACTTGTCTAGAAGCTCCCAAGAGACTAGTCTCTGCTAGTGCTTAGATGCAGGTACGTGCCGCGCTGACTTGCCTTTTCTGACAGACGTGGGTAGGGGTCCTTTTTCCCATAACGGGACAACCGGTGGTGTTCTTCTGCCTTGCGTCTTAACTCTTTCAGACGTTTTTCTTCCATTGTATTTGCTTTTAGCGTCAGTGAATGAAAACCATGAAATATACATGAAGGATTCTGTGTCTGCTGCAGAGGTTGGTACTGGCCAGTACGCCACAACAAAGGGCATCTCGCAGACCAACTTGATCACCACTGTGACTCCCGAGAAAAAGGCCGAGGAGGAACGAGACGAGGAAGAGGACAGACGGAAAAAGGCTGAAGAAGTCACGCCAGTCACAGCAGTACGGCACGAGGGAAAGGTACATCTCCCAGGTTTCCTCCTAGCGCTTGCTTAGATCTTGAAGAACTAATAATTCTGAGGATATAAACCAGGAATGTGTTAAGACTTAGGGTAATTTGGGGTGCCCGGGTGGCTCAGTCAGTTAAGCGGCTGACTTGATCTCAGCTCAGGTCTTAATCTCAGGGTCATGAGTTCAGGCCCCATGTTGGGCTCCACTCTGGGTGCAGAGCCTACTTAGATAGGGTAGTTCATATTTCAGCATTAGTCACATTCATATTATCAATTTTTAAATTCTGATTTCCTCTGTCAACATTTTTCTTCTGAAAGATTCTTTCGTAACTTAAAAATTTTTATTTTAACTGATGTGCTATGGAAGACTTTCAACAGCTGTCCTGTCTGTATATCTTAAAAATACATTTAGTGCCATACGACACTTTTCTGTTTGGGCTCACATTTCAGAACTATCACTAAAACTGTTTTCTTTGTTTCTGGCCCCATTCTCCTCCCCCAAGTACTGTATATTTTTCTAGATATACAGTAATCACATTGCCATTCTTCTGACTGCAAGACTGAGTGACCATAGCCTGTGTATTTATACACTATTTCGTCTCTTAGTCTTAGGATTAGAACCTAATCATCAAAGTAGAGAGCAGACATATTTTGAAAAGAGATATTAAAGCAGAACATTGCAAGGGAAGATGGAAAGTGAATTTGGCAGCAATTTCTCCAAGGTGTTTTATTCATTAAATTTTTAAACTTCATTTCATTCCAGTATTTTTTTTTAACAGTATGTTTATTTTTGGTAATCTGGCACTATAAACCAACTTTTCAGAAAAATGGAAGTCAGAAAATGCATAGACAGCCTGCTTCTTTGCTTCTTGCACAGGGTTTTATAGGTAGCAGAGCAGCTCCCTAAAAGTAAAAAAAAAAAACAACTATATTGGGAGGTTTATGTGTGATGATAATGGAAAAACAGAGTGGCTCCTGGAATGTACAGAGTAAAAAGAAATAACAGAATAAAAATGCTGTAAAACTCACAGGTTATGCTAAAACTTGCCTAGATTTGACTCAAAGTGTTCTTTTCTTCTATCTATATTATTTCTTAAACATAGATTTACGTGGCAGGGACTTACCTGGGGGTCTAAACAAAAATGCCCTTTTTGATAAGAGTTACGCAGTAAAGGGTAGCTCCACAGCATGTTGTAGTTACATCAGAATATTCCACATAAAACTCTACCCACCATTTTGTGAGAAGAAGATCATTTATTTGCCAAACACAAAACAGGGTAGTACGTGACAGCAAGGATATTTGGATCATTTTTGCTGTGAAACCCTGATATTGTTCTGAATTTTGTTTTTACACTCGTATTTTCCAGTTAAGTCAAGGCAACTTTTACATAGGACATAAGGAAAAGGTTGTCTGCCTAAAAAGCAAATGGTTTCCATGCTTTCCTGAAATCACCCATGCCAACTGACAATTCTCATGGATGCATAACTGTGATTAAAGTGGTACATTAAAGGAAATAACTTTTGGTTGGCTCAAAAAATAGACCCAGGCAGTCTCTATTTAATTTGAAAAGCCCACCCCTTATATAAAAGATAGCACTAAACCATCGTCACTTTTGCCACTTATGGAATGGGAAAATAAAAAGACAAAAAACTCTGACTGTCGTCTGAATCTCTGAGAAGCCAGCTCCTTGACCCAAATGCCTTCAGAAGGGCTGTGGCCCAGCCCCGGTGCTCAATGCTCAGGTAGGGTCGATGGCTGGCTTTGTTTTCCACAGTGCACAGCTGTCTTTTAAAAACCACTTGAATAAGCAGCATGGAAAATTAAACCTTCATTTTATTCTTCTCCATCTTCAAAAAGTAACAAAGAGGGTACTCATTTTTTAACCAAAATGAAAGTGTATCATTGAAACTAGGTCTTAAAAGACTGGTCCCCTAGTTTCCTCTGAGAGGTGGCCTGTTTCCCAGGCTAATGATCACCCCAGGTGACTGGGCAGCCGTCCACCACCAGCAGAACAATAGTCTGCATGCAGGAGTCAGCTTGTAACTTTTGTATTATTCTCCATTGAATGAGATGTGTGCAGGGTCACATTTAAAACACTATGCTTAATGTCAAATTCGAGGAATGAGAAGAGACATACTTGCCTAAGACCTAAAAAGAGACACTCCTAAATTCTAGAATATCCACAATACCGTTTTCTCTGTGCACGTTCTAACCCTCTGTCTATAGATTTACCAAGTCAGGATTGAGATCTACAAAGCAGGGTGGGGGTAGTTTCCCCACTGGGAAGTCTCTAGGCAAACCACGCATGTACGTGCACACGCACACATGTACTCACATCACACATGCAGTGTGTCCCAGTGAGCAGCGGAAGTCCATCTTCAGGCTCTGTGTGACCTTGAATTGAACTGCTGGGGCTGCAGCAGCTTCCAAGCTGTGCCAGGTCCTGTTTGGAGCTTGCTGGCTTCCCTTCTTCCCCTCGTGCTCAGCAACCCTCCACCACCTGCAGAGGAAATTGGCTGTGGTCAGAGAGGTTGCCAGGGCCAGAGAGGATGGAAAGAGCCTCTCTTTCCCTCCAGAAGCCTGAACTCACCGGGAGCACTTTTGTGGCGATGTCTGCCTTTATCATTCTGCGAAGGATTCAAACCAGGGGAGTTAAATAGGGCGATTACTTGCTCAGAAAAACCAGAAGGCTGGGAAATTGACCTTTCTATTATTTACGGACCACAAATATTAGAAACTAAATGCTTATGAGCCGTATCACAAGAAAGCACATTCTTTTTGCTAGTTAGCTTGTTGAAACCCTCATTTGAGTTTAAGTTATATTTACATCATGGAGAAAGCAGCCAAAGTAGATGTTTTCGAAGGGAACTCAATTCTTCGGGGAGCATGAGTTCCTAACATGCTAATTGTGGACTTCCCTGAGTGGCACAGCTTATCAGATGGGAGTGGGGCCAGAAACTTCTTGATTTGGAAACCCACCTTTTTTGGATATAATTGACTAAGCGAGGAGAGGTAATGCTAAATTTTTTTTTAATAATCAAAATTTGGATTCATTTTTTTTTTTAATCCAAACTAGAGTAACAGATCTGTTAGCTGGAGATCAGGAGATGTTATTGAAAGTCTTGATTTTAAGTTCTCCGAGGGTTCTATTTGGTCTCAAAACCCTACAACTTTCTAGAGTTGTTGGTCTAAACAAACTTTTTGGATGGTATGAAACATACAGACTTTGAGATTGCCCACCGAGATCTTCTGTTCTGACTTTATAAAAGAGCCCACCCTGTATTTAACAGTCTAATGGGAAACGGTAGCCGTTGGTGGCAGCGTTGGCATGCGGCTTGAATACTTTAAGTACGAACAACCCTACTGCTGAAATTCTTGTTTTACAATTTTATATTGATACCCATAAGGAAATTAACTAATTGCAGTTTTCTTTTTGTCCTTTTGCACCTCTGTTTGCTGCTTTCTGTCTCTCTCTGTCTCTTTTCACATCAGTCACCTGGGCTTGGCACTGACTCATGTCCCCCGTCCCCCCCATCAGCTCGTCGTCCCCCCGCGCCCCCCCCAGAGCTCCGTAGGAGGTGTAAGGAGAATGAGTGCCAAGCCCCGGGCTCGGAGCCGGCCAGAGGCACCGTGCGTGCATGCGGAGAGCCCGCCGTGGACTCTGACCACAAAGGGAAGCCGTCCTTAGGGGACCAAGATGTGGCTTTTAGCTACAAACAGCAAACTGGCAAAGGGACCACCCTGTTTTCCTTCTCCTTGCAGCTCCCGGAGTCATTCCCGTCTCTTCTCGATGACGATGGGTACCTCTCTTTCCCCAACCTGTCGGAAACCAACCTCCTCCCCCAGAGCCTACAGCATTACCTCCCGATCTGCTCGCCCTCCCTCGTGCCCTGCTTCCTCTTCATCTTTTTCTTTCTGCTCTCCGCCTCCTTCTCAGTGCCATATGCCCTCACTCTCTCCTTCCCTCTGGCTATGTGCCTCTGCTACCTGGAGCCCAAGGCGGCCTCCTTGAGTGCCTCACTAGACAATGACCCGAGTGACAGTTCAGAGGAAGAGGTGTGTACCTCGGCATAGAACACACTTCCCTGTCGTGGTCGGGGCTTCGGTCCGAAACAGTGTTAGGCGCCTACTGCCATAGTGGTCCTACTTTCAGAGCCTCATTTATTGTCTGTGCCGACATGTGAGAGGTTTCTGTGTGTCGGGGAGTCCCTGCACCCCGGCCCCCGGGTTAGGCACAACACCATGTGGACGGAGCAGGCTGCATCCAGCCCGCTGAATTCTACGTGTGATGGAGGACTCGGAAGTCCACTTTAAAGAACCCATTAGCTGCGTTAAAAATCAGGGTTAGGTGAAAGGTTCTGGTCAGTTACTGGTTCCTAAAGGAAAGGGACATAGAAGACTGAGAAAAAAGTTTGACCCAGCCTGATGGAGTGTTCCCCAAACGCATCCTGGCATCATGGTACGTACGTAGTGGTGATACAGTGGATTAGCGACCCTCACGGTGAGGTGGAAAGGACCAGCCAAAGGAGGTGGGTGGTCATCACGTAGGCAGCTTCCCCTAACTCTCGATGTCTCTCTTCCCTGGAGATCCCGAAATGTCCCCAGACTGTTTCTGTTACTCGCAGAGGAGAGCCAGATCCCAAGGATATATTGGGTCAGAAAAAATGCTTGAGTAGATAAACAGGCCCACGTGACCTCAGTCATTGGAAGGGCTACAGAGAGGACCAGAAATAACCACCGTTTTCAAACACAGTCGGGAAAAGACTCCGGGAAGATGTCTGCATGCTGTGGGAAGGGGCTGAAAGTTCATCAGCCCTGACAGGGCCAGCATATATATTGGATGGCAGGGATCCTTTCAGCTCCAGCATGAGCCCAAAAAATCCACACGCTCATGGACAGTCTGGAAAGGTCAGGAGAGCTGGATAGGCCCCTGCGGCTCTCAGTCAGGCATGTGCTCAGGGGGAAAGGATGGGGCCTTCAGCCTCTGAGAAGACATGCAGCCTGTCCGTCTCCCGTCCCTCATCTGAGCCAGTGGGTGAGTTGGCATGGTAGCTGGTAGCTTTTCCTCTTCGCTGCTCTCCTTTCACACCACTCCCCAGATGTGTGAACAGCCCAGCAGTTCCCTTCAAACAGAGCGCAAGGGAAAAGAACAGAAGCTGCCAACAGAGGGCCTGGCTGTCACCCACCCTCCTGCCCACACCCTCCCCAGACCCCTCCAGCTCTTCTGTTCTCACAAAACAGGGCTTTTTGTGGCAGGAGACAAGCCCAGTACTCCCAGCATTGAAAAAAAAAAGTCACAAAGTCAAAGCAACACTAAAAAAGAAAAAGGAAAAGTCTGTTCATTTTTTCAGCTCAGTCAGAAATCATAATTTGAGCTGCACCTCTGGGTATATAGAATTGTGAGGGTGTGTAAGTATCTATATTTAGTGAGATTATGACTATTAGCACCAGAAGGAAGAAAAATGGGAATGGTCCCATAGATGTTTCAAATAAAAGTTTGTCCTTTTCAATTTGATATTGCATAAGAGCCCTTTTCAAGGTTCTTGGGTCATATGACTTAGCTCCAAAGTCTGTATGACTTTATATATTTACTATAAAACTATTTTCATACATGGAAAATATTTTAAGAGAATGACTCCTAGGCTTTAATATCACCACTTCTCACAGGGGCAATGTGATCAAATAACCTAGGACTAGAACGTACAACCTGAAGAACACAGGTTATCTACAAAGACCATAGTATTAGCTGGTTTCCAACCTAGACGTCTATTTTTCCTTTAGCAATGGAGTTAGTCGTCCAGCTAACATAAAGCAAAAAGATTGCCATTTTCTGCTTTTCTGAATTCTAAATAACTGAACTTTTCTGTAGCAAACCACACAGATCTTGTGCCTAATCCAGGGTGTACATCTCGTTGTAATCAGTGCATGAAAATTAATGTTCAATTTGGGCATGTCTGCATTACATCAGCAAAACAAATCACAGCAGTTACCCAATGTAAGCCAGTGACCACGTGACTGGAGCTTCCCAGCTGATAACTCTCCCTGTTACTGCAAAGCTCTGAGACCATGAGCCAGCTCTGGCCACTGCGGTCTTAGCCCTCCTCTCTAGCCCCGGTTGTCCATGACAGCTCTCCTAACACGAGACTTCGCGTGTGGCCATCTGTTCAGTGTCATCTCTTAACCCCAAGTGTTAAGAGCTATGCTCTCTAGTTCGGGCTGAGCTGGAGGACTCCTATGTAGGTCATTCCATTTAAAAAAAAAAAAAAAAAAAAAAAAAGCCATTTGTTGACATGGCCTCTTTTATTCTCTAGGCTTCAAGCACTTGGGCAGCTAAACGGGGTGACTTTGTGTAACATATGGTTCAGCTCTGTCACGTTCATTTTGCAAGAATCACTAAATCACTAATGAATATAATTCTTTTCAAATATTTTACCATCACTGCTTACACTTCTCACATATTAGAGTGGCTTAATTACTTCCAGCCTTTCTCAAAAGTGAAACCCAGTGTGGAAAGGCAGAATCATTTCAAACTGTTGACCAATCATATTTTTTTCTTTGTACCTTCAAGAATGGTCACATAACAAGGGGCACAGAATATTAAATCATCTGTCAAGAAACATAAGCTGAATTTAGCTCACCGTACCGTAGATTCACCATTAGTCTTTATGTGTCAATTTGTGAGGAATTTTTTCATAAGCCAAAAAAATTTTGGAAGAGAAAATTAATCGATCAACTGATTTTTAACATTTTAAGTTGTTGTAGATGTAGAATCATATGATAGTTGTGACCTGTTACACATTTCGTAGTTTTGTTTAGCTGTAGTATATTATATAGATAATATATAAAAGCTACTTTTGCTATGTAAGCTACTTTATTCAGCCTTTCTTCATTAACTATTTATTGATCATGCACTATATTTGTTGAGTAACTGACTACATGCTCGGGAAGAATTTAAGGGAGTTGAGATATGGCCTAAGCTATGGTAGTAATGGTAGTAATAATTATGTAATATTATAATGTGATCCTAATAATATGTTAATATCAACATATGACAGTTATTATAATAATCTGCATGTGTCAGGACTTACAGAAAGCACTTAGTATCCATTACCTGATACAGTTAGGGCTGTTATTTTTTTCTCCATTTTTCCGGAAGGAAATGGGGATTAAAACATGAAGCATGTCCTGCTTGTCACACATTTCAATAGTAAGGATTTGAGCTCATGTCAGTCTGACATGAGAGTCCTCACTCTTAACCAGGACTGTAATCTAAAGCCAAGACGCTCCAATAGATTTTAAAGTCACAGGGGAGATTATTATGTAAGGGAAAAATACTTTCAAGCACCTTGGAAGTGTTTCACAAAACAAGTTAGCACACCGAGCACCTGTCATTCCTGTTTATTCTTGAAAGCCTAAGGTTTCTTTGGGTTATTATACACTTGAACAAGCATCTGTGTCTCTCCCCCTATGTCACATTGGCCGTTCCCTGGGCTGTCAGTTGGGGAAGCCATGCTAACACCACAGCAATGATCACTCTCTTAAGGAAGTTACTAGCCACCTCTCCCCCCACCATGTGTTGCGAAGGTGGTCAGGTCATGGAAATGTGTCAGCACACATTCTTTACCAAACTCCTGAAAATTAGGTTCTACTTAGGCATGGTAGCTGACCACCTCAGGGGCACATGCCAAACGTGAATTTTAGTGTATTTTCTTTTAGGAACATATAAAATGGAAATTTGGAATAGCGCCGAGAAACCCACCCAGCCAGAGTTAGGTTGATATGAATGAACATCCCTGTCCCAGGCGTCCTTCTTGAAATTCCTTGTTGTTAGGATTGAAAGATTATTTGAAGAGGCAGGTTCACAAGCTTACAGCTCCCAGTTTTTATTTTTGTTTTCAAAATATTCATCGTGTACCTTTGCTCAAGGAAATTTTATTAGTGATTACTTGACATTTGTGGAGGGAAAGTCAGTTCATAATATGTTACGGCATTTAAATATCCCATCTGCGATGGCTGTGGTTCTGTTGTACTCCAAAGAAAATAGTTTGTTTTAAACCACAAACCTCTACGAAACAGCTTAAAACCCAGCCCCGAAATGACCATTATAATTCCCCCTTAAAAACTTAGGCTCTGTCAAATGCTGTGCTTTGTTTTATTTGTTTACAAGTAGATGTCTCTCTTTCTCTCTTCATTTTTTTATTATTATTATAATTTGCTTCATTTGAATGGTTGTTTTGGAAAGAGATGTTTAAATACCTACTTTGATATACTTCTTTATATTGGAGGGTGGGGCGAAATAAACACTGGAGTCTGTAAAAAAATCTAGTTAACACTGCTACTTGGAAACTGAGTTACACTTTTCACATATAAAACATATGCCTGTGAGTCACTGGCATGTGCTTTTTATAAGTAATAGGTAATGCAGACAGCCTGATGGTCATAAATGGGTATAAGTTATCAACATGATATAAATGAGGGGCTGAAAGTCCAGTGACTGTTATAGTAGCTTTATAGTCAAAGTTACATTTTAATCTACCTTTCAAATGTGACATATAGTAGAATAACAAACATATATAAACATTGATTTTATTTGCATTACGCATTTTTGAGAGATTTTTCTCGGGGTTTTAGTTAAAAGCGGGGGAAAGAATGACAATTTGGTTTTCCTGAGATGTGAAGCCGCACGAGTCAGCTTGGCTAACGTAGTTCCTGCGGTTCCCGCAGGCTGTGTGCCTCCGGTCTTCCTTCCAAGTGGCTCTGCTGATGAAACCTAGCCCTGGTCTTCCTTTTGCTTGAACCTGCATTCTTGTGGGAAGGTAGTACGATACAGATCACAGAGAAAGAGAGTGAGCTGTTTGACCTGCGCCATCCCCTATTTGACCAAATGGGTCTGTTTTCTATTCCTGCCTTCCTCCTGGACCCTGGTCACTTCTGTGATCAATAGACCGACAGCGAGCGCACGGACACCGCCGCCGACGGGGAGACCACCGCCACCGAGGTTGGTGCCATCACTGCGGGCGGCTGGTGGCTGCTCAGCACCAGTGCCTTGTGTACGGGGCTCTGCATTTAGGGCCTTTGCATACTAGCCTTTATAGAGTGGAGAGGAATTCTAACTTTGAAAGGAGGAAGGAAGTATATTCGGTGGCCTGGGCCAGTGGTTCTCAGGCTCTGGCCTGCATCAGAATCCTCCGGCTGGGTCCCCTCATAGTTCTCGTGCAAAAGAAGAGAGTCTGGGGTGGGACTCCAGAATTTGTATTTCCAGCAAGTTCCCAGGGATGTTGACTCTGCCCATTTTGGGATCACATTTTGAGACCCTTTGGCTAAACAGATAATACTTAAAAATATATATATATATTCCCCTTTCCCAAGTGAGAGGCTGTTTGTGTGTGTGAAAGCCACCGTGATGAGTGAGGAGGAGGGTCACAATTAATTTAATTAGCTTATTTACTAGATACAGATATATTTTTAAATCCCAAATGGTCAAATAATAATTATTAAAATAATAATAATACTTCTCTTAAGTTATTTTTGAGATCAGGTGGCTATAACCTAGGTCACTCAAAAGAAATGGATTTTCTTTTTTTTTTTTTTTTTAAAGATTTTATTTATTTATTTGACACAGAGAGAGAGACCACAAGTAGGCCCGATGCGGGCCTCGATCCCAGGACGCTGAGATCATGACCTGAGCCGAAGGCAGAGGCTTTAACCCACTGAGCCACCCAGGCGCCCAAGAAATGGATTTTCTAAGGAAGAAGAAATTAGCAAATTACTGTTAGTACTCTGTTAAAAAAAAGAAAGTGATCACATTGAACAGTGATAGGAAACAGACTATGCTATCATTTATCCTTTATGAATTCTTTAGGATAAATAAACGTGTGTGCTTATGTTGTTTTTCAAATCTTCTCTACCAATAACTAAAATTTCTGTAAAAACAGGATAGTAATGGAAGCCAAGATGTGCCTTTCTTGAAGTTCTCACAGAATTTATCTTTTACTTTGTGGAGTTTTTAAATCATCCAGTTCGAACAGTCTTTTCTAGTAGGACCTTCAGGAAAAACTAAAAATATAAATAGTAACTGTATAATACTTAATTGAAAATATCCTTAGAAAAGCTTTTTAAAATGGAGTTTTCATCCTTGAGAAATGCCAGAGTTCAACTCAAAGTTTGGAAGTCATAATTTTTTAAGTTAAAAATCACAGCACAGGCATTGAAAAATAATAATAGTAGTAGTAGTAGTAATAATAATAATAATTAGGGGCACCTGGCTGGCTCAGTCAGTAGAGCATGCCACTCTGACTCTCGATCTTGGGGTCCTGAGTTCAAGCCCCACATTGGGCATAGAGCCGACTTAAAAAGAAATTTTAAAAAATAATATTATAAAACAACAACTATCCAGATTCTTTTAAGCAGTCACATATAATTTTAATACAAATTAATAATTTTCTGTGTCAAATTATAACATTACATCTTGATAAGAATTATTAGTTACATGTAGCTACACGTTAATTCAGTAAACTTCATGGGAATCTTAATGTGTGCCATAAATGAAAAAAATTTTAATAATATTCTAAATTTCTATAGTAATTCTAAAGGTTGTTATATAACATTTGAAGCAGGCAAACATATACGCGTAACATAGGTAACTATGAAGCTTAAAAATAAAACAAAGAGCTGTGTGTGCACCACACACTTAAGAGTTAGTGTGTTGCCAGCCCTGTGTTAGAGTTACCTGTGCCCTCCTGTACTTTTTAAACACTTGCCCTTGTCTCCTCTCGGGGCCAGGACAGTAGTAGTGTGGGTAAGGCACACTGGGTGGGCAGTCTGGCCCCGTTGGCAGATAAGGGGGCCAAGAGCAAGATAGACAGATTTGTTGCAGGCCACCTGTTCAGGTGTCTCCTTCTCACCTGTAATTACACTGGGGGCTGCCCTGTGGACCTGGGTCTGAATACCAGCAGCGAGACACGCAACGTTACCGCTGCCTGCATATGTGGCTTGGCCTAGTTACCTCGTTCCTGGTACCTGGACACCAGTCCAAGGACTAAGCAGATCCTTGCAATTAGAAAAATCAGGATAATGAAGTGGCTTTGAGATAAATCTGTTGTATTTTGTAAGAACTCAACAATGATCCTGTCCAAGAAATACTGGTAACATTGATAGTAGTTGATTCCTTTTTTTTTTTCCCCTCAACTTTCTTAACTTATACTATATCAGCTTCCTCCCTTCCCAGATAGATTTATTTTTAAGTATATGGGTTCAAGAAATTCATGGTCCCAAGAAATTCTTAAATGTGGGACCCTCGATGTTACAATTTTTGAGCCTTGGTTCTCTGGCCTACAAGTTCGGGATAATAATAGCTATAACCTCATAGGATTATAAAACATTAAGGTTATAAAGCCCTAAAGTACATTCCAAGGGAGCTCTCATTATTGGGTAGTCCTAATCATTCCTGTGAATTTTAGTTTTAGGGTGGCTCGAACCATTTCTAGTGTGCATTAAAGACAGCCCGCCAAACCCTAGCTGTCACCTCCCACTTACGTGTGCGCACTTATCACACTCAGAAGTCTCCAGGTGAAAGTGTCAAAGACCCACCGAGCAAGGAATCTTTTACTCCTGTCGTCTTAATAAGCATCATCATTTGCGAGTGAGAATGTTGTGGCTTGTATACAGGAAAGAACGAGCATCATATACGAGAGCAAACTAGTGCCCGCTTCTAGCAAGTTTCTGTAGACCATAGTGCTTCCATTGTAGAGTCAATTACGTGGTAAGACTTTATTTCCCACTCTTTCTTGATGCTGGCAGTCGGACCAAGAGGAAGATGCAGAGCTCAAGGCACAGGTAGAAAATTAAAAATCAAACCGAGGCACAACACGGTGTGTGATAAATCAGTGTGCGTCTCCGGTGTTCCAGCCTTCCAGCATGCTCCGTAGGCGGTTCCCCGTGTTGTCGGTGCAGTGTGGAGGATGGCACTTGTTCCGTGACTACTGTGTCCCTTACCTTTCCCTTTCTTCTCCACTTTTTTCAGAATAGTCTGATTAAGCGAATAAAGGGTGAAAATGTGTATGTCAAACATAGTAATCTTATGTTAGAGGTTGGTATTGGTATATACCAATGCATGTTTGTGTATGTTGGCATTTCTCTCGGTGGCATACCTGTGGGCTCATACAATGATGCATGTACTGTGTGCTCTCACCTGTGAATAAGTGGGGATATCTGCTCAGCCTTCTCTGATTCCTTCCTCTCTCCTAGATCTAGATCCTTTGTCCTGTGTGTCTTTATTTTCTTTTTTTTTTTTTCTGGTTACATGTGAATTACACTCGTTCTAGTTTGCCTTTAAAAACTCTTTTGACTTTTATGCTTGCGTGAACTAGATTTTTTTTTCCTTCTCTTAGAAATGTCACATTTTCACCAAAGTGCTTGTGGTAGTGTCATGAGCCCTGATCAGAATTCTTTTATTTTGACTACTAATGAGATTGACATTACTTTAAAAAAAAAAAAAAAAAGAAACTCCTCAGGTAGGAAGACATGTGTAAAACGTTGACTGTTGGATTCTTTATGTTCTGAATGTAGGAGCTAGATAAAACTCAAGATGACCTGATGAAACATCAAACCAATATTAGTGAGCTGAAAAGAACCTTTTTAGAAACCTCCACAGACACTGCCATCACGAATGAATGGGAAAAGAGGCTTTCTACCTCCCCCGTGCGACTAGCCGCCAGGCAGGAGGACGCGCCCATGATCGAACCGCTGGTCCCTGAAGAGGTCGGTATTCGGGCTTCGGGTTGTCATTGTCTTCTGGCCGCTAGCGGTGCTTCTCTGCAGGGCCCGCTCCTTGGGGGTGGAGCCGGCAAGCTTCTGCATAGACGGTCCCACCACCTGTCTGTATAAACAGAAGAGCTGTTTTCCTCCAAAGAAAAGCTGCCAAGTAGAATGATGTGGCGGCTGAGGAGGCTGAGGAGTGAGGAGTCACATCTCAGGGTGCTTGGAGTGAACAAGGGAGACGCAAGGAAACACTAGGGCATGCAATTGGGTTTGTTCTCACTGTGAACCTAGATTTCACAGGTGGGAGAAATTGAGATACTGTCTTAGTGAACTGACACTTCTTCTGAAAAATGCTTTTTCTACTGCATTAAGAAATGCCCTGAAAACTCATGAGTGTTTCCCATCAGTTGCAAGATGAGGCGTAGGGAGATGGTCTAATGTTTGACTCAACACTGATGTGAAGTTGACAGAACTTCAGGGTGTGTTTTTTTCTGGGACGACGACACCAGGCTTTTACTGGTATAATCCATGTTTGATTTCAGTTTTAACTGATTGTTTTAAATATACATAACTGATTATTTTAATAGATTTATAATCAGTTTTTATTTGATTTTTTTAGTAGAGAAAGTAGAGGCCAGGATGTCTTTTTAAATAAGAGTGCTCCATATTGGAAAATTCTGTTTAAACATACAGCCGGACTGTGAGGATTCAGCAGATCCTACTGGGGGGCCCACAGGGGTCAGTGGTGCTCATCTGTCAGCTATTAGACATCATCTTGCTTTTTCTGTCTTTCAAAAGAAGTAGTTTTTTAATAACTGCATCTTTCTAGCATCATACTGATTAACATTTTTTCTTATCAAGACTCCTTTATCATAGCATATTTGTCCACAAAGCTGAGCTAGAACAAAAGAAAATCAAAACGTGGGCCTTTATGGGAGAAGAATCCTTTAAGCTGTAGTCTACATGCAGTGTTTCAGTCCTTGCAGTGAAAAGAAGAATATAATGACACTCATTTTGATCATTTTCTAAACTTCCCTTGAAAGCTACTTACCAAAAGTGACTACAGTCACTATGTTCATGATAATTCTAATCCCAGCTAAAATGTGGCAAGGTATATATCCATTTGAATTACTTTGAAAAGGACCCTTTTATGCAGAATAGATGAAAAATACTGTTGCCAAAGTATTCCTGTGGCATTACACATCCATTTCATTCAGATTACTTGAGTAATATATATAGTGAGCTAGTAGTGGTGATTACATTCTAAGAAGATCATGGGTGTTTGCTATAAAATGGGAATTTTGTTGCCAGTGGTTCCAACTTTCAAATACTGATAAGTATTTATGCTTATATACTTAATGGCAGATAAGTAGCAAGGATGCCCCAAAGCAACACTCACTTGACTTTGGAACATAGACAAACCCATATACAGGGCCCACCAAACAGGAAGGATAGATGTCTGGTCCATGAAGGCGTCCGGGTATGTCTCTGCCCACAGATACTTCCCATGACAGTCTTTGATGATGCCCCTAGGCTGAGTCCATGTTAGAGGTGTATGCCCTCGTGGTCACTTGAATACTGAAAGTTTCCAAATTCCAACCAAAATGCAATACCCGTTAGCACTTTCACAGTGCCAGTATCAGCCTTTTTGTTAATGCAGGGGACAAAAGCTAGAGAACAGAAGCTTAGCGCTGATCCTCCCGATTCATGGATTCCATAGTTGCACATTCGCCTACTCGCTAAAATTCACCATAACCTTAAAATCAGTCTTAATGGCACTTTCCCAGTCATCTGCAGACAGACACAGAGTGGTGGAAACTTGGCATCTCAGCCACACACATTCCCAGCTCTGGTTGTCCAAGGCAGGGCTCTGCCTTCCTGCTTCAGTTCTCATACTATGAACAAATGTGCTTTTCAGGTCTACTTGGTGCCACTTTTTTGTGTTTCCATGGGTGATTTTGCTATTGCAGATGACCCCCAGACCTATAAGCCTGAAGTGCTAGCTAGTGTTCCTGGAAGCACAAGAAGGCTGTCATGTGCCTTTTGGGAAAATACACGTCTTAGAGAAGTCTCATTCAGGAATAAGTTAGTGTGTTGGCCATGAGTTCAGTGTTAACAGATCAATAACACGTATTAAATAAGGAGTCTTTAAACAAAACACATACAAAACAAGATTATATATTGAACCATTGATGATGATATTGTGACCAGAGGCTCACAGGAGCCTTAACCATGTGTTTCCCATAAAATCAGTGGTTTAGTATCCACTAACTCACTGTTCATGGGGATGTTATTGAACATAATTACCACGAATAACTAGAATCAACTCTCTTTGTGCATTTGTCTCCTTTCTAATCCAGCTCTACTCTTGCACATCAGGTTCGGGGCCTCGAATTGAGGAAAAAACAAACAAACCAACCAAAACCATTCACCATGATCTTCTGTTTATGGATAGGGACACTTAGTCTTCATTCTCTGAATCTGACTTCTGTCAGACGGCACCCATCCAGGCCTTGGGGTGCAACTCCAGGTACATGTTAAAATGACCTACAGGAAGTTTTAAAAATCCTGATGCCTGGGATTTGTCAAATTAGAGACTGATTTCCTTTGAGCTGCACTCCCACGTAGTACTATTATTTAAACGCTCTCCGAGTAATTCTAACGTACTTCCCAATTGAGAACACCTGGCGCAGAGAGACACAAGGGCCATGGCTCCACACAAATCCCTAATCCCCTGTGAGTGAGCGATACGTCTGTATGATTTGCATGCCAGTATGAGGGCCTTGTTTACCAATTATGATACTGTGATGTGTGTTGAACTAAAAATGTGTGGCGCATACAGCTGACTCTCTTCTAATCCGTGATAGAAGTAAATATTTCGATTTTCAACCTTCTCTATCAGCATCTCTTCACCTGTCTTGAGCTAGATGAACTGAATTGAGGTTGACCATCCATTGGATTTTAAGATCTATCCCTTACGTTACCCTTTTCTCTCAGTGAGCATACATAGTTCAGAATGCAGACTGTGTTGATACTTTCATTATAGACAAAGACAGTTTTGAACTGAGTTGATGTCAGATAGCAGGATATGCTAAAAACCACTGTTTTCCTGCTATTATTTTTTTTTTAGGCCTTTCTCTTAGGAATAATATTTAGCTCAGTGATTATAATTAGAGGCCTGGCAGTGGTATTCTGAAAAGTACCTATAATTTTGACTTTTCCTTCCAGTTTCTTATTTCTCTATCAAAAAGAGGCTACAATTGAAAGTCAAACAAAACAAGACAAAAATCCATATTTAATGATTCCACATGGTACATTTTATCTTTTTCCAGTACCTTTCTCCAAAACGGGGCAGGGATAGGGTTGTTGTTTTTCTCCCTTCAGGCATATCTTATTTGTTCTTCATTGAAAAAGGGGCATAGGAGAACAGTGCTATCAAAATTTGCCAGTGGGTCCTTTAGGAGAATATTCCAGACGTCCCCTTAAAAACTCTTATAGGCAAGCTATTAAAGGGAGTACTGATAGATTTGTACACACATAGGAATAGTAAATAACCCTCATTAGATTATATTGTTTACAATAAGATTTATTTTAAAAGCTCTGTCTTCCTAGAAACAGCTAGGGTTCTTTAGATTACTCTTTCTCAATACCCTTTCTGTCAGCACTCCACGGAGCTAGATGCTGCGCACGGAGATCAACTCAGTAGCTAGTCTATTGCTACTGGAATTAGTCCTAGTTAATCCTAAAGGAAGGAATAACAAGTAGATAAAAGGAAGAAGCTAGTTGCTAACACGGCATATTTACTTCAACATTCCTTAATATTCCATGTTATAGCACGACTTCAAGTACTTAATTTTTCACGAAGATATTTTGAACTTGACTTTTTAAAGTTACTCACCATCTTAAAGTTCAAACGAAGCTATAAATTTTGAGTATACTTTGTGGAATAAGAAAGGAATCGATCTAGGTCTGACTGGGTTTCCTCAAGCTAGGAGCTGATGGCGGGTGGCCCGTGTGATTTCCTTGCTTGGGACAAAGCCCGCACTTCAGTGGGGAATGCAGACAAGTGTTTGTCAGATGGAGGAGGCAGGGTTTTTTTTTTTTTTTCCACTTAATTCTTTTTTTTAATCTTCCCATTTTCTTTTACTCCTCACTTCTGCGGGTTTGAGCGTAATTGGCCTGGACACTGTGCGAATGCCAAGGAGCTCTTTCTGTTTGCTCTTGCATGTTTTGTGTTTATAAAAGTGGGAAATGTGTAGAGTCAAACACTGGAGCTTCAGAAATTCACCTGTTACTTTGGGGAGATGATCATGAAGCGTTGAGATGGTTTCAGACCACTTTTCAAATTCATAAGCAATAATTCACTTCTTCAGAAAGAGATGAATGACTATTAATACGTACAACACAGTAAAAGAACTCTCTTCCTAACTTGCCTTTTTTTGGAAACTGTCTACTTCCTCTTCTCCAACCCAACCCCCTCTATCCAAACAGACCAAAGAAGAAAGAGACATTTCTGAAACAGTTATATTTTTGCAGCAAGGAAGCTCTCCATTCCTTGAGTCTCAGGTAAAAAACAAACATAAAGGAATTGCCCAGAAGGGAATTGCTCTTCAGATTTCACTGTCATTGAAATGTCTGTAGTTTTTATTTTCCTTTTTACATTTACCTCGCTTAAAACTAAGGTAGGTATGTCATGTTTGCCTGGATTCTGGGGAGGGGAAAAGGGAATTTTCTTACTATTGTAGTTATCAATTAGCCGTCATTCCTTGATGGCTCTTGCTCCTCTGTGATATCTGTGTACGGTCACGGAAGCATTATGATGATGCTTTCTAATAATATTATTGGACTTTTTACTCTCTGATTTACCCATAGAGTGATACTAATTTAGATGACCTTGACTGATGTTGAAAGTTCTGAACTCTTATTGGTTTTTCCCACTAGCCGAGTCTGATAAAGAGAATGCAGGAGGGAGACTCTGCGGGCTCTGTGGTTACCTCTCGTCAAATCATTTTCCAGAAAACTGTCCCATCGACCCTAGAGGTTATTTTTCAATTCATTTCCTTTAAACCAGCACCAGCATGTAGACCGATCTGTAATTTTTGTTCGTAAGGCACACACATTTTGAGATTCCCGTTTTTAGACTAAGATAAATACGCAAGTCGAAAATGCTGTAGTTTAAAATGTAAATCAAGGTGCTCACCTGGCCCTGGTTTGATTTCTTTTCCCCTCATGATCTGTTAGAGTAGTCCGCAGCCTGGTTTCATCCTACTAGCCTTCTCAAATACAGTCCTTAACTTTCACTTCTTCTGCCATATTGGGACTAAGTACTGAGGAAAGTGGCAAAGAAACTACTCAGATGATGAACTTCGCTTGTAGATGTGATTGGAACACAGTACAGACCACCATGAGCTGTTGATAAGAGACTCCAACAATGTCCCAGCAGTAGGAAGTACTTCCCGGCAGTGCCTTGAGTAGGGCACACTCAGTATTTATTGGATAGTAAGTGGGTAGTGAATTCGATCCTCCTATATGAGGAAGTAGAATTTATAAACATGAAAAATGGTTTTCACAGAAATCCATGGGATGCTGGCAAGTTCTTTGTGAAAACAGCAGATATGAAGTGCAGTGTTGTATTTGTCCTGGAAAATGGTCTTTTTGTGCCCACAAAAGCTAAATGACTTGTACAACAGCTTCAGTAATATCAACTAACCTTGAAATATGGAATGATCAGACAATTAGCATAAGGTCAGATAGAGTCTTGCAAACATTAACCACCAAGGTACGTTCCTGTTTAAAGAAATCTTCAATTGCAACTCTACATGCAGACTGTATTCCAAGTTGAAGGTTAGAGTTTGTAAATTTCAGAGAAGAAGAGCTTTGCCACCATAATCATTAGACATTAACACCAGCCCCGTGCAGGCTCATCACAATGTAGCTTTTGCCCTGGTTTTCTTAAAGAATTCTTATTTTAGAAATGAGATCATCAGAATTTCTAATTTAGCTTTTATATTTCAAATATAGGGCACAGAGGATTGGGTTATTGTAGACAAAGTACCCACTGAGGTAGTTGATGGTGATTCGAAAAAGATTGTGACTTACAAGGTGGTGACCGTGAGCAGTAGAAGTGGTGATGTCCCCGCCGATCTGTTAAGATCCGGTGCCCTTGAAATGCAGAGCTTCGATGACTTGGCCCGGGAAATGCAGTTGAGAGGAGAAAGCAAACAGAAAATATACACTCTGGGCAAATCCTACGACACCGTATCCGGGAAGATCGTTACCATGACTGGAAAAGCCAAGGAGGGGGAGAAGGGAGTGCAGCCCTGCAGTCCGGAAGCCTTTCAGAAAACAGACAGAGGGCTGTCAGAGTCTGGGAAGATCATTCCGGCCGTGTCCGATTACGAGGCCCTGGATGCCGTCCCTGATGAGAAATCCAAAAGAGGACCCGAGGTCCACACCCCCAAACGGAAGTTGTCCGAATCCCTGGCTCCCATCAAGGAAGCCGAGTCCCGGCGGCCGAGCCCCGAGGCGGAAGAGCCGCAGAAAGCCCCGATGCTGGGCCGGGACGCGGGGCCGCACGCGGGGCTGGACGGTGCGCGCCTCAGCAGGACGGAGCTGCCGCCCGAGGGCGAGGTCCTGAAAGTGGGGCTCTTTGGCCCCAGGCGGAAGAGCCTGTCCGAGTGGAGATACTCCCAGGAGCCGGCCGTCACCGTGGCCACTGCTCATTATGTTACCGAGTCGGCTGCGTCCCGAGTTGTGGTAACCAGTGCCTTTCGTTTGGGCCACCGTTTCGGATTCCAGCATGACGTTTTTTTTGAGGCAGCGCCCTTCCACCCTCAACTTTTCTGTTCCTCTTGCTGTTTGGCTTTGCGTTGAGAGCCGCCGGCCCAAGCTTTTTAATTTTTTTCATGGTTAGATCAATATCGCGCAGTCCAGTAGAAGCATTAAAACACTTTCCGTTTTATTTCCAGCTCCCCGATCCCGAGACGTGGGAGCGCTGCTGGGGCTTGCAATGAAGGGAGAATGGTCTGCTTACACCAGCACCGCCCATATCCTAATAACTCTCTGCTTTACCAAACGAGAGCTCATGGTCACCTCAATTTGCTATTTTATTTCCCATTCTTTTCTGTTTCCAAACTCTGTATGGTAGATGCCCTCGGCCTTCCTCCCACCTTCCTCCCCTACAATTGTGTCTAACCGGCTGTGAATGTGAATGTGCCCACCCCATGTGCCTGTCTCTGTGCTTGACTGTCCGTTTCTTTGTTCACTCAGACTAAACAGTCTTCTGCTGAAAAGCTCATGGATGGCTCTGAAATCTTCAGTTTATTAGAGTCTGCAAGAAAACCAACAGAATTCATAGGAGGGGTTACTTCTGCTTCTCAAAGCTGGGTTCAGGTGGCCAATTGCTTCCTCCTTGGTGTTCCTGACACTGCCTATTTGCCTTTCTTTATGCCTTTTTGGTGTGTGCACGTAGGTGTGCGTGCGCACGTGCGTGTTTTGCATCCAAATGGCTTTGCCTTAAACACCTCAGAGTTATCTTCGGTGGTTTTCCTTTTGTGCCTGCTTGGCATAGCTGTCATGGGCCTTTAGTTGCATCACCAGAACATACTTCAGGTATTCAAAAGGCAGTCAGGTTGCAAGAGTTACATAGCATTTAATTTTTTTAAGCATTTTATGTCATCCGTTAGGCCTCAGAAAGCTGCCAAATCAATGGGAACATGCTACGATGCTTTTGTTTTATTTTGTTTTCATTGCATTTTATCTGCATCCTATTTCATTTGTGGCTATGCCGACACAGCAACACAGGCTCGGTTGGGAGGTGGGGAGAGTGTCAGGGCAGGGGGCATGCATCTGAGATCCTGGTGGGAGGAACGAAAGCTAATTTATGTTTTCTATAAGCATTTCTGGTCATAAGCACTTGACACTGGCTTTAGGCGCCCTGGTGAGTGGCTGCTTTGGTTTTGATTTTTGTGGTTTGACCTTTGGTTTGTGGAAGGTCACACTGACACGGCAATCCTTTCCCATCCAGAAAACGGAAACCAAGACGGGGTCCAGCAAGACTGAGACGGAAACAAGCCAGCACCCTCAGCCGCTTAGCACCGAGAAGGTTGTGCAGGAAACCGTGGTGGTGGAGGAAAGACATGTGATGAATGTGCATGCGAGTGGGGATGCTTCTTATGCGGCTGGAGATGACGTGGATGCTGCAGCCCAGGCAGCATCTGCCGATGCTTCTAGCTTGAAAGGGAAGGAGGGCTCTGCTCTGACCGAGGGGGCTAAGGAGGAGAAGGGGGAGGTGGCCGATAAAGCCGTCCTCGAGCAGGAAGAGACGGCCACTGCCTCCCACGAGCCAGAGGAGGAGCAGAGTGCAACAATCCACGTTTCTGAAACTTGGGAACAAAAACCTCATTTTGAGGTAACTAGCAGTTGATGTTACTTTTGGCACTGACATAAAACTGATCTGCGAGTCCCCAAAACTTAGTCAAGCGTAAAGGGGGAGCTAAGTTTAACTTTCTGCCTTTTCCAAGTGCAGTTTGTTTCTCCTCTTATTTCCCTCTTGCATGGCAATAGGGTCTCCATGCTGGTTTCCATCTTTGGGGTCCCATGCAGACCTGTTTAATGATGATTAATAACGTGTGGTTCCAGGAAACGGTTCCTACCTCCGTTGTAATTATTGGCAGTAAACCCAGGGGCTGCATGGCCACCCAAGATAGTAGAAAAATTGATAAATTTATTTTTGAGCCGTGTACTTCACGGGAAGGACCAAAAACCATCCTTGCCCCGGTACCAGATGCCAGAACTTTGTTCTTTATCGTTTTACCGAGATTCCTGAAGTCTATGGAATGGGGGGTGGTTAATGTCTTCGTATTGTCCCTTCTTTCTAAGAAATTAAATAAAAGGCGAATTGGTGATTTTTGATCTTTTAGTTTAGGCGATAGAGGAGGGGGCACATACAAAGAGTTTCTCAAACATTTCCTTCAAAATGCGTTCCTTTACCTGGAACATCCCATATTAAAAAAAAAAAAATCCGTGGAATTCTGAAAGACTGACCTGGTGTCTGCCTCATTCATTTTATAATTTACCCCTCCCCATGTTATACATAAACATTTATTTCATACTAACTTGTGCTTATCCATACCCACCAAGGGCGGGGGGGGGTGGCCAAAACCATGTCTTTGTGCAAACTGTAACAACAACTCCGTCTGCTTCCCATTGGTCCAGTCATCCACCGTGAAGACAGAAACCATCAGCTTTGGCAGTGTTTCACCAGGAGGGGTAAAGCTAGAAATTTCTACCAAGGAAGTGCCGGTCGTTCACACGGAAACAAAAACCATCACATACGAATCATCACAGGTAAGAAGTCTATGAAGGCCAGAGCCCTGGCTCTTTGTTTTTCCCCTTTAATGGCTACTGCATTTAAGTATAACTACATGACATTTCGTTCATGAGACTCAGGACCCAGCAGCCGAACTGCGTCTATCAAGAGTGGTAATGGGAGTCATTATGACTTTATTACTGCTCCAGAAGCATCTCCTGACTTAAACAGGTCTTCATAGATCTCAAAATGTAGAACAAGGCTCAGGAACCTATTTCCCTAGCCAGAGATAAGGGAAAATACTAGCTCAAGCAGACCCTACTCAACATTTCTCAAGTCCCAGTTTTTTAATGATGGTTAACTCCGGCCACGTTGGGGCACGTCTGTCCCGAGAGCCACAGCTCCCGAATGCTGAGTGAATAACACGGTGACCATGGAAGATGACCGAATCACGGTGATGCCCCGCCCTAACGTAAGTGTTTGAGTGTGCTGTCTGTTCCTCGGCTTCTGTAGGTTGATGCTGGTGCTGATTTGGAGCCAGGTGTGCTAATGAGTGCACAGACGATCACATCTGAAACCACCAGCACCACGACCACCACCCACATCACCAAAGTAAGTGGAATGGCAACAGACAAAAGGAAAGCATTTACATGGAGCTGCTTCCCAATTGGGCTGCACAAGCAAAGAGTTCTGTGAATATCAGGGGCCAGATAGCTACATTAGAGCTTTCACACCCACTCTGTTTATGGGGCATTTACCCTTATGTGCTCATTTTGTTTAGGAATATGCATTCTGATACCCTTTGCTTAACATGGAACTCCAGTCCTTAGCATATGGTAGTTGTTCCAAAAACACTGGCCAGCCACCCCCAAAGGACTCCATTCTAGCTTCACTTATGAAATTAACGATTTTAAGTAATTGCCAAAGAGTTGCTTCAACTCTTAACGAGTGCAGTTAGTTAAAACTCTGTTAGCATTTTCAGCCATTGCCCCCACTGAAGAATGATTTTTCCTCCAGATGGGTAAATTTGTAACACTTGTCCGTCCCTTGCAGACTGTGAAAGGAGGCATTTCAGAGACGAGAATTGAGAAGCGGATAGTCATCACAGGAGATGCAGACATTGACCATGACCAGGTAGGGTGCATGAGAATGGTAAAGACCCTGGCAGAGAAACAGAGAGACACTGATCAGCCCTGCTTTTCCCAGTGTTGTTCTTCTAGTCCATCATGCAGTCTAAACAGTTTTCTGAATTAACTTTTCAATATGCAATGTACAATTCCTTTTGCAATCATTGTACCTCATTTGTAAATTACGTATATAGATCTAGCTCATAAGTCTCCACCTTGCTACTGATCATGCATGTTCCACCTCCTTTTTGTCTTTGCCCTTCTGTGATTTCCTGGGGATAGGCGCTGGCTCAGGCAATTAAAGAGGCCAAAGAGCAGCACCCTGACATGTCAGTGACCAAAGTAGTGGTCCATAAAGAGACAGAGATCACACCGGAAGATGGAGAGGATTGACCCCAGGTAAGAGGCGATGCTGATTCTCTAGGCTTTGCCTTGGCTGGCATGTAGCATGAGGCACTTCCCCCTGTCCTTCTCCTGCCTCCTCCTCCTCCTTTCTTCTCTCACTGACATTGGTGAGGCTGCTCACCAAGGGGATGCAGAATTGGTTTGTGGGCGCTGGTTTGTTTCAGATTTGGGGTTTCCATACTGTGGACTTTTTGCATATTCTGCCAGCTAGAGGATCAAGAAAGAAGCAGTCTTTGCTTGCATGGTCTCGCTGGTGTTTCCTTTTCATTTGTGCCTTGTGCTCTTCATTATCCAAATTCAATTCGGGGACCAGATTTGATTTCACTTGCCATGTGGCCTAATGAGAACGAAGGTCATTTTGTTCTGAAAGGTACAATTTGTGTGTTCCAAGTACCAGGGAAATAAAGTGTACCCCTTTCTCCTTTTGACAGCAACTGTATCCTATTTCATTGAAAGCTTTCTCTGCGATCGTGTTTGGTTATGCTTCTGTTTATGCTCTCTTTTTGCTTTGTTTCTGAATTTGAAACACGGGCATTCACTTTCATTTTGGATGTCTTATATTTTCCTGTATTCTTTGGGCCGGTTTTTTTTTCCTCTTAGTATAGCGTCATGTCTTGGGAGGAGGCAAAAATGCAGTCTTGTGCTCCTGCTTTTCTCTAGAAAGTGTGTGCATGCCTTTTCAATGGCTGTTTGGCTGGCATTGTGAGCAGATAGCCTCTTCTGTGTGCGTGCAGACTTGTTATGCACACTCACACTCACCTGCCGTGCAAGAACTCACGGGCCTGGAGCACCCCCCAGAGGGCTTTGAATGCTGAATGCAACCATTGAGCTACTTGCACACTTGGTCATGTGATGAAAGACTCTTAAACGCTTTACATGGATAAATGAAATAAGAAAGTTCTCTGACATTGGTTTAGGGATTACAGATTGAATAGCGGCCTCCCTTAAAGAAAAAAACACAAAAGTCACTCATTATGTTCACTTAATCATATAATTTGGAAGACAGAAATCAGAAAAAGGGTTCTCCAGCGAGCTTCAGCCACTTGGGTGATGTTATAGTTACATAAGAGAACGTGTATCATGACTTAACGCTGGAATTTTACAGTGTTTTGGCAAAAAGTGCATGTAATAACCTGCAAGAAAAGTTTGTTTGTGGCCTTAATCTGAGGAAGACTCTCGGGTGTTTTCCAAGGAGTAACTGAGCAAATCTCTTTCCTACAGGAGTAACTTAGCCTGCACATGAATCCAGTCATGCAAACCACTAGGAAAACCAGAGCCTATATGGAGTTCCCTCTTCTAACCCAACTGACTTGTATCTGCCCATGGAAAATTTCAATCCAGAAGAACTGACCTTGACCATTAATAAAGACTGGCAGAGAGATCTTCCCATAATAAAGCAATCTGAATCAGCATCACAAAACTGATATTGCATGAAGCAACGATAAAATTACAAAAGAGTAGCATTTTTAATTTCCACCAAGTGTCTAAGTTTTCAGCTACACCTGCACGTTCATAACCAACAATATAAACCGTGATCTCATGTAACACATAAACAATTCATGCCTTTCATAGTTTATTATTAAAGTCTAAACAAAATTGCAATTTCTTAGGTGACAGATCTTTTGTTTACAGACAAATAAAAATCACCCTAAAATGCTAGAAGCTGTCTAGGTCCAATGTGTCAGGTTTATCCCAGATTAGATGTGCCAATAACCGAGTTTATTCAGTAAACTTGAATCTTGTACTTGTTTCACCTGGTTTTATCACTCTCGCCCACACAGCAGTGACTCTCAACCCTCCGGAAATATTTAATGCTTACAATCCTGCTTTGTGTATCTAATTTAATTCGTTACAAGGTAGTACTGATTTTAGCATATTAACGTGATTTCTTCCTTGTTCGCTTTGGTCTGCGTCCAACCTGGAAAGCTTCCAAGAGTTCCCTAACAAGTCCTAAATATGTAAATTGTCATTATTTGGGGAAGAAAACCTGTTTTTGTTGGTTTACAATATTATGAAATTTCATTCCAGGAAAATCTGTTGGGCTTCTGTTGCATTGTTTTCTTTCTTTGTTTCTTCGTCCTTGTGTTTTTTAGTTGATTTTTCTCCTTTTACTTGAAAAAAAAAGTGTTTTATTTCCAAATCTGGTCCATATTTACAATCTAGTTCAGAGCCAAGCCTTAAATTGTACAGAATTTCCACTGTAATTAAACTATTTAGTGTTTAGTTATAAATAGCCTTCAAAAAGATATATTCTCCATTACACTGTCAACCACATCACACAGCCCATGGTGAATGTATGTTTCCGCATAGCGAAATAAAAATGGTAAATGCATTTAAAGCTGTGATTCTCCATGTGTAATAATTTCAGTACTGTCTGTGTTTAGCCAAGAGGTAACAATTGCGTGGCATTGAAGGCCTCATTCATCTGCATTGTATAGAGCGTGTCTTTTTACTGGACAAAATGTGTCTGTGGTGACACAGTGTGTGGATCCTTCAAGGTATGGGAGACAGGAAACAGAATATATACACATAAATGTTTGATTGCCTAGGAAGACCTTAAAAAGTACAACTAGTTACCACAGAATCTCATTTTCAAGGTTAGGTTTTTTATAAAAAAAAAAGTTCTCCTCTAAACCTGATATTTCTGGGTACTTTTAATCTACCGATGAGACACCTCTCCACAGCGGAACAGATGAGCTGCGGCATTCTATAAGGGACCCCGTGCGGTGTGTTCCCACAGCTCAGCCACATGAAGCTCCTTCAAGCCAGGCGACCTAACACCTAACTGCTGGCCTACACTAGCACACTTCACTTGCTGATTTTTTTTAAATTAATTTATTTAAAACACTTTTCCAGAGAATTACTAGATACGACCCACGTATCTTGGTCTTAGTGGGGGAGCCAAATTCTTATCATTTATCTGTGAAGAAGTTATCCGCGGCTCTTACTGTCAGTACTGTGTGTTCATTTTAGGTACTGAAGCATCATTTTACATTTGAAGACAATCAAACAATGTGTCAAGACCATACACAAAAATGAACGCAAAATGGACTAAAGACCTAAATGTGAGACCTGAAACTATAAAAATCCAAAGGTGAGCACAAGCAGGAATCTCTCTGACATTGGCTATAGCAACGTTTTTCTAGATATGTCTCCTGAGGCAAGGGAAACAAAGCAAAAATAAACTATTAGGACTACATCAAAATAAAAAGCTTCTGCAGTGCAAAGAAAACAATCAGCAAAACCAAAAGACAACCTACTAAATGGGAGAAGATATTTGCCAGTGACATATCTGATAAAGGACTAGTATTTGAAATATATAAAGAAATTATTCAAATCACCAAGAAAACCACAAATAATCCAATTTAAAAGTGGGCAGAAGAATATGAACAGACATTTCTTCAAAGACCTCCAGATGGCCAATAGACACAGGAAAAGATGCTCGGCATCACTCATCATTAGGGAAATGCAAATCAAAACTATAATGAGACATTACCTCACACCTGTCAGAATGGCTAAAACAACACAAGAAACAACAGGTGTTGGCAAGAATGTGGAGAGGAGGAGCCCTCATGCACCTGGTGGGAGGGCAAACTGGTGCAGCCACTGTGGAAAACAGTCAGGAGGTCCCTCAAAAAAATTAAAAATAGAACTTCCCTATGACTTAGTAATCACACTACTGGACATTTACCCAAAGAATACGAAAACACTAATTTAAAAGTATATATGCACCCCTATGATTATTGCAGGATTTTTTACAATAGCCAAATTATGGAAGCAGCCCAAGTATCCATTGAAAGATAAATGGATAATTGTGTGTGTGTGTGTGTGTGTGTGTGTATATAATATGTATGTGTGTGTATACACACACACACACACACACACACACACACACACACTGGAATGGAATATTACTCAGCCATAAAAAAGAATGAAATCTTGCCATTTGCAACAACATGGATGGAGCTAGAGGGTAGAACGCTAAGTGAAATAAGTCAGAAAAATACGGTATGATTTCACACATGTTTGGAATTTAAGAAACAAAACGAATTAACAAAAAGACAAACCAAAAAACAGACTCTTAACTATAGAAAACAGGGTTGCCAGAGAGGTGGGTGGGGGAATGGGTGAACCAGGTGAAGAGGATTAAGAGTACACTTAAGGTGAGGAGCACTGAGTAATGTATGGAATTGTGGAATCGTACAATTCAGGTATCACACACCTGAAACTAATATAACACTGATAATTATATTGGAATTTTTTTGAGAAATTAAAAATATTTTTGAGAAAAGATAACACTTTTTTGATAGGAAAATGGTCATTAGCCTCCCAAGGATGACTGTATCCAGTCTTCTTAGTTTATATCCATCAAGTCGTCCCTATGTTTGTTGTTTTAATTTCTTAAATATTTAAATATAGTTGACATATAACATGTTAGTTTCAGGTGTACAATGTAACAATTCAATATTTGTATATATTGTGAAATGATCAGCACAATAAGTCTCGTTAACATCCATCACTATACATAGTGAGAAATTTTTTTTTCTTGTGGAGCACTTTTAAGATTTACTGTTTTAGCAACTTTCAAATATACAGTATAGTGTTAACTATAGACAACATGCTGTCTGTGTTCACAGTTTTAAACCAAACTGAATGTTTTCATGTTTCTCTGTCCCCAGCGATAAGTGCTTATTCCTTTTTATAAAATTACATTACCAGAGAAGTTATACATTTTCAGCTTTCTTTCCTTCTATTATGCTTCTCGTAATTTTTCCAGCCTGCACCCACTGTTGTATGGAGATTCCAAAACCACTCCCACACACTTGGGTCTTTATGACAGCAGGGCCCCACATCTAGTACCAAAGTCAGTATCTGCTTTTATTGATGCATAACAAATTACCACACAATTAGCAGCTTAAAACAACATGCATTTCTATCTCCCAGTTTCTCTGGGTCAGGGTCTGGGCATGGTCCCAGTGGCTTCTCTAAAAGGCCACAGTTAAGGCATCTGCCAGGACTGGGGTCTCATCTGTTAGCTCGACTGGGGAAGGATCCACTCCCAAACTCTCTATAGTTGTTTGCAGAAGTCATTTTCTTGTGGTTGTGGGAGCCTTGGAAGCTTGCTTTTTCAAAACCATCAGTGAAGGGGGAGACTCTAGAGTGTGTCTGCTAGCAAGAGAGTCTTCTATAATGTAATATAATCAGATGAGTGGCCTCCCATTACTTTTGCCATATTCTGTTGATTAGAAGCAAGTCATGGGATTCTGTTGACAGCACCAGCAAATTTAAATTTTAGATTTGGAGATTGTTAATCACACTCAACAGTTTTAAAGTTAGATTCCTCTAATGTATGAAATTGGCTTATGCATGTTGCTAAGGTCTCCGATAATCTCAGAATATTCTTTAGCCTTTACTATTAATACAGAAAAATGTAGCATTGCATTAGGTGTGAAAAAGACCCTGGAGATTACACTTGCAGAAACTGAAGAATTCCACTTAGTTAGCTATTTGCCCCACAGAGAAGAAATACTTGCTTCTCAATTTGCTGTAGAATTTGAGTTGTAAGAAAACAAGAATCTATGAGCAGAAAAACAACTTCTTCGCAATGAAGAAGAAAATGAGCAGAAAAACAACTTGCAAACCTAAAGGCAATATGGTGCAGCCATTGGTAACTGGCATTTTCTTGCTGATCACCCAGGGATCTGAAGAAATATTAGTTACTGTGTTGCCAAACTTAGAACCACCCATAGGATACTTTTCTCTTCAGTCATGGAGTGAATTGCTAGGTCCAGATAATAGCGGTCCTTTAGGTGGAACCCTCACTCCCTGCCTTCAGATGGAGCTGAGCCTGCGTGCTGAACCCTCAGCTTATGTGGACACCCTTGTTCCTTCTTTAGCATTGAGATTGATGGGCGAACTTCTGCTGATAGTGACATGTCCACTGCCCCAGTAAGAGAGCTGAGGGCAAGGCTAACAAGGTGGAGATTTGGGGCAGTTTCACTCTCCCAGAAGATTTTTCTGTCCTTTTCTTTTATATTCCTTTCAAATTTCACAGAGCCGCCATGTCCCTTCTGCTTGCGCACAATGAGTTAGATCACACACCTTGTAGGATAATTCAGCTCCCCCCCTTTTTTTTCTACAAATACTATAATCCATTTCAATTCTGCTGACTTCTTTCTAGCATAGCTATTATGCTATTGATATCAACTAGCAATTTTTCAAAAATTAACATAAACTCTGGAACATGGATCCAAAATTGCTTCTGAATTACACACAGGAGTTATATGTACCTTTCATTAAATGCTTTTTTATCTTCCTCACTACAGTTAATTAACCAGTGGTCAGAAGTGTCTGTCATGGATTGCCATAGAAGTGGTCTCATGTTTTAATGAACATTTATGCATTAAGTGACATTGGATTATCCCATTTTTAAAAACTACATTTTGTGGCATGCCTTTGGTGCATGTACCATTGTATTCTCAAAAATGACATTTCATTTTGACAAATTGCTTATCAGAGCTGATTAACTCTGAAGAAGGGAAGAAAAGGAACTAACCTTCCCTGACGAGTGTGATTGCTAACACACGCACATGCACACACGATAGTCTGCCATGTTTCTTTGAGATAAGTGTAATCTTCTCAGACATCGGCTGGGTTCTTGTATTGCAAGCTTAAGGAAGAGCTTATCACCCAAGATAGTATATGGATTTTTAGAGCACTCCATGCAACAAGGAGGACCCAGAATACTTTTTGCCTGAATTTCAGGTTTATTCCCTTTGAATAATACTGAAGTCAAAACACTCCGTAAAGACAAGCAATGACAAAGAAACGCACATTTTAACACGGTATAATTTCCCAACAAGCAGTTGGCCAAAGCATCATTTTAATTCCAGGCTTGGTGAGGAGGCAAAGCAAAAGTCACTTATGGTGGGAGGTGTAAGTTGGTAGTTTGTCTGCAGTAGGATCGATAAAACATAGTCCTCAATTTTTTTTTAAAAGATTTTATTTATTGGGCGCCTGGGTGGCTCAGTGGGTTAAAGCCTCTGCCTTCGGCTCAGGTCATGATCTCAGGGTCCTGGGATCAAGGCCCGCATTGGGCTCCCAGCTCAGCAGGAAGCCTGCTTCCTCCTCTCTCTCTGCCTACTTGTGATCTCGCTCTCTGACAAGTAAATAAATAAAAAAAATCTTTAAAAAAATAAAAAAGATTTTATTTATTTATTTGACACAGAGAGAGCAGGCTTCCTGCTGAGCCGGGAGCCCGATGCGGGCCTCGATCCCAGGACCCTGAGATCATCACCTGAGCTGAAGGCAGAGGCTTTAACCCACTGAGCCACCTAGGTGCCCATAGTCCTCAATTGTTTACAAAGCTTTTGAACCAGCAAATCCACTTATGGGGATTTTTCCTAAATAAGACTGAGTTGTACAGGAACTAATGTACAAGGATATTTAGCTCTGGGTTGCTCATAAAAATGAAAACCTTTAGACAGTAAGTAGCAGTGGGAAATTTATAATAAATAATGGAAAAGACATAAGATGGAATACTGTACGACCCGCCAAAATTATAAAATACGAACCTCATAGAAGAAATCATCCTAATATGTTAAGTGTAAAACTGGATAAAACAGTTTATACATTATGGTGTAAATAGGTAAAAATGTTTACGCCCAGAAAACACAGATGTGTACCAAAATGGTAGCCGTGCCTTTCAGTATCTGAAGGCAGAGCATATAGCGATTTTCTTTCATCCTTGTGCTATTCTGTTTTTCCAGTTTCTTCAAGGGTCTGTCACCATTATTGTGTATTTTTAAAAACAGTTTATGAAACAATACCAATAATTTTATTTAGAGCTGAGAATAATGGGGAATGAGAGATATGTAAATGAGAAGAAATTTGGGAAAAGTGACTTTGCCCTGGAACTTCAAAGCCATTATTACAATCACCAAATGTTACAAATGCCTTTTGTTAAATATGGACTTCTTTAAGTCACATTCTAATTAAAGTGGTGACAGATGAGTTTCTATTACAGATAATGAGGTTATTTATAGTAACACTTGATGCTGAATCTTTCCAAATGAATAAGCTTTGCCTTGGATGCGCATTAGCAGTGTAGGCATCATATTTGCTTTTTTAAGGGCAGTAGTTAGTAAACCATAAAGTAATTTTCAGTGGTTCCACGGTATAATTGAAAGATAATGCTTCCCTGGGTTTGCTTCACTTTGGTTTCCCTCTGTGTAATGCTGGCCGTCACTAGCCCCATCTTTAAGAAAGCATGGCCTAAAAAAAAAAATCAGTCAATCAATTAAAAAAAGACCCTAGGCTCAGCAATCCTCTGCCCTGTTTGCTTACTCATTTTGTTACTATAAGCCAGTGACTTAGACCCTGTGAGCCTCAGTTTATCCTTGGTTATAACGGGTACCATAACCAACCATGAAGATGAGAGGTAAAAACCTTTTAGTTCCACAAGAAAGTGCATGACCAAGGAGGAACGAATGAGAAAGTTCTTTGTAAAATATAAAATGGGGTTTGATGGGATGACTTCATTTTTCCCTATCTTTTCTTCCCTCCATGCTGTGCACTGCTTATTCTGTACATGAGAACCCAAACTGGTTTATCTCAGAAATAGCTAATTGCCTCTGTTTCTGAGAAGAAATTGTCCCTCGGCCTGGGGAAAGAATTCAGAACCTGCAAAATCCTTTTCTTGTTATGATTCGAGCGATGTGAGTGACTACAGCTAGGATCCTTCCCTATACCAGGGCCGAATTTGACTTTGTTCAGAGTGGCAAAAAACAAACATGTACGTGTGATTACCCTCGTGCAGATAGTTCATGTTTTTCCATGGGGAGGATTTAGCTAATATTGTCAGCGAAACTATGAAGCAGCTAGCACAATGCTTAACAATATTAAGCGAATAGTAAGTGTACATCGAATCCAACACCTAGACGTGCAGCTTCCTATGGATATTGCATTGCTTGCTGGGTAGGGATGTATCTATATTGGCATGCACGTATTTGTGGATTAGCTATGTTAATCTTTGTCTTTGCTGAATGTTATATCCACTGGAACACTTTCTGTCTGAATTCAGAGTTAATAGGGGACAGCATGCCACAATCCCAAAGAACCCTTGACTAGGTGCACGTCCTTCCTTTCCTGGGGTTGCTTCTTGAGGACTAGGAAGGAATTCACAGGCAGCAGAGACTCCAGCATCCCGAGCCGTGGGTCTTAAGTCTAGCAGCTTATTACACTCCCTTGGGGATTTTTTTTTTTTTTTTAACGATACCGAAGTCTGAGCCTCTGAAGATTCTGAGCTAATCGGTCTGGAGGTAGAGCCCCAGCATTACAGGTTTGGTTTTGGTTTTTGTTTTTGTTTTTTTAACACTTCACAAATAAATCTAACGTGCGGAGAAGCACTGGCATTGGAAAGTGACTTTCAAATCTACGCATGCATCAGAATACATGGAGGACACGTTGAAACCCTGGGCCCCACCACCGGTTTTGCTGATTCCTTAGGTCTGGGGCAAACTCCAAGGAGTAGCGTTTCTAGCAAGTTCTCAAGTGTTATTGATGGCTCTGGCCTGGAGACCACGTGTTGAGAACTACCGGCCTGTGGGAAAGAACAATGACTTAGGATCGAGGAATGCTGGGTAGTGAGTCTCTTAACCTACTGTGATTCGTCATCGATAAAAGGAAATTAACTTCTCTCCATACAGATTACTGTGGGAATTTATTGCGACCACATGGAAGGTCACACATGGAAAGTTTCTAGTGCTGAGGAAGCCCAGGGCAGTACCGTTCTCTTCCACGTTTTAGGAGGCTGGGAGATAAAGTGGAGTGATTCCCGGGAACACTGAGAGACCGAGGATGACAATAGGACAAAAGCAACAACTGGCAGTGCCACTAGTTGGGATGGAAATAATGGCGCTGGGAAAGGGGCTCTGTCTTAAAAGCACAGCAGGAATGGCCCTGTAAACACCAATAAGAATAACCCAAGTGACAGAAAGTCGAAAGTTTCCAAGGATGCACCAATAAAAATAAAAAATATTGCAGTGAGGTCTCCAAAAGTGCTTCAGCATGTGTTTGTTGCCATCACCCAGGAGAGAGCCAACACACGGGTTCTTCCAAAAGCCTTGAACTTAGCAGTGCTGGAGAAGAACCAATCACAGCCATGCAAAGACATTCAGAAGGAGGCATCCAGGCCGACAAAAATATCCCAACATGCAATAGAATGTGAGGGGAGATGCCCTAGCAGGGCCAGGAAATGAGGCGCCCAGGAGAAAGCATGTCTCCACGGTGGGATATGGGAAGTGACACTGGAATGGCTCCCTAAAGGGTGTGTAGTGTCGACCAGACATGAGACAAAGGAGGTGGTGGGGGGCAAGGAGCAGGACTCTCAGAAAATAGAAGCCTCTCCCCCAGGAATGCCTCGTAGGTCTGTCACCCCAGGACTCCAAACAGCCCCCACTCGCCGGTTTTCTCCCCTGCTCTGGTAACTGCAGGAGCGTTAACCTAACTACCTAACTGACAATTTAATGCAGAGGAGCAGAAGTAGAAGGGAAAGCTCCCAAGGGAAACACACCAGCACCAATGAATGACTCAAGGTCACCCAAGGGTGCACCTGCAGCTTCTGATCACAAATCCTGCTACCAGAGGAACAGGGTCTGAAGTCGGAAGTCAGGGCCATAGAGAGGAGGGCGGGGCAAGGGAACGGACCTGGAGGACTTGGAGCAGGTGTTGCAGGTGCTCCCGGCAATGGTAAAGGAAAATCAAGTTGGAGAGCAAACGTCAGCTTGGATGGCGACAGGCTAATGGTATCCTGCAAGAGGTTTGGAAATGGGTTGAATTCCTTCCTTCCTTCCTTCCTTCCATCCTTCCTTCCTTCCTTCCTTCCTTCCTTCCTTCCTTCCTTCCTCCCTCCCTCCCTCCCCCCCTCCCCCCCTTCCTTCCTTCCTTCCTTCTTTTCGATTTCTTCTTTAAAAAAAAAAAAGATTTTATTTGAGAGAGAGAAAGAGAATGAATAGGGAGAGGGACAGAGAGAGGGAGAGGCAGGCTCCCTGCTGATCAGGGAGCCCAGTGTGTGGCTGGATCCCAGGACCCCTGGGATCATGACCTGAGCCAAAGGCAGACACTTAACCGACTGAGCCACCCGGGTGTCCCATGGGTTGGATTTCTTATCAAGTAGTTCTTCCTGTTTTGTACTTCTGAACTTGTATCACATAAGTGACATGTAAGAAAGCATGTAAGTTGCTTTTTAGAGTAGATTCCTTGTAACAGCCTGTTATGTAACTTTCTCATTAAAATGTAACATAAAACTCACTTGATGTGCAAATATTAGATGCTTTGAATTTTGAAAAACTTGGATTTAAGGTGAAGAGAATTTTCCTGTGATAGAAAACAGGGATGATCGACTGGGAGTGTGAAGCATGACAGTGCCTCTCACATTTAAGGTTTGGAGAGCACTGGGTTATTGGGCATCAGCGCACATCTGGCCAGCTTTGGGTATTTTTGGTGTTGATTGGGATGTTCTGAGGTTTTTTGTTTTTGTTTTTGTTTTTGTTTTTGGTGGGCAGCAAAGCAAGTTTTATTGAGCAACAGCAAAACGATGGTACAAAGCTCCCAAGGAGGGAGGGGACCCAAGAAGGTTGCCACCGGAGTTTCTAAGTCTAGGGTGTTTTATGAGTTTGTTGGCAGGCTGTTTTAATCGGATTAACCCTCCCTGTCTGTCACTTAGTCAGGCTTTTGTCATCTACCTATCATGTGGGAAAGGGTGGAGGACTCCTTCCAAGGTGGTGTAAAATCCTTTTAAAGGCGGTTTCTTCTTGGCGTGGGGCAGGGGAGGGGATTGTCCCTGCCTGCCTGCCTTCCAACTATCCTTCATCATTTCCCCCTCTGAAGAGGTAACCCTAACTACTGTTAGGGAGAAAGGGTGACAGCTGATCGTAGCTACTTCCTGCTGGTGGGGCATTGAATGGAAAGGCGGCACTCAGGGTTCCTCTCATCCTGATCTACCAAGGGGTCCCCTGTAGATGTCTGATTTGACCTCTATGTGAAGCTCCATCGGAACCACCATTTGGAGTTTGATGACCTTGATTCTGGAAGATATAAAGCCAGGTAGGGCATTTAGGAGACAAGTCTCAAAGCACAATGCAAGACTGAGTCCAGCCACGGGTCTGGTGAGAGATAGAGGGTATTTAATGAACTCCCCACATACCGAGGAGAGGGCAGGCAAAAAGAATGCAATAAGAGTCATGATTTTGATGGGATATAGGGAAAGTATCATTTAAGAAGCCTTATCTGGGTCTTGTCCTTTCAAGACTAGTTTGAGGTCTTTTCCGGGTTCACAGAAGGATTTTGGTTCCTTGTTGTTGGGACCAGGGTTTGACTCTGGAATGGTAGATCCAGGCTTCACATTCAGGCTTTGTGACTGCTGTTGGAGTGGCTAAAATCACTGTACATGGGCCTTCCCAGACCGGCTCTCACCAGGGGAAATGGGACACGTTGGTTATTTGGGGGCTAGGAGTTGGGAAGCTCCTTGCAAGAGGGATGAAATGATTCACCCACCCACACCGGGAGGGACCTGTTCCCGTGCTTTTTAGGCATGTGTGGACTCCATTCGCCAGTCTTCCCCTGGTGACTTCCTACTCGCTCTACGCCTCTGGGGATTTGAGGATGGGAGAACAGGTTATTCTCTTCCTGTCCCAGAGTTAGACTCTTGAGGTTTTTAAAAGCTTTTTCTGACTTTTTGTTTTCCCTTAAGGCCCAGGAGCATTGTTCATAGTGTCCTTCTCCCCATTTTTCCTCAGGCTTACAAAATGAGTCCAGTTGTAAAATAGTATTGTAGTTGACACTTCCCTCAGGTGGCCGTGTCTCACCCTCCAACTTGCATTGTAGCCATGCCTCAGAACAAAAGAAAACGAGCCTCCTTTTCTTCAGAGTTTGTGGCTTCTAAAGGGAACTGCTCAGCTCCAAGAAAAGAGAAAAAGGGGTCCCTTCAGTTACACAGGCCACAGCCAAGGTGGTGCAGAAACAGGAGCGGACCCAGCGAAGTGCTGCCAGAAGGCAGAGAAGGAGGGCTCCCTGTTGTAAACCTCGTCAGCTCAGAGAGGAGCAGATGCCATGTTTGTTTTATGCAGTCAAAAGCACAAACCTACACTTAACCACCATCTTCCCTCATATTTCCCTTTGGTGGCCATGTCTCATCCTCCAACTCGTATTGTGGCCATGCCCCAGAGCAAGAGAAAAGGAGTTGCCTTTGTCCAGTTAAAACCAGGAAGGCATCTGAGTAATTGATACCGAGTAATTTACAGGTCTGATACTCTTCCTATAGTCTGTAATGTCAGGAAGGGACTCTAAAGGAGTAAGGGTCTTGGTCAGGGAATTACCCATCTACAAGAAGAGAGGGAAAGGCATTCCTTTGCTCAATTTCTTATAGTTGATCAGAGAGACTTGGGAAGAGAGGAAAAGTCATCCCCTACCTCAGTTCCTCCCCATCTTTTCGTTTTGTGTGGGCCTAGCTACCCACATGACTGACAACCAGAGCCCCTGTCCTCTCCTCGAGGTGCTGGGAGTGGTCATGCTTACCCAGGTTTGGCCCTACCTCCAGAGAGTGACCCTGATGTCCCCATGTCAATAGATACACTAGACTTCTTTTAGTGGAGTTGTTCTGTCTGGCAGAGCCACATGGAGGGACAAGATGGGGCACCCAGGGAAGGGAAATCCACTTGGGATAAGCTCTGATGGAACCAAAAAGTTGGGAGATCCCTAAGATCTTAGTTCTTTTGCCCTTCTTGGCCATTTCTTCACATAGGGGGTGTAGCCAGCCTGAAGAGTTCCCTAGCAATGCCCAGGTTAGGAGGAGTCAGAAACAGGGGACTGTGAGTGAGATCCCTTGGAAGCCACCCGAACCACTCCCAAGAGAATGTCCAGGGGACCTTCCCAGGGTTTCCCACTCATTCTCCCAGGGGAGAAATCAGCCAAGAAAGAGTAGTTGAGGGGTTTTTCTCTGGATGCCCGAATGGGCAAATAAGGAACCAGGTCCCACCAAGAGCCTTCAGGTGTCCAACGGGTAGCCTTGGTCAGGCCCTTCGATTGCTGCTTGATTTTCCCTAGGTCCCTCACATCCAGTGATCTGCCCTGAAAGGACTTCTGAGTTCTTACCAAACCAACATTCCCAACTTCGTTTGGGGGATGAGTTGGAAAGGAGCCCTAAGAAATTGTCACCCGAGGCTTGAGAATGGCAGCCACGCTAATCACTCTTACATGGGCGATGGGGGCCATTGTGTCAACAAAATAGAGAGAGACTTGCCGCCCACTATTCATGGTTAGTTGTCCTTAACGATAGTGGAGATCCCAGATGAGCCCCATAAATGTTACAGGATTTTTTTTCTCCATCGGTGCCCGTGGTTCTTGGTCACACTGCTTTGAAGAATGAAGAGGTAGACCAGACAGTGGTGGGGAGCAAAGAAAGTTTATGGAGCGATAGCAAAGTGATAGTACAAACCTCCTGAAGAGGGAGGGGACGTGAGAGGGTTGCCCGGAGTTATTCTGAGATTTTAAAATGGAAGGCATTATCTTTAAGATTGAAGATATCCTCACACAGCCGGATTCCTTCTGTAGGAATCATTTCTGATGTTTCTTCTAGTCATTTCTGAGAAAGTTTCCCATATGTCAGCATCAACAGATGTGAGTCGGTGGAGGAAGGGGACACCTTGGGATCCAAGGGCCACGGGGAGCAGGAGGGAGCCGCCAGCACTACCAGGAGTTACTGGGCCTGGACTGGACTTCCTGACTGGAACCACCGAGGCTGTGGTAAGCCCAGAGTTAGGAGACAGGTGGCAGGTCAGAGCACGTGACAATGGCGGGTGGGAACAGCGGCAAAGGTTGGCAACAGGTCAGAAGACAGAGGCTTGAGAGGAGTCGGGCTTGACTGGCTGCCTCTAGGCACTTCCCAAGGACTTGCTCCTCTGGGTATAGATGGCTTTTTAAAAACTGAGATTAGTGTGTTTGCTTGTCAGCCCCCTTCCTCCAAAATGTGAGCTGACAAGGAGTGGAAGATGAAGGGGACACAAGTCTAGAGTGTGCTGGCCAGTTGGATACCTGTTCATTAAGACTTGACGATGAATGGATGTTATTTAAGAACTAATGAGTAATACCTAGCTGTCATTCCATTGCAGTGGTCCATGAAATGTCCCTGCTGTGCCTAGAATGACTCCTACGGAATCTTTTGACAGGGACTATATATTTAAAAGAATAAACACCTGACTGCAGCCCTTTTAGATATGAAAAAAGAAAAATGCTAACACCATTTATAAGGCCATGCATGGGTGATGGCGACTTGCAGTCCTCCCCCCTACACACACACACACACACACAGACACACACACACACACACACACACACACCCTCTGCTATTTTGCTCCGCTCAACCCTTGGCTTGCAGCTCCAGCCGTGTCCTGGTGCCTGGCACCACTCTCTAGTGTGGCTTTTCCGGGAGGTTCCCCATCCTCCTTGATATCCCTAAACCCTGACTGTAAACATCTTTCATTAAATTTCTTCAGTCATTCCCTTCCGAGTGTACCATTTGTCCCTGCAAGAACACTTGACCTGTATAGCTAGCTATTTATAGCTTTGTGACACCGGGCAAGTTCTTAACCAGTCTTTCTAATCTGGCAAATGGGAGAAACTGTAAGTGGTAGTTTGAACCATGTCAAAATGATGATATTTGACTGGCTGTGACTAACAAAGATGGCAATTTCATAGGGGCCGTGAGAACTAGTGAAATGTGACTATTGTACGCAATTATTCCTTTTCTGGTTATGACACTTAGACCTTCGAATTATGTGTTTGCCCAAGGATAGCAAATCTGAGCTGCCTTCTTCTCCCCGATTCCAAGTAGACACTGCTCGTTCATTGTAGACTCCTTTTCCCAGAGCCCAGAGGCAAACTGAAACCCTTTGAAGGTAAGAGGCACTGTGTCCCAGCCCCGTGACCCTACCCTTCCGGTCTCCCCGCAACAAGGGATTTGGGGAGGGGGTCTCTCCGTTCCCATTACTGTGGCACAGTATGCTCCTGGCATCTCTAAACAGAATTTTTTCACAGAAATGTTGTCCTGCAGGATGGTTAGGTCTTAATATCACTGTTAACATTTGATTCCAGAGCAATGACCTTAAAGTTTCCGTGGGCTCACCTAGTTGATCACGAACTTTTGTGTAATTTTGTTTTTCTGGAACATCTCTCTTCTGGATTTCAAGTGTTTTACAAATAAAGGTAACTCGTAGGGCTTGGGTGGGGCGGGGAGGGAGGTGGTGATAAGTTATCTGATTGGTGGACTGTGTCCCGAACAAGACTAAAGCAGAGTTTAGTCTTAGTCTGGGCGTGTCTGGGGGTAATTTGCCCCAGGTAAGCATACCCCAGATAAATGAGAACAAACATGTGTGCCTGTTTGCGCCCACTATCTCCCTTCTAAGGGCAGCCTTGTCTCTGCAGCTCAATTATCCCAGCTCTGTGCTTAACTCTGAAAGGTGTCACTCTGAAATGACCTCAAAACTTCTCAAAGGTCATTCTTGATGGTCTAGACTCATAAACTTTCCAAAATCTTGCTCCTCAGTACAAGGTTGCAGCCAGGTCCTAGGTCCCTTCGCCTTTGAATTGAATTTAGAACGTGTTCATGCAAATAAAATAGTAAGGATCTAAAGTATACACACATACTTGAAGAATTAAGACAAGATAATAAGGGTAAAAGATCTCCCTCCTCTTCTGAAAGTATAGAGGAGACAAAGGAGGGGATACTATTTTTATGCCATATATTTTTTTTTTTAAACTGGTACGNCTAAAGTATACACACATACTTGAAGAATTAAGACAAGATAATAAGGGTAAAAGATCTCCCTCGTCTTCTGAAAGTATAGAGGAGACAAAGGAGGGGATACTATTTTTATGCCATATTTTTTTTTAAACTGGTACATATGTATGTATTTTTAACATATAATGTGTTATTTGCTTCAGGGATACAGGTCTGTGAATCATCAGTCTTACACAATTCACAGTACTCACGATAGCACATACCCTTCCCAATGTCCATATTTTAAAAAAATAAATGGTACTATTGAGGGCAAACTTTCTTTGGTAAGAGAACTAACAAAAGTAAGGAAACAGTCTCCAGTCACGCACATGAGGCAGACCGGAGTGCATGCCGCAACCATCCCTCAGAGATCCCGTGGGATCCAGGCTTTCCCTGCCATGTCAGCAAAATACATTTGAAATTAACTCATAACAAGAGAAGCACTGGATTGATGTAGCATATTAATTAATTTAAAGTGGGAACACTTTTTCTCCACTGTCGCTAAGAGATGTAACACCCCCGCAACCCCACCTACACTCCTGGGTGGGCTGGAAGGAAAAGGGGAACAGCAAACATAATTCGGACTGAGGAACAGGCTTTCCAACTGGTTCTGGGCATGAGATCAGGGCTGATAAGAAGACTCACGCAATTACACTTTTTTCTTGTCTACTAAAATTAATTTAGTTGTCCTATCAACGTCTTCATTTTGCACACAACTAGATAATCGTATATTTATAACTTAGATTCCTTTTTATGCAGAGGAATTTTTGTGCATTTCCAAAGTATATCCTAAATGCATACACTTAGCATACTATTATATCTTAAGGATATATAACTTTGCCTCTGTAAAGTAATCCAAATAATGGTGTAATTCCTTTTCCTAAGTCAGAGAAGAGAAAATACTAGTATTCGATTTTAGAGCCTCCTTAGCACGTCTTCTCCCTGATCCAGGTTGAGCCCATGCAAATATCACATGCATTCTAAATTTAAATGTCCCCAGATTTGTATTTCACTTTCCAGCGTATTTGTAGCAATGTTGCAAGACACTGCTATATTTCGGGGATCATTTTCTCTGCTTTCAACAGTTTTGTCAGGAGGCTTGAATTTATTTTGGGGAATGCTACCTAGTTTGATTTCAGAGGAGTTGTCGTTGCGTAGCGAGCAGCCCAATGGCACAGGGCATTTTGGAACACTGACTAGCAGCCTCCTGACCAGATGTGAGCGTGCTGCCCAACTTCAGATCAGAGCCTGGCATTTCACAGAGCTCAGACTTTTTCAGGGTACCTCGTGGTGACTTTAAGGTGAATTTTTTCATTAGCCTCAGTGGTTGGGCTATATTTAAACAGCTCTAGAATACTACTCAAAAAGTGTGGCTCAACTCTGATGACATCTTGAAGAGCATGAATGGAAAGAATCTATTTATCAGCAAACCTCACGGTTCTAATCTCCAGGGTTCAACTTAAGACAGCTGCCCTAGGCCTAGACTGTCAACAGTCGCCATAGCTGTGCTTATGGGAAACCTCAAATCCACACTTGTCAAGCTCACCCAAAGTAAGGTGGCCAAGATCCTGCTCAAAATACCTCTCTTCAAAGGGAAGGCCGAGCAAATTCCTTCACAGGACTCACCTCACTGCTATCATTTCCCAGGCGGGATCCACCATGGTTCTCTGTAAGCAACCTAGAATCCCAGCAGACGGTCAATTTTTGAGAGGACACAAGCTCCATTATGTTTTGTATTCCCAGCAGCTAATACAATGCCCGACATACATCTGTTAGTAAACCACCGAAATGATTGCAGAAGTTGGATGAGATCTGATCCTGATTCCCAGACAGAAATAAAGACCCACCTGAGCTGAAACAAGGGCACTGGGGCACTTCAGGGAGAAATAACAGAGGTCCGATGATGGAGAGCTGTATTGGCCACTGTGAGGACTTTCTCTGAGTGAGATTGAGAAGCTAAGGCAGGTTTGATAAGTAGAGGAGAGATAAAACGTATGTTTGAAAAGATGACTTTCTCTTCTGTGTTGAGGATAGACCATGTATTTGGGTTCTCCAGAGAAACAGAACCAAGAAGATATATAAAGATATAAGAGGAAATTTATTATGGGAATTGGCTCACACAATTAGGGAGGCCTAGAAGCCCCACAATCTGCCATTCGCAAGCTGGAGAACCAGGAGAGCCAGCGCTACCTTTCTTCAAGTCCCACAGCCTGAGAACCAGGAGCTCTAATGTCCAAGGGCAGGAGAATGTAGATATTTATTCCATAATTTATGTTCTCTACAGACTGATTGCCACCTCACACCTCTGTGACTTTATTCTTGCTGCTCCCTCTCCTGGAGTCTCTGCCTGTCTTATTTAGCTGGTTAACTTTTACTCATTCTTCAGAGCTCAGTCCAGGCATCATGGCCACCTGTCCATGGCTAACACTCCAAACAAAGTGCTCCTTTGCATTCCCCTGCTGTTAGAGGCACAACACTCTATTGAAGGCATTGCTTTGTGACTTTCTTTCGTATAAGACTCTTAAGTTTTTAGTGGTCAGAGCAGGTATCCCATCTGCTTCTACACTGCCATAAACTGCCACATTGAATAAATGTTAGTGAAATTCAGACTTCCTCTGTCTATAAAGCTTATTCCACAATTTTCAATAGTCCAAATTGATTTCTTCTTTGTCTGAATTCTACTCAGAATCAAGTGACTTTGTAAGTTGTCTGTATCCTGTAATTCTGTGTTCATCTACAGCTCAACTTGATCTTGTTTTCATGCAGATTAGGGTCAAGCATTCAGTATGTACTCCAGTGCCCAGCAGTACCTACCACAGTGATCAACACAGACCATATATGCAAAATACTCACAGACTGTTCCCACAAACTCTAGTTTTTTATTAAATGAAGGAGTTGACTGACTTCTTTGCTTTAGGGAGTGATTATGAACGTTGCCTAGTAAATATTCAAGATGAGATTTGATTCTTTGAATAAAATGTGGTTAAATAGGTACAAATAGGTGAAGGAGATGAAGAGGTACAAACTTCCAATTGCAAAATAAATATGTCAGGGGATGAGAAGTGCAGTGTAGGAAATACAGTCAATAATATTGTAATAACTCTGTAAAGCTATAGGAGATAACTATACTTATAGTGAGCATTTTATAATATACATCATTATCAATCACTATACTGAACACCTGAAACAAATATAATATTGCATGTTAATTATACTTCAATTGAAAATAAAATTGTGTAAATATAAAATCTAATTATATAAACCTTTATTCCATATTATATTCCTGTCTTTCTAATAACTAAAGAGAAACCCACAAAAATACCAGAGAGTAAATCCCAAAAGAAATGACATCAGTGTATTTGGCCATTCTTCTCCAAAGGCTTTGTCTCTTTGAAGCTTCAATGTTAGAGTATCATAAAAGCCAATATTTAGATATTTACATGTTCCATGTTAACATCATTCTGCTCACTCACATGTAAATATAATTTGATGGCTATTACAGCCCCCAAAAGTTAACAAATTTATCAACATATGAAAACATCATTTGTAACAAAATTGATTAATAATATCCATATTTCATTTTTTATCTCTCTGTGGTGTGGGGTACAAAACATCAGTTTAATTAGTCATTCAAAGAAGAGAAATAGATGTAAATTTGGGATGTAACTAGTGAATGACATTTGGAAATTTGCCATATACATCTTATTTAATAGTATTGGGAAAGCATTAAAAAATTGCATAGTAAATTTATTGGAATAGAATAGTATTGCCTTTAAAAAAACCAGAATGATCACAAACCATTTCAGATATGGAAATAACTCAACCCCTTAGCAGCCTGCAGAGTTTGGAAGAAAGCTCCTTTATGTAGTTATTTTTAGATGCTTTGATTATTGTGCCTGCCTTTATATTTAACAACTGTCCTGCCACATCACTGTGCATGTTGTTTCATGTCACATACTTACAAAGCGACAGGGACTTTTACATTTTAAAAATAAGCACCTACTATAAGTGGTAGGATAAAGAAGTTAATACAACAAGAAAACTTACCCTGGAAACATTTTTGTAGCAGCTGAAGAGCAATTAGTGAATCTGCTCACATAATTCTATTTTTGTGTGTGTGTAAAACTGTTCTTCTAAGTGACTTAGTCTTTTAAACAAGATGTTCTTATGTTTTATTCATATTTAGGAGGAATAAAACATATTATCACATAATATGTGTCATTCTGGCAGTTTATTTTAGATCATTTTAGTGAGATACTTAAAAATTTTTAAATTTAATGTACTTTTAAGGAACAGATTGAAAACAATAAATATTCCCTAGGTTCAGGTCTGAAATCTTTTCTAAAACTCTCTGAAAAAAATTCATGGCCTGCAATGGTTTAAGATTTATAGAATGAATAGATGGAATTCTATAATTCTATATACTGTACTAGACCTTAAGTATTTGCAGGGCTGTTGGAGCACCTGTGGGAGCTGTCCATGGTGTTCTGTTTTATCAAGTTCAGAGTAGGCCCTAAGCCAGTGGTTCTCAAATGTTTTGCTTTTATGACTGCTTCATTCTCTTAAAATAATTAAGAATCCAATAAGAGGTACTTTGTGTCAGTTATATCTACCAATATTTATGTTATTGGAAATTTAAATGGAGAAACATGTAAAAAACATTTAATTCATTTAAAAATAATAAATCTGTGATATGTTAGCTTAAATAGCATTTTTTAATTAAAAATAGCTCTAGTTTCCCAAACTGAAATGTTCAGTAAGAACAGTGGCATTGTTTTACATTTTTAAAACTTAATGTCTAGATTAATGGAAAAATAGGTGAATTTTTATATCTGCTTTTACAGTCAATCTATTGCAATATATTACTTTGGTTGAAGAACATGAAGAAAATCAAGACTAAAGATATGTAGTTGGAAAGGGAAGAGTATTTTAGTGGTCTTTTCACAGGACATTCTTAATATGACACCAAAGCTCCACATATGATATATGTGGAATCTGAAGCCATATCCTCATATTTATATTCTTGTACATCATAGTGCATTGGCTGTACATCATAGTGCATTGCCCTTATAACTTAATTTATGATTGCAGTATTATGCTTTGGTCATTTGGAAAATAATGGTTCACTGGGTTATGCAGGTCTCTTAAGTGTTGACATATTTCATTATACATACCAAAAATTCTCATTCATTAGTATAACCCCTAATACTATCATACTCCAAATCTTGAGAATTACAGAGCTGAAAATATTACACTAGCAAAGACAAGTTCTCTATTACTCTAATTTTAACTTGAAAGCTTGAATATCCATCATTGGCAAAAATAATTTCAGTTAAAGTAGTTTTCTTTGAAGTGGCCAGCTCTTTTCATTTATTTTATTTTATTTTTTTTATTTTTTTAAAGATTTTATTTATTTGACAGAGAGAGATTACAAGTAGGCAGAGAGGCAGGCAGAGAGAGAGGAGGAAGCAGGCTCCCCGCTGAGCAGGGAGTCCGATGTGGGCCTCGATCCCAGGACCCTGAGATCATGACCTGAGCCGAAGGCAGAGGCTTTAACCCACTGAGCCACCCAGGCGCCCGACTTTTCATTTATTTTTGAGAAAATGTCTGCCAAAACCCAAGTCTGAGTAAGTGTGGTTTTTCTTTTGATCAGTCATATCCCAAAGCATAAACGAGTTAGTCTGCTTTGTAATTCAAATGGCCACACAGGTGGTCTCCCTGTTTCCTTCCTTCCTTCCTTCCTCCCTCCCTTCCTTCCTCTCCCTCCCTTCTTTCCTTCCTTCCTTTTCACTACAAGTGCATTGCATTGAAGAACACAGCTACTAGGTTGGGGGGATGGGGTAACTGGGTGATGGGTATTAAGGAGGGCACGTGTTGTGATGACGCTGGGTGTTAGATGCAACTAATGAATCATTGAACATTACATCAAAAACTAATGATGCACCATATGTTGGCTAACTGAACATAAAAAAAAAAGTTGCAAAACAAAAAACAAACAAAAAAAGAAGCACAACTTTTGAAAAGGCATTGAGAGACCATGCAGTAAAATTTTACATTTTCCCACATTTTCAAATAGGATGGAGCATGAAGGACTGATATGGAGTATAAAATTCTCCACACTATAAAAATATAATATGGCTTCCACTTTACAATATACTGTAGATGGGTATTTTCCATTAGCTATTTTTCATTCCTAATGCATAAAGTTATACATAAATAAATATTAATATGCATAAAGTACATAAATATACATAAAGTTCCTCATCCATAAATTTTTTTAGATGGGAGGTGGGGGTAGAGGGAGAGACAGAATCTCAAGCAAGTTCCACACCCAACGTGCAGCCCAACATGGGGCTCGATCTCGCAACCTAAGATCATGATATGAGCCGAAATCAAGAGTTAGACGCTTAACCGACCAAGACACCCAGGCACCCAGCTCATCCATCAATTTAATTCCATCACCTTCTATTCTATTTTCAGTAGAGATGGAGATTAGTTAGCCCGCTTACTCTGCATAAGATTCCTATTTGTAAAAGCATGTAATGTCAGTCCCCTCTGCCTTCTCAACTTATTTAATCATAATGTAATCCTTATAGGTTGGTTTTTGCAACCATTTGTATCCCCTTTTTGACCCACCGGTCTTTCACGTGACCCTTTTTCATGTATAGCTTTCTTTTCTACTCTATCCCTTTCTCATTGACTTTGCTAACCTGAAATATATCCCATGTGCTCCTCCAGCACTGCACCTACAGGCTCTGCGTTAGGAGTATGTAGCTTGCAAAATGTCCTTCATCATGGAAAGTTCCCAAACAATGGCCAGCACCATCGTCAGAGCACTGCTATGCACATAGTGATTGTGTGATGGAGTATAATATGACTAGAATTATGACACACAAGGGGAAAGGAGATCAATTGTATACTGGACCAAACTTGTCTGATAGAACTTTCGGCAGTGATGGAAGTCTTTCACCTCTGAGCTGTCCCATAGAGTAGCCACAAGCCACGTGTGGCTTTAGATACTTGAAAGGTGACTATCGTGACTGAAATTTTATTTAGGTTTAATTAATTTGAATTTAAATAGGCCCATATGTGCGGTGGTTACCATATTACACAGCAAAGTAATAGACCCAGCTGTGGTAAAGGGAATGTTCCAGAGAGCAGAGTCCATGTGATTCTCAGCCCTGAACAACTGTGAAGCAGAGCCTTTCTCTCCATTACAACCCACATGGGACATGCAACATGCATAAGAAATAAAATTTGAGGTGTTAAGCCGTAAGAAATGTAGAGTCCTCTTTTTGCTCCAGTGTAACTTAGACCTTCCTGACTGAAAAGAGTCCACATCAGAATCATCTGGACAACATTCCCAACTTGGGACCTGGGCACCTGTATTTTTGGTTCAAAACAGAAGACCTCTCCAGGTGAGTTAAATGCACATTTGACCTTTCTCAAGGTCACTCAGCTACTAAGTGAGGGGATTGTGATCTGAATTTGCCCTTTCCCTACTCTCTGCTTCCTTTCCTCTTGTTTTAAGTGGTGGGTATAGCAGGAGAGAGCAGAGTGATCTGTTCTGGCTTCCAAGTTGAATTCGTTAATGCTTTTATCCTTATTCTAATACTTTTACAAGTAGCCTTTAATTCCACAGAAACCTCTTTAATCCAAAATATAGATTTAAGAGTTGCATACACTGTGTAATAGGCGAGGAATCTATTTATCAATATTGTTCCAATAGGTCAACACATTCCATGTCTGAATAATATATCTAAAATGGACTTTTTAAAATAAAAAAAATCCATTTGTATTGATAATTGGTTATGGAAAATAAAACAAGTGTTATGTATTGTTCGATTACCAAAGAATGTGATTAGTATTCTACTCACCATATCATGTCTACCTTAAAATGTCTTTTTTCTTATTTTGAAGTGATAAGCTTTGGATGTTGGTTCATTCATTCAGCAAACATCTATAGAGTATCTGCTATGTACCAGGCACTGTGATATGCACTGTGTACAGTGTTGAGGAGAATAAACAAAACAGCTTTTACAGTGAGCTTAGTAATAATGAGAGACACTAAGGAACACACAGTTGAATATATACAATTGACCCTTCAACTTGAACAATGAGAGGGGATTAGGGGTGTTGACTCCAGCACTGTCCAAAATCCATTTATAACTTTTGACTCCCTTAACACTTAACTACTAATAGTCTACTGTTGATCAGAAGCCTACCAATGACATAGTCAATTAACATGTATTTTGTATTTTATATTTGTTATACAATACAGTAAGCTAGAGAAGAGAAAATGTAAAAAAATCATAAGAAGGAGAAAATACTTTTATGGGACTGTACTGTATTTATCCAAAAAATATCTACATGTAAGTGAATCTGTCAGTGCAAACCTGCGTTGTTGAAGGACCCTAATTACAAATTGGGTCCATTTCCCCCAAATCAATACATAAATGTAATGCAATTAACTCTATAATGCCAACCTCTTCTTTTTTTGAAGGAGATAATCCCATACTATGCTAATAATGTTGACATGGAAGAAGAAGAGACAAAGCCAGCCAAGAGAAGGAGAAAGGATGCCCCTGGGGAAAAGGAGAATCAGCCTTAGGAGTCAGTGTGAGTCTTTGGAAAGCAGATGCTGACCCAGTGAGGGGTGTAAAAGGTTCATCTGGGGAAGGGGAGGACCAACTGTAAAGGGGAGGAAGCAGGGTTGGGTGGGGGAAGCCTGAGGCCTCAGATCAGATCCGACACCTGGGAAAGGAGAGCTCCAGGAGGAGCCACCATGGCCCTGCCGATGAGACAGAGTCCCCACCAATCCAGTGGAGATGTCTAGAGCAAAAACGTTGCCAGTGGTAGGGGCCCTCCGGGGCAGACACGGCCAGGTCCCAGGGCTTATGCTCCATCAGTCTTCAGCTGTTCGACTCTAGCAGAGCCTTCTGTCAGCTCGCTCAGCCCCTCACGGCTGAATGGCAAGGGGTTCCTGAGGGGACCTGCATGAGCTCCATCCCCACCACACAGAGTAGAGCCACTGGCACCAGAATGAGAAAGATGTTAGTACAAGCATGGAAAGGAGGTCAGTGGGATAGAACGAGGAGGAAAAATTGCTTCCATAAATGAGAATTACTGTATGAAAGAAGTCTAATTCAGTGGGAGAAATGGGTTATTGAATAAACAGTGCTGGCATAAATGTCTGGAAAATAAAAGGGCCCTCCAACGATGGCACACACAAAAATTTGGTCCAGATGCATGAAAGACATAGCTATGATTCATAAAATAATTAGAATATTACAAGAAAATCCATGAAGCTCTACCTATACAATCCAGCAATGAGGAAGAACTTATTATTCAAGACTGAAAACTTAGAAGTTACTAAAAAAAATAAAAATAAAAATGACTGTGGAATATGTAAAACCTTTGTTGAGAAAAGATCCCATAAACAAAGTCACCAGAGCAATAATAGAACAGGAAGATAGATCATTTTTAACTCAGATAAGAGAATTGGCTTATTATTATTATAAGCCAAGAGGCTGATTTCTATAAGCCAGGAATGAAAATCAGTTATACATTTTGTAGCCAAATAATATACCAACGATTTACATTTTCCATGAGAGCTCAGTGAAAAAATATATACGTCGGGACAAATTCTTTGACCCGAAACTCTTAAATGATGCCTAAGGAGAGCATCTTGACTTCCTCCATTTCCTGATCCTGATGAACCAATGAGGTTGTGAGAAAATCGGACTGACCTTGCAGGGCAGGCCACTCCACCAAACATAGGCGTAGCTGAGGTCATTTCCTAGATCAGGGACACATGAGAGAGGTTAGTCTTCAGGAAAAGAAGTCCAGAGAAGTAGGTCTCAAGAAAGTCAGGGAAACAACCTCTTTGTCTTTTTTTTTTTTTTGGAGGTTTTTCTACCCTTGGCTATAAAGTCCAGTGTTGTAAATATGTCTGAAGTGCCCCATGCCTGGTAAATGTAAAGAGGGACTCAGTTATCAGACCTGAGAGGCACTCAAGTACTAAGCCACCTACGGAAGATGCACAAGGTAAATATACTAAGATTTACTAAGATATTTAAGCACCAAGATTCTCTGCAGCTCCTTCCCATTTGTTTTCCCAAGCGTTTGGTAAGCATCTCAGCCCTGTCCCTGCCGGGCCAAGCTACTGGTAGACCACAGCATGAAAAGTCCCGGGAGATGGTGACACCATTAAAATTGCAGTTTTTACTACCTTCACCTCCCAGGACAATACAACTGTAAGTTTACTATTCCTATGTAAGGTAGAATTACTTTTATTCATCCTCAGTTTGTTTCTTCAAGCTTCAAAGGATATACCCCCTTATCCTAGGATGACAATATTTGCTGAATAATTCAAAGTTCTTCTCAATGTATATAAATGGGGTTTTTTTATGTGTACCAACTCTAAGACCATCAATATGCATTTGAACTAAATTTGTTTGGAAATAGTCATGGGAATGAATCATCTTGGTGTCACAACCACTGCACATCAATGTATAACAATAATTTTCATTAGATTTTTCTTCCTCTAAAGTGTGAAAGAGAAATAAATCTTGTCCATGTCTGAGATGATTGCCATCACAATAGAAATGGTAATTTAATTTCAATATTTACATGAATGCATGAATATTCCTGTATCATTCACACCATTTATGAATAGTACATCCTGTTGAGGCTAAAAGAATGGGAGGCCCAAAGGCACAATTACATTTTTAATTCTAATATCTTTCTAGGTGTTTTAATTTACATTACAGGGAACTGTCTGGTTTTAATTGGACATTGTAGAGATTGTCGTAGGGCACTATGGGAAGGTGGAAAGAAAACAAGATCGGGAATGTCTGAACCCTGGGCAGGTTGCGCAGTGCAGGGGTCCGACGCTTTGAAGCCAGCGCTGATCTAAGGTCTGCCATTAATAGACAATTCACTTTACTTGAGCAAATCACTTCACCTCTCTACACCTTAAAAGTCTTTTTGTAAAAGGAGTACTGAGATGAGGATTGAGGGAGCTCATGTGGGCAGAGAACTTGCTCCAAGCGTGGTCCACGGCAGGATCTCTTCACTACTCGTCCTGACTCCCCCGGCTGTGTGATGCAAGGCTAGTCACAACCTGTAAGGGCATCAGTTTTGTTATTTAGAGCTAACAGGTTAGATAGAGAAACCTGTACATTGCCTTTCAACACTGTATTCATATTCTTCTTCTGTCTGTATTTTTTTCACCAGAGTCATCTTCTACTCCCTCTTTAAGTTTCTTTTCTGCTAAGTCTTCCATGACCAACATCCACTTGCCATCTGCACAGGCCAAGAAGAGTAAGTCCTTCCTCTCTGTGTCCCCAAGTATCTTGTCCCTGAGATTAAAAGGTCTTAGAAGGAGAGACGGTTTCTTTTTCATCTCTGCCTCCTTGAAACTGCTATATAGTGTCTAGTATACAGCAAGTGCTAAATAAATGTCGTTTGAATGAATAGGTCAATGAATGGATGGGTGCAGAGCTAGATGGATAGATGGTTGGTTGGTTCATTTCCTAGGGCTGCCTTAACCAGTACTACGAACTCTGCTGCTTAAAACAACAGAAATGTTATTGTCTCACAGTCTGGAGTCCAGAAGTCTGACCTTAAGGGCGTTCTTCCCACAGGGTCTGTGTCGGTGCCTCTTTTCTTAAAAAGACACTCGCCTGCCCTAGTCTGGCATTAACCCATCTTAACTAATTACATCTGAAACAGATTTCCAAATAAGGTCCCATTGCCATGTCCTGGCACTTAAGATTTCAACATATCTGTTTTTGAAGATCTGATTTAATCCATAACAGATTTTCATAGAGCAAAGAGGTGAATCCCCTTTTAAAAATACCTTTCTGCTGCCTAAGTAGAATCTAATGTATAAATATCTTTAAAGTCTTTCTTTTTATGTAAAGAATAAAAATTAAGTGAGAGGAAAGAAAGTGGAATGAGACAAAAGCCACATTTCTAAATCTTAAAGGTAGAGAATAATTAGGGGAAAAGAAAGTAAAAAATCCAATTGTAGGTTATCCCAGTGATATGGATTTCTAGGAAAGTCTCCTGTGGGATGAGCTTCTAGCGAGAATTGGAGAAGCCAACACAAGCCTTCTCTCTGTCCCACCACCAGAACCCTCCAGTTACAGATCCTGGTTCTATTGTATCTTTGAAAGTTCACTGCACTCCATCAGATATCAATGAAGTTATTGGCAGTGGGAATGGAATGGAGCATTTTCTACTTCCTATGTAAGTACTATGGATACACATGAATATTATAAAACCTAAACTTGCCCTTGTTTTTAACTTGCTGCATCATTTTATACTTAAGAACTATGTTCGTAATTTTTTTCTTCTTGAATATCTTTTTTTTTTTTAAGATTTTATTTATTTATTTGACACAGAGAGAGATTACAAGTAGGCAGAGAGGCAGGCAGAGAGACAGGGAGAGGAGGAAGCAGGCTCCCTGCTGAGCAGAGAGCCCGATGCGGGCCTCGATCCCAGGAGGCTGAGATCATGACCTGAGCCGAAGGCAGCGGCTTTAACCCACTGAGCCACCCAGGCGCCCTCTTCTTGAATATCTTGCTCTTAAATTACACACACACACACACACACACACACACACGTAATTTTATTCACTCTATTCTTATCTTGATCTTTATATCCATTCATAGTCTAGGTCAATATATAATAGGAGAGTGTGTGATGCAAGAGGAAGGAACAAAGGCATAGACAACTGGTGATAGAGGTAAAACCCTCAAGGCATCTGCCTTACAGTCACCTCTACCTTTTATAATAATAGTTTGAAGAACCTCTGGTTTTAATTAAAACCTCTAGTGTGAAGTTTTATGTTACTTTTTCTACATTAGCCCTTTGGAGAGTATCAGGAAGGTGGACTGATAATTTATAGCACAATGAGAATTTGTCAAATGGGCCCATTCAGAAAATTTTCCAACTTGGCCCTGATTGCCACATCGATCAGACATGATGACAGATTTAGGAGTACAAGTGTGCCCCCCGAACTTTTCCATCCTCTGAAAACCAGGCCCTTCTGGTTTTCAGAACATACCTTTATCAGGAACATACCTGAAGAAAGGAACATACCTTTATCCAGAAACAGCATACCTTTATCGTTCTACGCCAGTCTGGAAACTCTGGCACTAAGAAGTCTATTAATTAAAAATGAATTTGTTAAGTGTAAAATACCCTCAGAAATATGAGAACCTTATTATTTCTGCTAAGTAAAATAAACTTTAAGTCATATATTTAAAACACGTATTTGTTTTAAATATTTAAACAATATATACAACGTATATTTGTTTTAAAAAAAAAAAAATAAATAATGGAGGGCGCCTGGGTGGCTCAGTGGGTTAAAGCCGCTGCCTTCGGCTCAGGTCATGATCCCAGGGTCCTGGGATCGAGGCCCGCTTCGGGCTGTCTGCTCAGCAGGGAGCCTGCTTCCTCCTCTCTCCTCTCTCTCTCTCTGCCTGCCTCTCTGCCTACTTGTAATCTCTCTCTCTGTGTCAAATGAATAAATAAAATCTTAAAAAAAAAAAATAATAATGGAATGCTATTATGTGCTGTTGTTTAAACTTAGAATCAGAGGCATATATCACTACAAGTCTTTACCAAATAATTTTAAATAAAAGTGGTTGGGAAATAATTTAGTGCATGTCCAAATCTTGTTCTTATTACCTTACAGTATCTCCTGAATCTGTGTACTTCTTCCCATCCCACCTCCGCCATCCTAGTCCTGGTTACCAGTATTGATCACTGGCAAGTCTGCAGTAGGCCCCTAGCTGGTGTCTCTGTGTCCTCTTTGGGACCGACATATCATTGCATACAAAATCATCTTTAGAAGGTCAAATATGCCATATTCCCTTCATATTCCCCTTCTGCTGCTCTTCCTTCTTCTTTATCATAAGAATGTGTGCTTGGAATCTGCTCTTCTTCATCTCAAATGCTGCTTAAACATAACATCATTCTAGAAGCAAATATTTGCCTGAGTACTATATGAAAATTTAGACTAATACCTGTTAGGATTCTTTTCAGTTTAAGATTACCATGAAAACAAAAAGACATGTTCAAATAGGTCTTAGGGAAAAGTCTGTGTTATATACCATATTTTTAAAATTCTGAGCAGCACATTTTTCACATTCTTAAAATCTCTGTAATCAAGATGTGTATTACAATTAATGGTGGGTCACAGCTTAATCAGCAAAATGTTTTCTTTCTTAAATTTCCTAAAGTAATTATTCATCTCACAATCAATGGTGTCCTAAGTAAAATACAATACCTATTCCTTGAGGTCCCGGTGAGTTCTACCGTGCCATCATAAACTTCTAACTCAACTAACATCAGTTTTTTTGTATACATAATCAGATCAACAGCTATTTATTATTATCTACCATGCACAAGATACCATTACTGGTTAGGTACTGATGGAGATAAAAGTCATTTGTTCATTTATTCAGCAAGTATATAAATATTCACTATATGCTAGATTTTATTGTATACATAGCGGTGCATGGTGATTTATACTTAAATAAGATAAAGATAAGATCTTTATCTTCATGGAGCTATATTCTGGTATGACAGAGAGTAAAGAGGTAAGCAGCACATATAAAAATAGTAATGACAAATTGTAAATATTGCTATGAAGGCATTCTCTATTACTTTCTTGAAAAAAAGTTCCATGGATCAATTATCTTTCTCTCTTTTCTATCCCTGACCACATTTCCTCAGTGGCCCAGAGGCATTTCTGGATAAATTTTTGAAGTCAACATTCCCAGAAAGAGTTCAATACAAGCTGAAGCTCAGAAATGTTTCTGAGAAATCTCTCTGGAAACAAATTGGCTTTGGGGCGCCTGGGAGGCTCAGTGGGTTAAAGCCGCTGCCTTCGGCTCAGGTCATGATCCCAGCGTCCTGGGATCGAGGCCCACATCGGGCTCTCTGCTCAGCAGGGAGCCTGCTTCCTCCTCTCTCCTCTCTCTCTCTCTGCCTGTCTCTCTGCCTACTTGTACTCTCTCTCTCTCTGCGTCAAATGAATAAATAAAAAATCTTTAAAAAAAAAAACAAATTGGCTTCTTCCTATTGCTACATTTTCTTATTCTGAAAATATGTTTAATTCTGGATATTTTTGCATTTATGCTTCTAATGCTTTCATAACCTTATGACTTTTTCTCTGAGGGTTTTAGAGTTATAGATCCTACACTTAGGTCTTTAATCCATTTCGAGTTAATTTTTGCACTGTTATAAAGTGAGAGACCAACTTTGTTCTATTACATATGGATATAAATTTCCCAACATTTGTTAAGAAGGTTGTCTTTTTCTGAATTGAATAGTCTTGACATCCATGTTAAAAATCATTTGACCATATATTTGAGGATTTATTTCTGAGGTCTCCAATCGATTCCATTGGTCATCACATCTGTCTTTATACCAGGACTACACTGTTTGGATTACTGTAGCTTTGTAATAAATTTTGAAATTAAGAAGGATGGGACATCCAACTTTGTTCTTTTTCAAGATTGTTTGTTCTCTTCAGAGTCCTTTGAGATTTCATATAAATTTTAGGATGGATTTTTCTATTTCTGCAAAAAACATTACTAGGAATTTGATAGAGATTGCATTGTATTTGGAGATCACTTTGGGTTTTAACATCTTAAAAATAGTAAATTTTCCCATTCATGAACTCAGGATGTTCTTCCATTTCTTTTTGTTTTCTTTAACTTATTTCAGCAATGTTTCATATTTTTCAGGGTATAAGTTTCTGCCTCTTTGGTTAAGTTTATTCCCAAGTGTTTTTTTTAATGATTGTAAATGGAATTCTTTTCTTTTCTTTTTGGATTATTAATTGTCAGTATATGGAGTTGCAACAAATTTGCCTGAAGTTTTTTAAGAAATTCTACTTAATAGGTTATTTCATCCTCCCACCCCCTTTCTTCCAGGCCTTCTAGTCTCCTATGCCTTAGAGAGACCATAGAGTTGAAAACCCCTTTACTATGGAACTCGCTTCTAATGTAATCATATCATATTTTACAGACTGTTTTCTTTTATCAACCCCCATTTCATGTCATGTTTTACCTTTACGTTATTGGAAGAAATGAAGACAAAGGCATAAAAATGAACCTCTGGGCCTTTGTGACCTCATAATTGGACTACATACAAATGACTATATAACAGTATTTCTTATATGAGTTTGGCCTCCACTAAATCATTTTCACTCCCTGTGCCACAGTCTTTATCTATCAATAGCATTCAGGGGTCAAGGTTAGTGTAGTTTTTCACTTAACTAGAAACTTTAACATGACTTGACATTTTTCATTTATACCTGTCATTGGAAACTATAAACCCAACACTTGAATGGAGTGGTCATGGCATCACCTGTGACATCAAGCTAAAAGATATTATCTGGGAATGCTAATCTGAGTATCAGACGCAACTTGCCATTTTCAAGGGTCCAGAAAGACACTCAAATGTTCTTGTATTTGCTTTAATATGGTTTTCCTTTGAGCTTGACATGTACTACAGATAAAATCTTGTATAACTTGATATTTTCCTTTGGACTATAACCTCTAGGTGACATGAATAAATGATTCCATACAGGAATATTGCACAACTCATCTTGTGACATTTTGAACATGAGTTGTCATTTTTCTAGGATCATCTATTATTGAACAAATTAGATTTCCTGAGAACACAGCCATTCCTTTTTTTCTGAAGTAGTGAAACACTTGCTTAACTTGCTTTAGGTAGCTTTGCAAATCTCCACTACATTTTCTTTATTTTCCTCAAATCTCACAAGTCGTTAGGTCTAAGAGTTTGAGAATTGTCCAAAGTGCTCCAGGGCCCTAAAGCAATATTTTTCTGAGAGATATTTGGCCACATCTGCAGATGACTCAGGTTTTGGATGTCACAATTCTTTTTTTTTTTTTTAAGATTTTATTTATTTATTTGACAGAGAGAGACACAGTGAGAGAGGTAACACAAGTGGGGGATGAGAGAGGGAGAAGCAGGCTTCCCACTGAACAGGGAGTCAGATAAGGGACTCGATTCCAGGACCCTGGGATCATGACCTGAGCTGAAGGCAGATGCTTAATCACTGAACCACCCAGGTGCCATAGATGTCACAATTCTTAAGGCCTCCTGTATCCTATGGCTATGGTAAGGGACTCTGAGGGGGTCCTGAACTGTACATGGATTTAGGAAGTCACATCATTTATGTCAAATTTAACTGCTACCTCTCAGGAAGGAGTATGACTAACAAAAGTCATTTGGGAGCTATTGAATAATTCAGTAAATCGCAACTTTGACTTTGAAGTATGACTTTGCCAGAATCAGATTGGGATGTAGGAAAGAAGGGAGTGACAAGGCAGACTTATAGACAGGTAAACAGCAATTCACTCTGAGTCCTGAACCACACATGTGGTGAAATTCGCCAGGTAAACCAGAAGATTTCCACCTTCTTCACATCATCAGAGTGTGACTCTAACTCCGTGTCTCTAATCTTCTAACATGGCAGGAGGGAGAAGGTTGCTAAGTGCAATGGGGTGGTGAAGTATACTGCTTTCCAGCTGTTAGAGGAAAAAGAGTCTGGCCTTTGATGATTGTCCCCTGCCCCTCCTTGGTGGTTGCTTGTGATTTTCCTACCATCTTCTTCTAGGGTCTCATCTGTTGTCAAGGAGGAGAGGCACTAGGATATGAAGTATGGGACCCAGGTACCCAGTACATCGTTCTGGTTCATTAAAAAAGTGCAATTTTGAGAAACCCATATCAAGGTAAGGATAATTTCAGTCATTTTATAAGGCAGACTATTGTCTTTGAAATAATTGATCTATAGAAATGATCGAATTAGACCTTGTCAGATTATTCCTTAAAACACATTTAAAAATTAAGTACCATATTAATGAAGTGGAAATCTCTTTAGTAAGAACAACCACTACAAGCTAGCCTGTTCAGAATGGTCTTCAGTGACTTCAGGGAGTCAATGGGAATTCAGCCATGCCTAACTTATCAAAAGGAGGATGCTTGCCTGGAATTATTTTCTTCTTCGCTATCAGAATTCAAGAATGAAACCACAGTAGTAAGAAAGGGGGATACTTCTCAACCAGGTAAAACTGTTATTTACTTGAGGTTTTGGCCAAGAAAAAAAATTGTTGGTGCCAACTGTAAATTTGTCTAAAGCAGATATGTATGGGGTAAAAGCACAAGCATATTCAGATGGAACATAGAGTAAATAAATTTGGAATAATTCTTGTGTTTGAGATTTTCCTAGACCAGCCTTATTGGCACCACAGGAGCCAGCTTTTTTCATATTTCCAGTTTTTTTCATATTTTCCAGATGCAGTGATCTCATTTAGCCCCTGAGTCCACAGCAGGGAGATGAGTCAGGCAGTAGCAGTCTGGCATCTTCACACCCGCCCCACGGGCCTCCTTCCGGGTCTCTACCGCAGAATTCTCAGGAAGCCCTTTGGCTGGAAAAGCCCTGGGGTAGGACCATTCTGCTTTGCAATTAATTCCTCCGGGAAGGTTTAGTGAATGGAGCTACAGAGTCCTTACAAGGAAGAAAGGTATTTGATATGCCAGAGGGACTTGAGCAGAAGGCCTGCTGTGAAAGGGGGTCGGTAGGAGTGTTGATGACACCGACACCATCTTTGGCTTTCCATCTTGTCCATGCCGCACAATGAGCTCCCACGGGGCTCCGTGTTCCAGGCCCCTCGGAGGTTCATGGGTGCCCCGACGGGAATGCAAGAAGGCTTGTTCTGGTCTTCCTTAAAGTAGTACACAGAAGATATCACTTTGGATAACTAGTAAAGATGGCTGGCCCACAGAAGCTGTTAACTTTAGAAGCTACCCTGTGACCTCACCCCCACGCCCCTCGCTCTATGCCTGCTGGGGATAAAGGTCCAGACTAGGTGCAGAATAGCTGCACAGCGCTTGATCGTCCGTGGGCCAGCCTGCCCGCCCAGCCTGCTGGATCCCTCTCGTCAGTAAGTTAAACTCAGTAAAACTGTGTAGACAATTTTGGAGGGTGTTTGGGACAGGTGTGGAGGGTGTTGCTTTGTATTTTTGTCCTAAAGTGCCTTCGTGGACTGGAAGATACTTACTGTCCCTCCTCCAGCTTCTAACATGGTCTTTGGTCATTGGAGCCTGGGGCCACCTGTGGATTTAATGTGACTACCGAGGCACGTGTCCTTTTCCCCTTTGATGCTGGTAAAGCCGTAATGCTGGTATCAGAAAGATCAGTAATGCTCCCCAAGTGGCTATAGCAATTTAAGATTCACTCACCATGCCAGGCACTGTCATAAATACAGGAAATGTAAAGATGAATACCAATTTTTTGCACTCCAGGAAGTCATAGTCTCCTGGAGAGCTAAACATAAAATACAATAAAGGATGGATTGAGTAAAGGGTAAAAAGAACAAAAGTAGAAATAAAAAAAGAATGAAAGACAAGAGCAATGATGGGGTAGACAGGAAAAGGATGAGGGAAAGCATTATAATGGAAGACATGCTTGAGGTAGCTCTGGAAAGGTAAGTAGAAACTTCTCCAAACATGTGGAAAGAGAAAAGCCACAACAGAGCCTGGCTAGTTTGAAAGGCCTGAGGAATTCTATGTTGCTGGATCATAAGCTTGATTGGCCAAGAAGAGAAGGAGGGGCAGGAACCAGAACTCGGAAAGCCTTCTAGACTGTGCTGAGCAATTTGTCCTTACCTGGCATGCACTGGAATGTTATTATATTAAAGGGTGTTAAGCAGGGGGAAATGATCGCATTTGCACTTTAAAAGTTGATGGTGGTGTGGTGTGTGAAAGGCAAATTGGAAACAAACAAGACTGGCATTAAGGAGGCCAGCTGGGAGACTAGGGACTGACCCGTTTGAGCCACAGGGAGGTTTGTGGTTACAGGGGTACCAGCGAGGGAATAAATGAGGAAAGATGTCTAGGAAGTATGCCACCACATCTCCAGATATAAGAGGCCATTAATGGCCAGCAGTAATAGTTTCAGTGGCGTGTATGAATGGGCAGGGGTCGGGGTGGGGGGGTGGAAGGCAGTGGGCAGAGGAAGAACTACAGAGTAAACTCGGGAAATGTGACTTGGCCTTCACACTTCCCACTCACAGCCCAGCCGCTCCACTACTTCCTCTCCTCTCACATTTCATCCCACTGTTGCAATGTTGGTCTCCGCCCTCACCATTCCTCCAAACTGCTTCTGCCAAGGTCATCGAAGGCCCCCCTCTTGCTAACACAGTCCTGCTCACTCTCTAGTGCTTCTCTGCAGCTCTTGACACCCCTGAAGTCTCCCTCCTTCAAATATTTTGTTCCCTTAGCTGCCACAACACCCACTCTTCTTGCTTCTCCCCCATTTCTCTGGGTGCTTTTTCTAATTCTTTGTAGACTCCCTTTTCTCTGCCTAGATCCTTAAGGTTTAATCCTAGGCCTCTTTTCTTATTTTTTAATTAATTTTTTCCCAGACATACTGAGATAAAATTGACCTATAAGATGTGTACAACGTGATGATCTGACACACGTATTTATTGTGAAATGATTACCAGAAGGTTAGTTAACAGCTCTGTCATCCCACGTAATTACCATTTTGAGAGTGTGCTGAGAACATTTAAGATCTACTCAGCCACTTCCTAGTATGTAATACAATTATTAGCTCAGGTCACCGTGCTGTTACCTTACATCCCCAGAAGTGACTCCTCTTGTAACTGGACTTTTGTATACTTTGACCAATACCTCCCCATTTCCCCCAGACCCCAACTGCTGGCAACTACTAGTTTACTCTGTTTCCATGAATTCTGCCTTTATAGATTCCCCATATAGGTGAAATCATGCAGTACTTTGTCTCTTTCTGTTCGAGTTATTTCATGTGGCATAATGCTTTCAAGTCCCATCCACGTTGTTACAAATAGCAGGAGTCCCTTGGTTTTGTGTCTGATTAGTATCCCATTGTATATACACGTAGCACATTTGCTTTATCCGCTCGCCTGTCAATGGGCAGCTCAGGTTGTTTCCATGTGTTGGCTATTGTAAATAATGCAGCAATAAACATGGGAGAGAAGAAGGTATCTCTCTGATATCTTTTCATTTCATTTCCTCTTATTTCCTTTATTATTCAAAAGTGGGATGCTAGGTCTTCTGATAATTTCATTCTGAAGTTTTGGAGGAAACGTCATACAGTTTTCCATAGTGGCTGCGCCAATTTACATTCCCACAGGGGATGCATGAGGGTTCCTTTTTCCCATAACCTCACCACCTCTTGCTATCTCTTATTTTTTTATATATATAATATCCATTTTAACAGTTATAAGGGAATATCTTTGATTTGCATTTTTCTGATGATGAATGATATCAAGCATCTACTCATGTACCCTCTGGTCATTTTGATGTCTTCTTTGGAAAAAAGTCCATTCAGTTCCTCTGCCCATTTTTTAATTGGATTGCTTGATTGCTTCTGCTGCTGCTGCTGCTGCTTCTTCTTCTTCTTCTTCTTCTCCTTCTTTTTTGCTAAGTTCTCTTATATGTTGGATATTTAACCCCTCATGAGATAAATGGCTGCAAATATTTTCTCCATTCTGTGGGTTAGCTTTACATTTTGTGGAACCTGTATAGAAGCTTTAATTTGATGTAGTCCCACTTATTAATTTTTACTTTTGTTGCCTTGGCTTTTGGTGTCACATCCAAAAAAAAATCATTGTCAACACCCTTGACAAGGAGCTTTTTCCCTGTGTTTTCTTCTAGGAGTTTTATAGTTTCAAGTCTAATGTTTAAGTCTTGAGTCCATTTTGAGTCAATTTATGTGAGTGGTATAAAATAAGAGTCCAGTTTCATTCTTTTGCTCATAATTATCCAATTTTTCCAATACCATTCATTAAAGAGACTGTCCTTTCCCCATTGAACATCCTTGGGTCCCTTCTTAATATTATTTGACCATATGTACAAGGGTTTTTTCTAGATTCTTCATTTTGTTTCCTTAGTCTGTGTCCATCCTTATGCCAATACCATAATTTTTGATTATTATAGCTTTGTAACATATTTTGAAATCAGGCAGTGTGTTGCTTCCACTTTTGTTCTTAATCAAGTTTGCTTTGGCTTGGAGTGCCTCGGTGACTCACTCAGTTAAGTGGCTGCCTTCAGCTCAGGTCATGATCCCAGGGTCCTGGGATCGAGCTCCACATTGGGCTCCCTGCTTGGTGAGGAGTCTGCTTCTCCCTCTCCCTCTGCTGCTGCTTGCCTTGCTTTTGCTCTCTCGCTCACTCTCTCTCAATCTCTGTCAAATAAATAAATAAAATCTTTTAAAAAATTTTTAAAATTGCTCTGCCTATTCGGGGTCTTTTGTGATTCCATATATATTTTAGGATTGTTTCTTCTATTTCTGTGAAAATTGCCTTTGGAATATTAATAGAAATCACTTTGAATCCATATGTAGCTTTATGTGGTACAATAGTCCCCACTTATCCATGATTTCCCTTTCTGCTGTTTCAGTTATCTACAGTCACCCACAGTCGAGAAGCAGATGGTCCTCCCAATGTATCATTACACGGTCAGTAGTAGACTTCACGACATCACAGTGCCTACGTCACTCACCTCCCTTCATCTCTTCACACAGGCATTTTATCCTCTCACAACATCACAAGAAGAGTGAGTACAGTACAATCAGATATTTTGCAAGAGAGAGATAGGGAGACTATATTCACATAGTTTTATTATGGTATATTTTTTAAAACTGTTCTATTACTTGTCAGTGTTCTTAATCTCTTACTGTGTCTAATCTATAAATTAAACTTTATCATAGGTTTGTATATACGGGGAAAATATCGTATATATAAGTTTGGTACTATCCATAGTTTCAGGCCTCCACTGGGTGTTGGAAAATATCCCCCCAGATAAGGGGGAACAACTGTCTGGATAGTTAAACAATATTAATTTTTCTGGTCATGAACATGAACTGTCTTTCCGTTTATTTTTTTATTTCCTTGATTTCTTTCATCAAAATTGTACAGTTTCAGCATACAGAGTTTTCACTCTTTCGTTAGAATTATTCCTACCTATTTTATGTTTTATTTCTTTTTCAGATAGTTTGTCGTTAGTATATAAAAGCACAATTCTGGGGTGCCTGGGTGGCTCAGTCAGTTAAGCGTCTGCCTTCAGTTCAGATCATGATGTCTGGATCCTGGGATCAAGCCCCATATGGGAGGGGAGTCTCCTTTCCCGTCTTCCTCTTCCTCTGCCCTTAACTCTGCTTGTGCTCTCTCGCTCTCCTCTCTCAAATAAGTATCTTTTAAAAAGTCACACAACTCATTTTTGTATGTCGACTTTGTATCTTTCATCTTTACTGAATTAGTTTATTAGTTCTACTAGTTTTTTGTTTTTGTTTCTGTTTTGGTGGAATCCTTAGGATTTTCTATATGTGAGATCATACCATCTGCAAGCAGAGACAATTTTACTTCTTCTTTTCTGGTTTGGATACCTTTTATTCTTTTCTTTCCCACCCTTCTCCCCCAACTTTTTTTTCCCCCCTAACTTTTCAGGCTAGGACTTTTGATACTGTTTTGAATAGGAGTAGTAAGAGTGAGTATCCTTGTCTTGTTCCTGATCTTAGAGGAAAATTTTTGACCCTCCACCAGTAAGTATGATGTTTACTGTGGACTTGTCCTATGTGGCCTTTATTATGTTGAGGTATTTTCCTTCTATACTAACTTGTTGAGAATTTTTATCATGAAAGGATGTTGAATTTTATCAAATGCTTTTTCTACATCTGTTGAGATGATCACGACTTTTATCTTTCAGTCTATTAAAGTGAAATATCACATTGGTTGATTTGTAGATAGATGGTGAATCATCTTTGAATCCCAGGGATAAATCCCACTTGACCATGTTGTATGATCCTTTTAATGTGCTGTTGAATCCTGTTTGTTAATATTTGGTTGAGAATTTTTGCATTGGTATTCATCAGTGATATTGGCTTATAGTTTTATTTTCTTGTAGTGTCCTTGTCTGGCTTTGATATCAGTGCAATGATGGCCTAGTAAAGTCAGTTTGGGAATGCTTCCTTCTCTGCTATTTTTGGAAAGAGTTTGAGAAGGATTAGTGTTAATTTTTTAAATGTTTGGTGGAATTCACCAATGAAACCATCTGGTCCTGGGTTTTCTTTTTGGGGGGTGGTTTTTTATTATGAATTCAATCTCCTTGTTATTGGTCTGTTCAGGTTTAGTGTTTCTTAATGATTCAGCCTCGGTAGGTTGTATATTTCTGGAAATTGATTCATTTCTTCAGGCTATCCAATTTGTTGGTGTACAGTTTTTCATAATAATTCACTATGATCCTTTGTATTTCTGAGGTGTCATTTTTAACATTGCCTCTTTCATTTCTGATGTTACTTATTTGAGTCCTTTCTCTTCTAAGTCTTTAAAGTTTTGTCAATTTTGTTTATATTTTTAAATGACCAGTTCTTACTTTCATTGATTTTTTAATTGCTTTTCTGGTCTCTATTTCATTTATTTCTGCTCTGATCTTTATTTGCTTCCTTCTGCTCACTTAGAGATTTGTTTCTTCTTTGTCTACTTTCCTGAGGGGTAAATTTAAGTTGTTCATTTGAGATTTTTTTTTCCTCAATGAGGCATTTATCACTATAAATTTCCATCTTGTAGATGCTTTTGCTGCATCTCATAAGTTTGGTGTGTTGGAAGATTTCCATTTTCATTTCTTTCAAGATATTTTCAATTTCTCTTTTGATTACTTCTTTGACCCATTGGTTGATCAGAAGTGTGTTGTTTAATTTTCATATATTTGTGAATTTTCCAGTTTGCCTCCCATTATTGATTTCTAGTTTCATACCATTGTATTAAGAAAAGATATTTAGTATAATCTCAATCTTCTTAAATCTTCTAGGATTTGTTTAGATACAACATATGGTATATCCTCAAGAACGTTCTGTGTACACTTAAGAAGAATGTGTGTTTTGCTGTTGGTGGCAGAATGTTCTATATATGTCTATTACATCCTTTGGTCTAAAGTCTAGTTCAAAGCCACTGTTTCTTTAATAGTTTTCAGTCTGGATGATCTATCCATTGTGAAAGCAGTATCTTGAAGTCCCCTACCATTGTAATGTTGTCTATTTCTTCCTTTATATATATTTGCTTAATATATTTAGATGCTCCAATGTTAGATACATATATATTTGCAGTTGTTTTATCTTCTTGATGAATTTCCTCTTTACTCTTTATCATTATATAATGATTATATATATATGACTATATATATCATTGTATATATGTGACTATATATATGACTATATACATATGAATATATATGACCCTATATGTGTGTGTATATACATATATAATGTATAATATATAAATATATTAAGTAATCTCTATGCCCAACATGGGGCTTGAACTCATGACGCCGAGATCAAGAGTCACATGTGCTACTGACTGAGCCAGCCAGGAACCACTTCTTTGTCTCTTATTACAGCTTTTGAGTTAAAATCTATTTGGCTGGAAAAACTATAGCTATCCCTGCTCTCTTTGGTTTCCACTTGCTTAGAGTATCTTTTTCTAAATCCTTACTGTTAGCCTATGTGTACCCTTAAAGCTGACTTGAGTCTTTTGTAGACATCATATAGTTGAGTCTTTGTTTTTTCTTAATTTATTCATATACACTTTTTGATGGGAGAGTATAATATACTTATATTTAGAGTAATAGGTAAGGACTTACTAATGCTTTCTTCTTAATTATTTTCTGGATGTTTTATAGTTCTTCCATTTGTTGTCTCATTATCTTCCTTTATAAAGGAATTGACAGTTCTGTGAATTGATGATTTTCCATAGTAGGTAAGATTTGATTCCACTCTCTTTATCTTTTATGTATCTACTGTGGGTATTTGCTTTGTCATTGCCATGAGGCTTACATAAAACATTTTATAACAGCCTATTTTAGGTTGACGACTCAACATTAATCACACACAAAAACTATATTCTGTTTTTTAAGCAATATATTCTTTTTTAAAAAGATTTTATTTATTTACTTAACAGAGAGAGACACAGCGAGAGAGGAAACAGAAGCAGGGGGAGTGGGAGAGGGAGAAGCAGGCCTCCTGCCAAGCAAGGAACCTGATGCGAGGCTCTATCCAAGGACCCTGGGATCATGACCTGAGCCAAAGGCAGACACTTAACAACTGAGCAACCCAGGTGCCCCCCAAAAGCTGTATTCTTTTACTCCACCCCCCATATTTTATGGTTTTGACATGACAGTTTACCCCTTTTTTTTTAAGATTTTATTTATTTATTTGACACAGAGAGAGAGAGATCACAAGGAGGCAGAGAGGCAGGCAGAGAGAGAAAGGAGGAAGCAGGCTCCCCGCTGAGCAGGGAGCCCGATGCGGGCCTCGATCCCAGGACCCTGAGATCATGACCTGAGCCGAAGGCAGAGGCTTTAACCCACTGAACCACCCAGGCGCCCGACAGTTTACCCCTTTTATATTATGTATTCATTAAGAAATTATTGTAGCTATAGTTATTTTTAATACTTTGTCTTTTAACTTTTCTACTAGAGTTATGTGGTTAACACACCATCATGTTACAGTATTAAATTATTCTGAATTTGACTTTATACTTACCTTTACCAGTGTGTGGTATATTTTTGTATGTTTTCATATTACTAATTAGCATCCTTTCACTTCTGCTTGAAGAATCTTTTCAGAATTTCTTGTAGGGCAAGTCTAGTGGTAATGAAATCCCTCAGCTTTTGTTTCTCTAGGAATGTCTTTTTCTCTCCTTCATTTGTGAAAGACATATTTGCTGGATAAAATATTCTTGGTTGGCAAGGTTTCTTTTCTTTCAGTCCTTTGAATATATTATCTCACTTTCTTTTGGCCTCTAAGTTTTCCGCTGAGAAATCCACTCATAGCCTTATGGGGAGGTTCTTTTGTAAGTGTTAAGATTTTTTCCTCTTACTGTTTTTAAGATGTTTTCTTTGTTTGGTTTCTGACAATTCCAGTATAATGTGTCTCAGAGAAGATCTTTTCGAATTGAATTGTTTGGGGACCTGTGAACTTCTCAAACTGGGATAGCCATATCTGTTCCTACATTTGCAAAGTTTTCAGCCATTATTTCTTTAGATAAGCTTGCTGCTCCCTTCTTTCTTTTTCTTCTTCTTCTGAGACTTCAATAATTCACAGATTGTGTCCCTTCATGGTGTCACATAGTTTACATAGGCTTTCTTCATTCTTTTCCATTTTTTTCCCTCTGACTGGATAATTTCAAAGGTCCTGTCTTCAGCTGCACTGATTCTTTCTTCTACTTGCTCCATTGTGGTATTGATCCTCACTATTGCATTTTTCATTTCATTCATTGTATTCTTCAGCTCCAGAATTTGTTTGGTTGTTTTATAATTCCCATCTGTTTGTTAAAGTTTTTATTTTGCATATTTTGGATTTCATCAAATTATCTTGCTGTGTTTTCTTGCAGCTCATTGAGTATCTTTAAAACAGTTATTTTGAATTCTTCATTGGGTAAATCACAGATCTTAGGTCTAGGTTGTCTACTGGAAAATTATTATGGTTCTTTGGTGGTGTCACATTACCTAGATTTGTCATGTTCCTTGAAGTCTTGCATTGCTGTCCTTGCATTGGAAATAGTAGTCACTCCTTCCAGTCTCCACTGACTGCCCTCACTGCCTATATTTCTTATGAAACTAAGAAACTCCTTATTCATCATCAAAGAATGCCACACAACATTGCTTCTGGTGAGAAAAAGCAATTTGCAGCATGAGAAGAGCAATGATGGAATTCACTGGTCTTACTATGTACCCTATTACTGAGAAGCATCTAGTGTGACAGAGCCATTGGATAGCTTCCTAAAGATGCAGTATGGTACAGTGAAAAGACAACATTCTATGAGATGGGACATTATCATACAGAATATGCTTTGAGGCGTCACTCAATATATGATGCATTTCTCTAATTGCCACAATATGGTTCTGGAAATAGGTAGATGTAGGATTAGCTGCCCTTATTATTAAACTTAATAACCCACTCCCAAGATTTTTGCTTCTATTTCTTATACATTTGGCTCTGGTGTAAAGGTTTCACTTCCCAAGGAAGGGATGCTTCCACCAGGAGACCTAATAAAGAATACATTGGATAAGAAGTAGAAACTACTGTCTGGCCATTTCAGGGTCCTCATGTCCCTGAACCAACAGAAACTAGTTGGGGAAACTGGTTCTGATAACCATGCATGTGACAAGTTGTTTTCTATTATAAAATGACATCAGAGAATAATATATGGGTGCGAGAAGATTTTTCTGGGGCATGTCTTACTATTTCCCTGTCCATAAATAAAAGTTAGCACAAAATTGCAACCCAGCAAAGACAAAACCATTAAGAACTCAAGCCCTTCAGTAATGAAACATCAGATTACTCTGTCAAATAAAAATTCCCATCTTGGTGGCTAAAGGCCCAGAAACCATGAGGTTGAAATTAGAAAAATGAAGTTACAAGTTATCAACTATAACCTTGCAACCAGTAATAGAAATGAGGATTATAACAGCCTTGCATATTTTTTTCCTTGCTTGTTATGTATGAATTTGCATATTTTAAATATTTTTTCCATCATCCTTCTTTTCTGTATTACTTGATATAAAGAATTTTCATGGTTGTTAACTTTACAATTTAGTCTTTTTGTGATAGAATATTCAGGTGGGGTTGCAAATGAGGTAGGAGAGCAATTAATGACACTTAGAGATGCATATGCAGCTGGTGGGATTTTCTGTCTCTCTTTTTGGGGTGTAAGTAATGTCATAATCTGCTCACACTGCTATAATAAAATTTCACACACTGGGTCATTTAAACAGGAAATATTAATTTTCTTATAGTTCTGAAGGCCAGAAGTCCATGATCAAGGTGTCAGAAAATTCTGTTTATGGTTAATGCTCTCTTTCTGGTAGGTAGATGGCTGCCTTTCAGCTATGTCCTCACATGGCCTTTCCTTGGTGCATGCATGGGGAGAGAGAATCTCTTTCTCTTCTTCAAAGGTCACCAGTCCTATCAGATTACAGTCCCACTCTTATGACTTTATTTAACCTAAATTACCTCCTAAAGATCCTATCTCCAAATATAGTTGCACTGGGAGCTAGTGTTTTAATATATGACTTTTAAGGAGACACAGTTCAGTTCATAGCAAGTAAACATTTTCACTTGTGCAAAGAGCATCTTTTTGGGAAGAAGCATGAAATTGTTATTGTGGAGGAGTTTAAATAAAATTGAAGCATACTGCATAGTCAATAATTCTTATAAACTTACATGTAAAATCCTAAATAAAAAAATTAGTAAATCAAATTCAAGTTAAATGAAAATGATAATTCATCACAACCAATTGAGTTTATTCCAAGGACACAAGTTGTTTTAACATTTGAGAAGTAATGACTTCAATTCATTTCATTATTGTAATAAAGAAAAATATGAATGTGGTCATAGGTAACAATACAGAATAATGCATTTGATGAAATTCAACATCTAAGGTCAATGCTTTTTACAGACTGGTAATAGATGTAAACTTCCTTAATCTAATGAAGGGTACCAAAAACTCCATGGTAAATACCAACTACAAGGTAAAAGAAAGTTTTTCCTGTGAGATTAGGAACTTTATCTGGTTCTCTTATTACTCTTACTACTTAAATTCAGCATTGTAATGTGGCCTAGCCAGCACATTAAGGAAATACATAAGCAAGCAAACAAATGAAATAAAGAAAAGTCACTGTGATTACAATAAAAAATAGAAGTGTTACTTGCCGGTGACACAATTATGCAAGTTGAAAATCCAAAATAATACACAGACAAACTATTAGCAACTTAAATTTAGCAAAATCATCAGGTACCCAAATATATTCCTTCATAACTGCAACAAACAATTAAAAATATAATATTAATTGATTTAATTCAAAATAACATCAGATATATCAAACTTTTTGGGATAAGTCAAAGGAAAAATGTGCAAAACCATTTCACTAAGTACTCAAGAAAAGTTAGTAAAACCTAGGAACCTCAGTAAATGGAAGGATGTAACATTATTAAGGAATTACAAACTTGGATTAATGGATTTAAGGCATAATTCTTTTTAACAGATTAAAGTTAAGGAAGTCAAATAAATAAAAACTTAAAAAAAATAAAGTTAAAGAAGTCCATTCTTCTCAAATTGGTCTATAGATTCAATACAGTCCCAATAAAAAAAATGTTACCAAGTTTCTTCTGTACAAGATAATTCTAAATTTTATTTGGAAATTCAGAGGGCCAATAATACTTAAAAATATATAAAAAAGGAAAAGAAAACACCAGAGGAATTCTAGTTGATAATATTTTTTATAAACCTACAGTAGTTAAGACAGCATGGTTTTTCTGCAAGGGTAGCCAAGTATACCAGAGGAATAGAGCAGAGAATCTATAATCCATTGTCCATGTATATGGATGACTAATTTATGAAAAGTTAACATAGCTCAGCACTGTGAGGACAACAACCTGTCCAGTGAAAGGTGGTGGGACAAATGGATATCCAAATATACAAAATGAATCTTGACACCTATGCCATACCATACACATAAAAAAAGAAAATCAATTCTGGGTGAGTTGTAGATTTAAATGTGAAAGTAAAATATAATACAAATTTATAATATGACATAGGGAAAGGTTTCTTCAACAAAACAATAAAACTCACGTAGGAAAAGTTGGATAAATAAGGCTGCATTTAAATTAAGAACTTTATTTATTGGAGTGTACTGATGATGAGCACTGGGTGTTGTATGGAACTGTTGAATCACTAAAATCTACACCTGAAACTAATATTACACTGTATATTAGAACTAGAATCTAAACAAAAATTTGGAAAAAAAGAAATGTTATTCCTCAAAATATACCGTTGTGCATTTTAAAACAGCCAGAAAGTAGGAATATATGTGTGTAACAATGGGATTGATTTTAAAGTATATATATATCTTTTTTAAAACACCACAAGTCCAAAATTAAATAAATAAATAAAACACAATCCAAAAGAAGAATGGGGAAGGTCGTTTGGGCATTTGTATGGGAACTCAACAGCTAAGCAAATGGCCAATAGACACATGAAAATGTTGAATACTGAGAAGGAGCAAGATGGTGGAGGAGTAGGAGACTGATTATTATCAGGTCCCAGAAATTCACCCAGATACTTATCAAACCATTCTGAACACCTAAAAATTCAACAGGACACCGAAGAGAAGAACAGCAGCAATTCCAGAAACAGAAAATCGACCACTTTCCGGAAGGTAGGACGTACAGAGAAGTGAATCTGAAGTGACAGGAAGATAGAACCCAGGGGGAGGGACTGGCTCCCAGCAAGTGAGAGAGCAGCAGAGCAAAGACTTGGAACTGTTAGGAGTCAGCTCCACTGAGGGGCGTCATCCCAGAGGCCAAGCAGGGGGTGAAGCCCTTACAGGGACAGTGTGGTCTCAGGACCCACAGGGATACAAAAAGACCAGGGGTGTCTGAGAGCAACCGAGCTCCCAGGTATCAGACAGAAGCTGACTGGAGAGATGGAGCCACATTGAGAAGGTGTCTCTCAGCTCGGTGTTACCTTGGGCTGTGATCCAAAACACAGTCAGGCCACTGATCTTTGAGCAGGGACCCCACAGGTGGCAGATCTGGAGAGACCCCTCCTTCCTCCTCTGGGAGGAGCAGCACAAGAGCAGCTACAGGAATCTGCTGGGTTTGGAGATCCTAAACAGGGCCACGCCAGAGATAGAGACGCTTGGTCACAGGCTGGCTGAGCTCAGAGTGCGGCCGGAGACCAGGGAGATGGGAGGGACTGACTGCTTTTCTCTGAGGACACACTGAGGAATGAGGCCCTGAGCTCTCAGCTCCTCTGGGTCAGAGATTGGGAGGCTTCCATTTTCAGTCCCTTCCTCCAAAGCTGTACGGAAAGCGTTCAGGGAACAAAGCTCCTGAGAGCGAACCCGAGCTGATTACTTAGCCTGGCCCCTGGCAAGGGTGGTGCAATTGGGCCTCGGGCAAAAACACTTGATAATCACAGCAACAGACCTCTCCCCCAGAAGATCAGCAAGAAAATCCAGTCAAGACCAAGTTCACAGATCACTGAGAATTGTGGAACACCAGGGCTAGGAGAAAGCAACACAGAGAATTCATGGCTTTTCACCCATGATCCTTTAGTTCTTCAAAGTTATGAAACAATATTAGAATAATTGGGATCCCAGAAGAAGAAGTGGGGGGGGCACAGAAGGTATATTGGAGCTAGTTATACTACAGAATTTCCTTAATTTGGTGAAGGGAACAAGCGTCAAGATCCAGGAGGTACAGAGAAACCCCCTCAAAATCAATAAAAATAGGTCCACACCCCACCATCTATTAGTAAAACTTACAAGTCTTAGTGACAAAGAGAAAATCCTGAAAGCAGCTCGGTACAAGAGGTCTATAACATACAATGGTGGAAATATTAGACTGACAGCAGACCTATCCACAGAGACCTGGCAGGCCAGAAAGAACTGGCATGATATATTCAGAGCACTAAACGAGAAAAATATGCAGCCAAGAATACTATATCCAGCTAGGCTATCATTGAAAATAGAAGGAGAGACAAAAAGCTTCCAGGAGAAACAAAAACTAAAGGAATTTGCAAACACCAAGCCAGCCCTACAAAAATATTGAAAGGGGTCCTCTAAGCAAAGAGAGCCTAAAAGAAACATAAACCAGAAAGGAAGAAACACAATATACAGTAACAGTCACCTTACAGGCAATACAATGGCTCTAAATTCATATCTCTCAATAGTTACCCTGAATGTAAGTGGACTAAATGCCCCAAATAAAAGACACAGGGTATCAGAATGGATAAAAAAAAACAAAAAACAAAAAACAAAAAAAACAAACAAAAAAAAACAAGACCCATTGATATGCTGTCTACAAGAAACTCATTTTAGATGCAAAGACACCTCCAGATTTAAAGTGGTGGGGGGGACNGGGGATGGAAAACAATTTACCATGCCAATGGACAGCAAAAGAAAGCTGGAGTGGCAATCCTTATATCAGATAAATTAGATTTTAAGCCAAAGACTATAATAAGAAATGAGGAAGGACACTATATCATACTTAAAGGATCTGACCAACAAGA
>LNAC01001033.1:56254-83598 GCA_002007465.1 Ailurus styani | reverse complement strand
GTATGGAGGTTCCTCATAAAGTAAAAAATAGAGCTACCCTACAACCCAGCAATCGCACTACTGGGTATTTACCCTAAAGATACAAAGGTAGTGATCCTCAGGGGCACATGCACCTGAATGTTTATAGCAGCAATGTCCAATAGCCAAACTATGGAAAGAACATAGATGTCCATCAACAGATGAATGGATAAAGATGTGGTATATATATATACAATGTAATACTATGCAGCCATAAAAAGAAACAAAATCTTGCCTTTTGCAATGACGTGGATGGAACTAGAGGGTATTATGCTGAGCGAAATAAGTCAATCAGAGAAAGACAATTATACAATCTCTCTGATATGAGGAACTTGAGGGGCAGGGCGGGGGGTTGTGGGGCGTAAGGAGGGAAAAATAATGAAACAAGATGGGATTGGGAAGGAGACAATCCATAAGAGACTCTTAATCTTACAAAACAAACTGAAGGTTACTGAGGGGTGGGAGGGTAGGTATAGGGTGGATGGGTTACAGACACTGGGAAGGGTTTGTGCTATGGTGAGTACTATGAAAGGTGTAAGCCTGATGATTCACAGACCTGTACCCCTGGGCAAACAATAAAAACATATATATATATATTTTAAAAAAAGGAAAAGAAAATGTTGAATACCATTAGTAAACAGGAAAATGCAAAGTAAAACTACAATGTGCTGTATTTTATAGTGCGTATCAGAAGGGCTAGTTTTTAAAACAATCTTCTTAAATCCAATTATAAGGTGAAAAAATTCTGGGGATGTATAATGTTATGGCTAACAAAACTGTATTCTAAATTTTGAAAGTTGCTAAGGAAATAGATTTTAAATGTTGTCACTGCCAAAAAAGTTATTGTTTAACTGGCTTCCCAATAAGTTCCAGACTTGAGCCAGTTTACAGATCCAGAACCCCTTGAATGATGGAGTGTTGGCATCCCTGTGAGGAAGACCCCACTACACTGTTAATTTTAACTGTTAATCTTTCTCCTAGCCTACCTCCTAAGGGACATATCCTTTCACCAGTATAACTGTGCATTGGGGGGGAAAAACAACAAAAAAGGAGAAACAAAAGAAAAAGCTAATTTCTGTCACTCCCCATTTCATCAATGCCCATTTCTTTTTTTTTTTAAGGTTTTATTTATTTGAGAGAGAGAGAGAGCATGGGATGGGGAGGAGGCAGAGCGAGAAGGAGACTCTCCATTGGGCAGGGAGCCCAAATGTGCGGTTCCGTCCAAGGACCCCAAGATCATGACCTGCGCCAAAGGCAGAGGCTGTATGAACTGAGCCCCCCAGGCATCCCAATGCCCATTTCTATGATAAATATTTTTAAACTATTGCTCTTTTTAGTTCATCTGATTATTTAACACTGTTATTTCTAATAGTTGTATTTATACTGATGTTTCTTGATTTATTGACTTTTAAACAGTGTCCATTAGCTACCACACTGAAAGGTAAAGGAATGGCTTATTTTTCATTTGCTCTGAGTCTCCCGTCCCCTACTAAATTTCAGTAGTGCTATTATTTTGTCATTGTTTTTCTTCTCATGGTTAGTTTTGTAACAATAAAAAAATATAGAATCTATTTTGATCCTCAGGGTTGAATAGTAACCCTGAACTTAATAGGGTTCATACCAGTGTTGCCTAGCCACTTGAAAAGGATTTAACTCTAATTTAAGGAATATAAAACCAATATTCCTGGAAGCACCTCTTTAAAAAAATGTTTTACAAAATGCGTACCATTTTGACAATGAAGTCTTAAGTGTATTTGGTTAACTGTTTTATGCACTGCCTACCATAAAACTCATAGTCAAGAAGGAATGCAAAAATGAGTAATTCCAGTATCAAATAAATAATATAGCAGTTTATCTTTTTTTGCTGGTTTCATACCCTCAGAAAAATTTCAGGCAACCTCAAAAATGAGGAAAACTCCTGAAGGTGAATTCGACACTGTTGTGTAAATGTGAATGAGCATGTATTAGAGAAAGTGGTAATGGCACCCAAATAACTGATGAAAAATCTTTGTGTGAAATATAGACTTGACGGGACACATGCACCCCAATGTTCATAGCAGCATTATCAATAATAGCCTAACTATGGAGAGAGCCCAAATATCCATTGACTGGTGAAAGGATAAAGAATAGGTGAGATATGTATGTAGTGGAATATTACTCAGCCATCAAAAAGAATGAAATCTTGCCATTTGCAATGACATGGATGGAGCTAGAGTGTATTATGCTAAGTGAAGTAAATCAGTCAGGGAAAGACAAATACCGTAGTAATTTAAGAAAGAACAGTTGAACATATGGGAAGGAAGAAAAGAAAAAAAGGAGAGAAGGAAACAAACCATAAGAGACTCTTAACAATAGAGAACAAACTGTGGAGTGATGAAGGAAGGTGGGCAGGGGACGGGCTAGATGGGTGATGGGGATTAAGGGGGGCACTTGTGATGAACCCTGGGTGTTGTAGGTAAGTGATGATCGCTGAAATTCTACTACAAAAACCAATATGGCATTGTGTGTTCACTAACTAAAATTTAGATAAAAATGAAATTCCATTCAATATAATGAAAATATGCCATATAAGTTCCCCCTTGCCTGAAAAAAATCTTTACGTGAGTGCCCCTGATCCTTAGATCTATGAACAAGATTGCTGGAAAACTGATTTTGTTCCCAGTAGTGGTGAGTTCTCTCCTCCCAGGAAAGGAATGCCTCTGGCAGGTGGGTGTTGCCAGGCAAAACAACTTTTTCCCACTTGGAAATGTGGGAAACCCCACTTGGGATGTTAATACCCAAGAAACAGAAAGAAAAAAAAGGAAGAAAGAAACTGAATCCTGCTGGGAAGTCTGCTTCCCAAGAGACTCTGTGCTAACAGTTTTCAAACTTTACTTAAGCAATGGTTTTGAGAAGCAAAAGCACTTAGAAAGAGCCACACACTCTGTTTCTGTGGCTTTTTTAAAAAAAATTTTAATTTAAATTCAAGTTAGTTAACATATAGTGTATTATTAATTTCAGGGGTAGAATTTAGTGATTCATTAGTTGCATAGAACACCGAGTACTCATTCCACCAAGAGCTCCCCTTAATGCCCATCACACAATTACCCCTCCCTCCACCCACCTCCCCTCCAGCAAACCTCAGTTTGTTTCCTAGAGTTGAGAGTCTCTGATGGTTTGCCTCTCTGTTTCTGTGGCTTCTTAAAGGGCGAAAGAGCTAAAGCAGTGCTTGGCTGGATAAGATGCCAAGAGCAAAAGAGAAAATGTTGCCACCTGGCCTTCAGGTCTACTCCAGTCTCTTTCTCACTCTATTTTATGAAATTCACCCATTTTTACTACCTTAGTTTCCAATTTACTAGGTTATTGGCCTTTTTCATTTTAATCTTCCTGGCAAAAGATCTTCTACTTCAAAAAATTCAGAAGTATATATGCTTCGTAACAGGCAGTAGAACAGTGCAGAAACAAAACCCTGATCAGCTCTGGTCCCCCATTTTCCCCACCCATCTCCCCTTGGGGACCCAATATCGATAACTGAACATTAATAGAATCAGAATATGGCATTTTCTCTTTCTTATTTCAAAATTTGTGGGTATTCTTCCAGGTCAATGAGTGAGCTAAGTCATTTTAAAACTAACTTCATGTTTCAGTCATGAACTGCTGCCTAGTTAACAGCTATTCTCTCCTTCCTAGCTAACAGAACCTTGATTTTATTCAAGTATTAGGAGAGCAGTAATATGCTTAGGTAAGGTCAGACTCCCAAGTCTCAAGGGAATGATTAATGATTGGTCTATAATGTAGGCTCTCTATCAGTCCTACTAACTCATTCCCTTGTTTGTTGGTTGGTTTCTATACAGTTTTTATTAGAAGTATAAAATCAATACATAAAAGTATCCACACATCAGTAACCACCTTTACCAAGCAAAATACCCATGTAAACATTATTCAGATTAAGATATACAACATGACCTGCGTCTCAGAAGCCTACCTCACGGCCCATCTCATGCATTACCCTCCCCCAAAGCAATCAGCATTTGATGTTTATAACTACAGATTAGATTTGCCACTTTTTGAATGCTATACAAACTGAACATGAAGTATATATTCTTCTGTGTCTTGGTTTTAGTGTTCAACATTCCATCTGAGATTCACCCATGTACTTATTATATACCATTATGTTCTCTCTTTCTCATCAGCTTCTGTCTTGAGATCTTGAGGCTCTTTAGAGATCAGTTTACTGCTGATTTACCACTTTAATCTTCACACATTTGGGAGCAAAGCCATATCCAAATTTCTGAGGCCCCAGCTATGAGGCAGAAAGCTGAAGAGTCAGCTATTCTTGTATTTTTCACTGCCTCAAGCACAAAGGCATCTTCTTCCTTGGCCAGCCCCCTCCGCCCTGAGCCATTGTTTATCTCTTCTGCCTTGTTTTACTTTTTCTCAATCCAGATAGTGAAATATCTTAGTTTGGTGATTTTTCATTAGGTTTCTGAATGTCTTTCTACCCTGTTTTCCCCTGTCCTGTCTCTCAGAGAATACCTTTCAACTCTCTTCTACTCAAAGTCAACTTGAATAGCTCTTTTTATTTTTTTTATTTTATTTATTTTTTAAAGATTTTATTTATTTATTTCACAGAGGTAGAGAGATCACAAGCAGGCAGAGAGGCAGGCGGAGAGAGAGGAGGAAGCAGGCTCCCCGCTGAGCAGATAGCCCGATGCGGGCCTCGATCCCAGGACCCTGAGATCATGACCTGAGCGGAAGGCAGAGGCTTTAACCCACTGAGCCACCCAGGCACCCTTGAATACCTCTTTTTAGAAACATACCCGTGACAGACAGAAGTTAGTATGTTACCCTAGAATCCAGGAGTTCCGGAAGGACACATTTTGGAGACCACAGGCATTCGTTTTGACAAAAATACAGATTGCAACTGTGGAGAGTGGCTGGAAATGAGATCAGCGGGGTAAGTGAAAAGAATGGCTTTCAAAACGCTTTGAGGTCCCTGGCAAAGGGACCTCTAAGGATGTTCAGCGTGGCATCACAGATCTGGCTGGTGGTGATGACAAGATCAGATCTGCCTGATAATGAAAACGACATTACAGATATGGAACTGATAGGATATTGACCAAAACGGTGCATTTAAAGATAGGGTTTAGGTTTCTAATATTGGTGATAAAATGACTGTTGTTCCCCACATTGAGAAGGACATAGAGGATTTTGAGAGCAGGATGACTTGTACAGTTTTGGAAAAATGAAGCATATTAGAATGTTGGTAAGTGAATCCAACCAAGGAAGAAAAGCCTGAGACCCTATCCTAGGAGATATCAACATGGAAGATCAGAGAGACGGAGAGAGAGAGAGAGCTCATAAAAAGGAAAGAACATTTCAGGGCAAATGCTGTTAGGGCTGAGGGCTGGAACATGTCCTCTGGCTCTAGGAATAAGGCAGGTGGTGATTTCAGGAGGCCATTCACTGGGGCAGCAGAGGTGGAAGCTGGGTAGAAGTGAATGAAAGAGGGAATTGGAATAAGAAAGTGGACATGATCATTGCCGTCCACCCTTTCAAAGAGCCTAATTGTTACAAAAGGAAACCATAACCAAGAGACAAGGGAGGGTTTGTTTGTTGGTTTTTTTTTAATAGATTATAAAATGTTTAATGCTAAGGAAATTCTCTAGTCAAATGGAAAAAAGTTACATCCTAGAGAAATGATGATCAACAGAGCATCATCTAAAGCAAGATCCTTCTCCTGAGACGGGAAAAGGGAAGCAGTTAGTGCTATGGCCATGAGAGTCTGTGTTGGAACAGGCAGAAAGAAGCTGGGACAGGAAGGAGTTTTCTATTTTCTCCAAACTCAGGGAGGACCTCTGCCAAGTGAGGGTGGAGGACGCTGGCTCTGGACGGGGGCAGCCTAACCTTTTCAGCTGTGCCCTTTGCTCCTGGGCTTCTCAGCTGCCTGGGCTTCCTGATCAAGATAGGTGGGTCGGAGGAGAGTTAGGGCTTTGCCAGGTGGAAAAGGAGGAAAAGACGAGCAAGAGAAGTGAGGGTTTGGGGGGGAAACTAATTGGATGAAGTTTCTTTGGATCTTACAAGCTTAGTTTTATTCAACTTCTTCCTTCTATAAAGAGAGAGACTGAAGAACTTATCCAAAGTCACAGCTCACTGCTGGAGGATTGGTGGCTAAAGTTCAGTATTTCTGATCCTGACTTTTGAGGGGTTTACACCCCAGTTGTTTTTTACTTCATACTTGCCCTTGGGGACTAACTTTCTTGGTGGATTATTAGCAGTCATCTAGCATCTGGGAGAAAGCAAGTTTGCTTTGCCTCTGACTTTGCTTTTGAGCATTACTGAGTAACTAGTTGCTCCTTGCAGTCAGGGGCTGCTTGAATTTACTATTAGCATTTGAAAACCTTTTAGCTTTGGGCAGTTTTCCACAGACAGGAGGGAAGCGCAGGGTTAGTACAATGGGAAAAGAAATTTTATAAGAGACAAAGCCAGTGGCGGTAGCGGGCTCCATGATGAAGAACTTTTAAAATCTCCTATTTTTCTCCAGTCACCATGTAGTCTTTCCTAATGTCTGTTTCTTTCATCCCGCTTTGAATATTTCCTCTTTGATTTTACTGTCTTCTTTGTTACAAGAAAAAACATTCATCGTTGGGACTGCGATCTTTGTGAAATAGCCTTTGTGAAATAGTGAGGGGCTGACTCCTTGGGCTATGTCACAGATCTTTCAGTCGCCACCTTCTGGATAGATGACACACTGAGAATGCATTATCATACCTCTGATCCAATTATTTTCTGAATTGAATGTAGTCTCCGTCTCTCAGTGGTTATCAGGCTAATTCTAAAAACGAAAAGGGTCCACTACCAATTAGAATTAATTTGAAATGTAGAGGATATATATATCAAGGACTTTATTTAAGCTTAAACACAATTACATAAATGATCTCAGATCAGCATTAAAATCATTGCCATTCCCGCAAATGAAGACACCACTGAAGTTTTCAGATCCGCAGGTAATATGAATGAGGAATACTATAAAATACGGACATGTAGAAAAAGACAATGACTCTAAGAACTGGACTGTCAGCAGGGTTTAAGTACTTACATTGGATTAACATTTTATTTTGTTGGACATCATCACCTAACTCAGGATTAGCGTTAACCAAATTCAGCAAATAAAAATACAGAATGCTCAGTTCAATTTGAATTTCAGATGAACAACAGATTATTTTTAGTATAATTACACACACTTGCATACAAATGTATGCCTTGTTATCTCAAATTCACATTTCATAGGCTGTATTTTATCTGGCAGCCCTACTCAGGATCCATATAACTCCAGCATGGTTTGAAAACTACCTTTATCACCAGCGCGGGTGAGGACACTTGTGAGGCATCTCCCCTTCCCTGTCCTTGTATCCTTGGGTTTATGTGGAATTATGACTGGGCCAGTGTCTGCTACCCGGGCTGAGGACAGGGTGAGGAATTCTGCAGTATCCACAGAATAAGTACATGTGGTGAGTGGCCAGGAGGCTGGAGAGCAGGAGGCAGAGACCGAGGACCCTCACAGAGTTTCGTCATCCTCTACGGAATGTTCTCTACAGAATCGTTAAGATTTCACACCTGAATCCTTTTATTTGTTTGTTTGTTTAGTTATTTATCTATTTATTTATTAGAAGGTTTAATCTTAGAATTGTTCTAATTCAAGTACAGTTGACATATAATATTAGTCTCAGGTGTACCTAGGGATTCAACCACTGCATGCATTTTGCAGTGCTCACCACATAAGTGTATGCAAATGCATCCTTTTTAAGATTTTTATTTATTTATTTATTCATTTGACACAGAGAGAGAGATTACAAGTAGGCAGAGAGGCAGGCAGAGAGAGAGGAGAGAGGAGGAAGCAGGCTCCCTGCCGAGCAGAGAGCCCGATGTGGGCCTCGATCCCAGGACCCTGGGATCATGACCTGAGCGGAAGGCAGCGGCTTTAACCCACTGAGCCACCCAGGCGCCCAAATGTATCCTTTTTAGTAGAGCCCCAACAGAACTCTCTCCTCTCAAGTCAGCAAATGAGGCTTTAATCTACATGTATCCCCAACTAATATTAATGCCTGTGTATTAATGAACGTTCCTCAGCCTCCTCTCAAGACCTTTCATGTCTTTATTTTACCTTCCTGGACTGGAAGCCAATAGCTTTAATTGTGAGGTTTTTCTTGGTTGTTCTTGTGAGTGGTAGTTGGTGCGGAGGGATCGGTCAGGATATTGGAAACGAGTTATCCAGTGTCCAAATGGAGGACAGTAAGCTTTTCCTTAAACTTCAACGTTTTGGGTAGTACCGTGGGGTCCTGGAGTGTGGGGAGTGGAGTGGTGGCTGCCTACTTGAACCCTTCTTTACCCTCTGCCCCATCTTAAATAACACCTGAGGGCCATTTGATTATTCACAGCCCAGTGACCCTTATGGAGCAGTCCATCTAGAATTGCAGATCCTGTAAGTCTAGGAAAACATTTTATGAACCCTTCCCCCTCCCCCTACCTTCTACACCTTTCGTATTATGCCCTGCCTGCCATAAGTTTATGATTGCACCAAATGCCTACCAGGAAGATACCGACTCCTCAAATATTCTTAGAAGTGTGTGTATATGATATTCATTAACACACACATCATACATACATAATACACCTTGTTAAGAATAAATATAATGTATATTCAATGCAGAAAAGCTAGCAAATATCAAAAAGGTATTCAAGAGGAAACAAACCACCCAAAATCCAGAGATAACAACTAACATTTTGAAGTATGTTCTTTCAGTTTTTCTCATGCACAATTTTTTTTTTACATATTTGAGATTGTATTTTCTCATTTACCATCGAATTATCACTACCCAGCATCAGACCTTGCTTTGGAAGAGGGTGGGTATGCCTTATGACTCTGTGTGACATATTGAGAAGTTAGGTATTGAAATTTTGTAATCCCTAAGACTCTCCCAAATGATCTTTCCAAAAGAAAACCACCCTTGGCAGTGATGACCTGTGCCTTCAAACTTGTAGCCTCAAACTCTTGTTAAGGGAGTCATTGTCATTTTTTTTGTTTGTTTGGGTTTTTTTGTTTGTTTTAAATATTTTATGTATTCATTTGAGAGAGGGAGCACAAGGGAGAGGGGAGCAGAGGAAGAGGGAAAAGCAGACTCCCCAACGAGCAGGAAGCTTGATATGGGGCTTGATCCCGGACTCTGGACTGAGGGATCATGACCTGAGCCTAAGGCAGATGCTTAACCAACTGAGCCACCCAGGGGCTCCCAATCGTCATTTTTGGAAAAACATTTTTTAAATATTTTATTTATTTGACAGAGAGAGATCACAAGTAGGCAGAGAGGCAGGCAGAGAGAGAGGAGGAAGCAGGACCCCTGCTGAGCAGAGAGCCCGATGAGGGCCTCGATCCCAGGACCCCGAGACCATGACCTGAGCCGAAGGCAGAGGCTTAACCCACTGAGCCACCCAGGCACCCTGGAAGAACATTTTTTATAGGCATTCATAAAGACCTGTTTGGTGTTTTTTTTAGGTTTTGTAACTCACACTTATAAATATTGCATAAAAGCAGTGTTCTCATAGAAGCATCTCTATCACTCTTCAGTCCTTCATGTATTTAGCTCACCATGTGAATGTCTGAGGGGGAATGAAAGCCCAGTTGAAGCAGCCAAACGCTGATTTCATCATGACACTTTGCTCAAGAGGCAGTGAGGGTTGACTGATATATCTGCCCTAGAACCAGTCCCATCCCACCTCTGCTTCGAACGAGGTGGGTAATCTTAGGCACATCTTCACCTCTATGGACTTCACTTTCCTTATCTATAAAAGAAAGGCACAGGCTATATGAATTAAGCCTTCTATCCCCTTTGACATTCATGATTAAAATCAGAGTCCGAAGCAAGAGGAACGTTCTTATGTCATTTTCCCAATGGTGCCCCGGAGTCTGGGGCCTGATGCCCCATGGGCAGCACTTCATGATCATGAAACCCCTGAAGTCTGACAGAAATAACACTGCTGCCACCAACCTGAAGGGACCCTTTCCCCTCTCCTAACACCTGCCATCATGAAATAGCTTCACCATCACAGGTATTCCCAGCTTCCAGTCTACTTGGACTTATGTGGATTCCGGGTCTACCTGAAGCCTACCTATCTTTCTCCACATCAGCTGGAGACAGAGTAATTCAAGAATGCCTCTTGTAATTTTGGTTGCCTCTCTACCTAGAAACTAACCAGGCTTCAGGAAGCAAGGCACATAATAAGAACCCAGTAAATGTTCATTTTTGCCTGAATAAATGTTCATTTTGCTTATAAAAATCCCTGTGTTTTTCATAATTTTCTAAATGTAAGGTTTAAACAATTTGCATGTATAAAGTACTAAGTAATTTTTACTTCAGTGGGAGATTCCGTATGTTTTAATCCAAATTCATCTTTCTGATACAGATGTTATACCAGACAACTATTGTATATAGAGAATGTATATGGAATTTATCTAAGCCTTGTTTTTCCTTTATTATTCCCTTAACCATCATTGTAGTGCACTATAAATACAAAATAAGTAACGTAAAGCACACAGAAGATAGAAGATGACCGTGTCAAAGGAAAGTTATTTACATTTGTACATTACCTTCTCTGTGCCAGGTACTGTGCATATTCTGACATAATTATCATTAAAAACTTCACAGCAATTCAATGAGGAGATAAATTTTAATTCATCTCCTCCTCTGCTTTGGAGATATTTTTCATGCCTTAGGTCACACAAATGGTAACAGAACTGAGCTTCAGACGTAGGGTGGGCACAATTTCAAAGCTCATACTATTTTCATTGTCTGAAATAAAACCAGTGTTAGATAAAAGGGCATCTTTATCAAATGGAATTGGTTAAAGGAGTGGAAGAAACCCAAGGGACCGCAGACATCAAATAAAAGATAAAAGTTCATGGATTTTTAACAGAACCAAAGGTTCCATGTGCTTGGCCATTCCAGCACTGAGATACTTTTGTGAATTGTCAACTATATCACCTCTATCTTCTAACCTTCTCGTTTCATTTGGTTTGTTCAGGGGGGTATGGAGTGGGGAGCAGTGATCGGGGCGTCAGAAGATTCTAGCCTCCGCAGGGCCATCTGTTACCTGTTGCATCCTAGACCAGTTATCTAGCTTCCAAGTCTTGGTTTCTCCATTTCTAAAATATGGACTCCCTCAACCTGACAGTGTTTTGTACATGAAGGGGACCCACGTGAAATAACCATAAGAATGTTAATTTCATGGCACTGCACAAAAAAATCATAATGACTCCCTCAGCTAAAGCCTCCTGAGACTAATATCTGTTTTTCTAAGACGAGCGAGTATGAGAGAAAGAAGGAATTGGGATGCATAAAGGATTCTAGAGATAATTTGGATTCTAGTTCAATCTGGCTGCTGTGGTGACTGTAACGATTTTAGATATACTTGATTATTGTCCTTTCTACTCCACGGGGAAATAAATCATTTTATGAGTCTAGATTGCATTTAACACTTCAACAATAAAAATGAGGAATTTCACATGAAGCATTGATTTACTTGTGAGTAGAGCTTTAGCAATTCTGACCAAGTTACCAAATTTGACAGCAGAAGAAATATAAGCCTCCAACAGTGGGTTGTTCCAAGTGCAAACAACCATGCTGCTTCCAGAAACATTTGGCAAGCAATTTGTGTGGGGAGAAAATAATAGCAAAGGCAAAAATGAACAAATGACAACCCAGCCATCAATGGATGCCCTGTGGAGTCACCAAAGCTAAAAGAGAGATTCCCTGTTGTGAAATCAGAGTCATAACTCCTTCTTGTGACTGCATGCAAATTAAGGAAGTGTTCGCTTGATGTGACCACATCAAGGAATTTATGAGTCAGCATAAATAAATAAAAATGCTGAGTAGAAGACTAAATAATTGTTCCTCTTTATGGTCTAACTGCCTCTTCTTAAAGTTATATCAGAATCATAAATAACGAAATCTGAACAGCATGAATGCATGCCGAGTAGCTGGATGGAAGTTCGAAATATAATCAGAATTCTACATGAAGACTTTCTGAAGTCAAGTTCTCAATATATCCTGTTCCACAGACCTTATGCTATATTGAAGATATCATAATCTCCCTCTCGTCAGCAAACAAAAACTGAAGACTCTCCGGTACTGAAATATTTACAGCTTCCAGAGATGACCGGGACAATGTTAAGATATGTCTGGAAATTTTTGTCTTTGGAGTGAGGGGCTTGTTTGGGGTCAGAAGAGAATGTATCTCGTCATTAATTTCAAATGTTTTGCAATTTGCTTCCTCATATACAGATAGGATAAAGTGCTTTCTCTTTGAAAAATATGAAACTTTGACAGATTTTTTTTAAAGGAATGTTAAAAATCGTCTTGCAGTTGGACATGAAATGAAGTGAATCTTACAAACCATCATGTCTTGTATTAGTTATTACTGTACTTATTATAGTCAAAATCATGATGACTATCTCTTCTAAAACAGGACTACCTAATACTTAATGGTGTATTTATTACTATATTTGGGACAACTTCATTCACAGCGGTAATCTGCTACATGTTCGTGTTTTTCCAACAAGTGATCCCTTTGCCTCTGGCTTTATCAGAAAGTTTTACTTCCAGCATCCTGAACTCCCCACCTCCCACCATGACTAGAGTATAAGCCCCTCGGGAGCAGGATTCTGTCTGTCTCGTCCATGGCTACAGCTGTGCAGAGCAGAGCAAAAAGCTTCTGTCTGCTGACCAGCGATTTCCTCTCCGTCTTCTCTGTGTATTCGGGAGACGGTGGCATGACTGGATTGTTCTGTTATACTCTGAAGGCCAAAGTGGAACGGACCAGCGTTAAGGAGAAATGCAGCAACTGTATCAACTGTCACAAGACAGTGTTGTCATCTCACCCAGCCAGGGAGACCATCCTCCACATTGATTACACCTGTAACTCCGGACTCTGTCTCCTAGCCTCTAGAGAACTTCCGGGATGTCATCGGAACCCCGCCCCCTTAAGCAGACGGCAAGGAGAGATTGCGGTGGAGGCGGGCAACTCCGGGTTGGTAGGTGGCAATTTTTTTTGTTTTTTGTTTTTAAGATTTTATTTATTTATTTGACAAAGATATAGAGAGCACAAGTAGGCAGAGCAGCAGGCAGAGAGAGAGGGAGAAGCAGGCTCTCCGCCAGCAGGGAGCCCCATGCGGGACTCGATCCCAGGACCCTGGGATCATGACCTGAGCCGAAGGCAGCGGCTTAACCGACCGAGCCACCCAGGCGCCCGGTAGGTGGCAGTTTTAATAACCAAAGGGAACTTGCATGGGGGGCTTGTCGTGGGCAGCAGTAAGGAATACATTCCTTCACCCACCCACCTGCCAAATGTTTATAAAGAGGCCTTAACCGGGTTCAGTCACATATATTGTGCAGGTGTTTTCAACACCACACCCTATCTCAGGTCTGTGTCCTTGGAGCAGTATCTGGAAGCAGGAAAGGCAAGCGGAACCCACATTCCAAGGACAGGCGAGGGGGCCAGGAGCTTCTGAGCACTGGGGTCCAGCTCATGGTTCAACTGGCAGTCATGTCTTTTTGAGGACCCCTCAAACATCCTATGAATGTTTGTGACAATCACAACAGTTCAAAGTTTCCTATTCCCGGGAGAGCAAAGGAAACAAAAAGCCGAGAAAATTGGCATTTGATTTAGGGCGTTGGTACCGCGGTTGAGAGATTCTGGAGCCGGGTGATCTGGGTTCAAATCCTTGGCATGCTGTCAACATACGTTCTACTCAGTGCTGTATTCACTTACTCTGAAAAAATTTTAATATTAATTTCCAAATCCGGTAACTTCCAGTTGCTTTGAAGTATAAGACTGAGTGGTCATGAAAGAAAATAACGCAACTATAAAATCATTTTAATGAAATGGTTTGTCTGCTGACCAGAGATTTCCTCTCTGTCTTCTCTCTTTTCTTTGCCCATCTCTCCTCTCCAACTTTTCCTCTTGTTCCTACTCAAAGAATCCTGGATTCTTTGAACTAGGAGCTTCTTTCTCATTCTCGATGTCCCCATGATTGGATATATTCCTACCTTTACTTTTTTAATTGGATTTTTTATTCTTTTCCTTTTATTCTAAAATATGCTTGGCTTGCTGACGTATCTGCCTCATATGAGTCACTTTAGCCAAGGAGGGGGATATTCGGTATACTGGCACAAATCTGTAGATGCTAGAGTTCCATACAGAGCCCATGGCTTGTGGAGAAGGATAATGTTGATCTGTTCCAGCCAATAGACTGATTATGTGGGCCTCCCTGTCTGCTTACCACTTGAGCGAAATTATAGACCAAAATTTATAAGACTTGTATTTGTTTTTAAAATACATATATGGGGGCACCTGGGTGCCTCAGTGGGTTAAGCCTCTGCTTTCGGCGCAGGTCACGTTCTCAGGGTCCTGGGATCAAGCATCAGGCTCTCTGCTCAGCAGGGGACCTGCTTCCCCCCTCTCTCTCTGCTTGCCTCTCTGCCTACTTGTGATCTCTCTCTCTCTCTCTCTCTATCAAATAAATAAATAAAATCTTTTAAAAAATAAAATAAAATACATATACATATTTGCATAAAAATAGTGGGCTCTATAAAATATACAATCATAGCATTTTAGGACTGGAAAAGATCTTAGAGTGTATTTAGTCCAAACTTAGTAGTTTTAAAATAATTGGATGATGTGACAACAAGGTCACTTCACCTCGGTGGTATTCTTTCCAAATCCCATAACCTCAGTGTAATCATGAGAAAGACACCAAACAAACCTAAACTGGGGGAACATTTCTATAGGTTACCTACTGGTGCTCCTCGCCAAACTCATGAGAAAGAAGGAAAGACTGAGACAGTGTCACAGACCAAAGGATACTGGGAGACACATCAGCTAAATACAGGTGTGGGCCCCTGGACTGGATCCTGGAGCAGAAAGAGGACATGAATGGAAAAAATGGTGAAATCCAAATAAATCTGAACTTTAATTAATAGTAATGCACCAATGCCAGTTTTTCAGTTTGGACAACTGTACTATGGTAAAATAAAATGTTAACAATGGAGAAACTAGGCGGAGGGGTATACCAGAGAGCTCTGTACTATTTTTGCAACTTTCCGATAAGTCTGAATTTATTTCAAAATAAAAATGTATCAAAATACAGGTAGAAGATTCTAATGTAAACTGCTACCCTTTTTTGGTGGAACATTACTGTAGTGCTGGCTTACGGTATATGAACTGGTTCAGAGGTCAGACAAACATGTTTGTTAATACATAACTCCCTTGGGTGGGAAGTGTGAGCATACCTAACTGCTCTACTTTTTAAAAAGAATTTATTACTCACACATTTCCCTATGAATATTTGTTTAAACTATTATAAATAATATTTTGCAAATAGTGGTAGAATGAAATTATGTAAATAACTTTTTCAAATGAAATATAGACTGTTCCAAAAAGATCTGCTTAGAAAGATAAGCTGTTTCACTCTGAAACCGAAGACAGAATAAGAAGCCAATGAGGTAATTTGTCTGATCATTTCCTTTTCCATTTACTCGAATGGTTTAAATATTAGCTCTGAAAAGATCTATGTGTCTTTATGAATTTCTTAGGACTTTGGCTGAATTGTTTCTTTTTTAACAGGAGATTGAGATCAAAACTTTTATTAATATCATAAAAGGAGCATGCAAAAATATATTAGCTTGTTCGTGAACCATGAAGATAGTCATGCAATATTTAGGGTCATTTGTTACTTTTACTATTTCTCCGTTTGGATATATAGTAGCAGCTAATAAATTAACTGGCTTTAAATTCACGCTTGGCCTATTCATCCCAGAGAAAAACTGGAATTTAGATCTAACAGGGTAGCTAGTTTGTTTTTTTTTAAGATATTTTAAAATTTATTTGACACAGAGAGAGAGATCATGAGTAGGCAGAGAGGCAGGCAGAGAGAGAGGAAGAAGCAGGCTCCCTGCTGAGCAGGGATCCCAACTTGGGGCTCAATCCCAGGACCCCAAGATCATGACCTGAGCTGAAGGCAGAGGCTTTAACCCACTGAGCCACCCAGGCGCCCCCAAGCTAGTTTTACTGACAAATCTGCTTGATTACCAAGCAAATTTTGAGGAGAAGAGAAACATTCCACCTATTCAGTTCAACCTTGTCTGTAGTCTCATTTATAAAGCAGGGATGGTAAGGAATGACCAACGTCATTGGTCAGATGTTTTGTAAACTGTTTAGTGTACATATCACACATAGAATCAACTCATCAGTTTGGGTTAGAATTTAAGAGCTTTGGGCTGAACATGGAAAGATGGAAGAGTGTTATGGGTGTCTGGGAGGCTCAGTGGGTTAAGCCTCTGCTTTCGGCTCAGGTCATGATCTCAGGGTCCTGGGATCGAGGCCCACATTGGGCTCTCTGCTCAGCGGGGAGCCTGCTTCCCCCTCTCCCTCTGCCTGCCTCTCTGCCTACTTGTAATGCCTCTGTGTCAAATAAATAAATAAAATCTTAAAAAAAAAAAAAAAGAAAGATGGAGGAGTGTTATAAAGATGCAATCTTGGATGGAGTGAAGAATCCCCTGACATGTTTTTCTCCATTTAATGTCAATCCCATCCTGCAGGATAAATGTTGCCTTCTTACTTCTGCCAGAATTTAAGCACTGGAGCCTGGAGAAGGAAGTCCGTAGCTGACATGTATCAGGAATTGGGTTAATATCTTAAAAGAATTGTCTTATGTAAATCTCTCATCACCCTGAATGTTCCCGAATGATCCCTCATCTTTTTTGCTATAAAGAAGTGGGTTGTTTATTTTTTTAAGTATTTTTTATTTTTTTAAGAGAGAGAGAGAAAGCGTGTGAAAGTCAAGCACGAGAAGGGGAGGAGTAGAGGGAGAGAGAGAAGCAGACTCCTGGCTGAGCAGGGAGCCCAAAATGGGGCTTGATCCCAAGACCCTGAGATCGTGACCTGAGCCAAAGGCAGGCAATTAAATGACTGAGCCACCCAGGTGCCCCTGAAAAAGTGGTTTTTAACCTTACCATCCCCTGGGGAGCTGTTGTAACTCTTGATCACTCAGGCCACAGCCCAAAGCAACTAATCAGATCTTCTGAGGGCAGGGCTCCAGGCCAGTATCTTTGAAGTCCCCCAGGTGATCACTATAAGCAGCCAGGGTTGACAAGGACTATCCTCAGGGGTCTACCGGAATCCTGACCATCACCAGAGGCCATTGCGCCCATAATTCTCTAAGTGGGACTCTTCCGGTTTATGCTTCTGCCTGGAGTAGAGCAGGTGTCCTCCTTCCCTTTGCAAACCTTTCCCCCTTTCTTCTCTATAAAAGCCTATAGCCATGATTGTCATGTCATCTGACCATCCAGCCTACAACCCACCCTTGCTGCTGTCCCCTTCCACCTACCACCCCCTCCACACAAGTCACTCCCCCATCTTCTCTGAAGATTTTAGTTCAGGAACCTCTAGAGCCAGGCTACAATTTGTCCAGAAGTATACCAAGTCATTGTTAAATTAGAATGTGTTGGGAATTTCAAGTTCAACAAATATAAATATAGTGTCTCAGCAGAAAACTGAAATAAAAACTGTCACATTGTCATCTGTCCCTCCCAGACTGATGAAGAGTGGGGTCTGGGACACATTTCTTCTCGTGCACCTTTCTTCTACTTCTGTCTTGGCTATTTCTTCAACACAAAAGGCGCATTTCCACCTCAGCTCCTTTGTGTTCGCTGGTCTTTTCTCTCCAGAAGGTTCTTTGGTATGATCTTCACCTGCCTGGCCTTCTCCCCTCCTTCGGGCCTTTGTATTAATGCTGGGTTCTCAGAGAGGTTTCCTTGATCACTTCATTGAAAATTGCTCGCCCATATTTCCAGCCTTCCTCTGTCCCTCCCCTGCTATACTTTTCTTTACAGCACTTATCATTAGATGACATAATATACATTTCAATTATTTGTTTCTCATTTGCCTCCTGGGCAGGAATATTTGTGTGTTTTGTTCATGCTGTATCCACAACACCTACAGTGTTGTATATATATATATATATATATAACAATAGTTATATTGAATGAATCCATTAGCCCTAGGAGGTAGGTTCTATTTTTGTTTGATGGTACAGATAAGGAAAATGACTCTGGAACCACGAAGTAACCTGCCTAGGAACATTGTCTGGTAAGTGGTAGCTGCAGGATCCAAGTTCAGTCCCAGTGACTGGGCAATTTCCCACCAATTACACTGTTTTTCTTTCATGTGTTAAGTGGAAGATTCGCCACTTTGTAAATGAAGGCTGAATTTTGAAGTAGATAAAAAACTAAAGGATATTATATTGTAACGGTTGGTCAAACAGCTTGGTCTGTTTTGATTGGACCAGCTATTCCAATTTGATTTAGATGATGAGAATCTGAAATAGATTTTAACAATTCGGCCTGAATATTGCTGAGGTACACAAGGTACTGAGAGGGGAATGTGCCAGATGTGCTTAAGGAACAGCAAACACACAGTATTGGAGGGAGGAAGTGGCACAGAGAGGCAATCCGTCTTCTTTTTTTTTTTTTTTTTTTTTTTTNNAGAGAGAGATTACAAGTAGGTAGAGAGGCAGGCAGAGAGAGAGGAGAGAGGAGGAAGCAGGCTCCCCGCTGAGCAGAGAGCCCGATGTGGGCCTCGATCCCAGGACCCTGGGATCATGACCTGAGCCGAAAGCAGCGGCTTTAACCCACTGAGCCACCCAGGCGCCCGGCAATCCGTCTTCTGTACAAATGCATGAAAACAGATGCTGACTCGAGAAATTTTTATTTCAATTTTAATGAGTTATTTATTGTACTGAGAATGAAGTCTTTATGATTCAGAAATAATACAGCTTTTTGATTGTACAAAAGAGGAAACTATAATTTTAGCTCACTAAAACTAAGAATAAATGGTTTACAGGGGTTTTTTTTCTTTTGAAACAGCTTTAGTAACATTTGGCATCATGATGATAATTTTGGTAAATTAAAATATTAAATTCTAACCCAAACTGATGAGTTGATTCTATGTGTGATATGTACACTAAACAGTTTACAAAACATCAGAAATAATGTAACAGAGAGTTTACATAGTCCATAGAAGCTCATAACGTCAGTATGATAGATAACCAGTTTCAATAAAGGAGCAGGAAAATGATCCTAAGTAGTTTGGGTCACAGAAACCGGAATTCCACATAAGTAGAATTTGGTAGATACTTGCATTTAGTATGAATTACAGGAGATTTAACTCAAAATCCACTTGCAAACTAGAAAGCTGTCATGCTTTTGAAGTGGAATGGTTCAGGCTGGTGTATCATGTGTCCAGACACTGTCACGGAGAAGGAGAAAGATGACTGACAAGCATCAGCCCAGGTGATGGATGAAGACCATACATCGAAAGTATTCACATTTTCACAAAAGCCCAGAGGAAGCCAATTTCATCTTCAGTGACATGCCAGCTCAAAGAGAATGAAATATTTTGAACAGTAATATAAGAATGTGTGTTTCACTTTCGAGGATGGAACGATCTTTGCTTAAGGACGAAAGTCAAATCTGAAGGTGTGTCCTCCAGAAATGAAGAAAACTCTTGAGGGTAGATCAGGGCTCTCTGGTGTAAATCAAGTCTCTGAGCTGTGAAACCGATATGAGATAGAAGAAGAAAAAAAGGAAATGAAAATTATTCTGAGGTTTTAGGAATGCGGGACTATAAAATGGTAACAGTATTCTTTGGTCATCGGGGAAGGCTACAGCAAGGAAGAGGAGTCTTGCTGGTGGTTTACTGAACTTTAAAGGATATAATACATGTTCATAGCGATGTTTTAGCAAAACAAAAATCACGGAATTTGAAAAAGGGCCAGTCATTTGTATTGAAGCATATAAAAAAGTCTCAGGAAATAAATGACAAAAGATCTTCTTTATTCTTTATAGCCAGATGTGACGTGGCAGTCCTGGATTGAATCTTAAATGAATTAAAAAGAAAAAGCTATGCAATATAATGGGCATTATTGGGACAATTGGTGAAATTTGAATATGGACTCTAGATTATAGTATTGTTTCAATAGTAAATACTTGATTTTTGTCATTGTACTGTGGTTATATAAGAGACTGTCCTTATTTTTAGGAACACACGCTGAAATATTTAGGGAAATAGGGCAGGATATCTGCAACTTACTCTTTAAAAATAGTTCAGACAAAATGTGTGTTGTGTATGTGTGTAAATAATGAAGGAGAGAGAGAAAGACAATCAACAGAAGACAACATTGTGTTGACAAAGATGTTGGAATTAAGCAACCAAAACTTAGAGGCAGGTTTTATTAAAATTCTCCAATAAGTAACTATAAATACTCTTAAAACAAATAAAAAATAGAAAGTCTTAGCAAAGAAGTAAGAGATATAAAGAAAAATAAAATGGAAAATTTAGAACTGATAAAATACACCTCACATGAAAACACTCACCAGATGGACTAAGTAGCAGAATGGAGATGACAAAAGAACAGGTCTGGGAACTTGAAGCTAAATCAATAGAAATTATTTAATTGGAATAGCAGAGAAAAAAAGATTTTAAAAACAAAGTCCATGATCCTATGAGAGAACTGAAAAAGAACACCAACATTCTTGTCACTGGAATCTCAGAAGAGGAGAAAGAACGTGATGCTGGAAAAAAATGTGAAGATTAATGGCTGAAAACTACCTCCCAATTTTTTAAGTTTCTTTTTGATTCCAGTTAGTTAACAGAGTGTTGTATTAGTTGCAGGTGTACAATATAGTGTTTCAGCACTTCCATACATCACCCAGTTCCCATCACAACAAGTGTACTTCTTAGTCCCCATCACCTATTTCCTCATTCCCCCACCTCCCTTTTGATAACCATCAGTTTGTTCTCTATAATTAAAAGTCTGTTTGCCTCTCTTTCTTTCACTTTGCTCATTTGTTTTGTTTCTTAATTTTGTTTCTTAAATTTCACATATGAATGAAATCATGTGATATTTGTCTTTCTCTGACTGACTTATTTCACTTAGCATAATACCCTCTAGCTCTAACCATGTTGATGCAAATGGCAAGATTTTATTTTTTTATGAGTGAATAATATTCCATTATGTATATACATTGCATCTTCTTTATCCATTCATCAGTTGGTGGACACTTGGCTCTTTCTATAACTTGGCTATTGTAAATAATACTGCTGTGAACATAGGGTGCATGTATCCCTTTCAATTAGTGTTTTTGTATTCTTTGGGTATATATGCAGTAGTGTGACTGCTGGATTATAGGGAAGCTATATTTTTAACTTTTTGAGGAAACTCCATTCTGTTTTCCAGAATGGCTGCACCAGTTTGCATTCCCACCAACAGTGCAAATGTGTTCTTTTTTCTCCACATCCTTATCAACACTTGTTGTTTCTTGTGTTTTTGATTTTAGCCATTCTGATGGGTATGAGGTGATATCTCACTGTAGTTTTAATTTGCATTTCCCTGTTGGTAAGTGATAATGAACATATTTTCATGTGTCTGTTGGCCATCTGGATGTCTTCTTTGGAGAAATGTCTGTTTATGTCTTCAGCCCATTTTTAAATTGGATTATTTGTTTTTTTGGGTGTTGAGTTTTAAGTTCTTTGTATATTTTAGATCCTGTTTATCAGATACATCATTTGCAAATACCTACTCCCATTCTGTAGGTTGCCTTTTAGTTTGTTGATTGTTTCCTTTGCTGTGCAGAAGCTTTTTATTTGATGTAGTCCCAGTAGTTTATTTTTACTTTTGTGTTTCCCTTGCCTCAGGAGACATATCTAGAAAAAAGTTGCTACATAGTTGCATATATAAAAGTTACATATATATAAAGTTACTGTATAGTTGTGGGTTTACTTCTGGGTTTGCTATTCAGCTCCACTGATCTATGTGTCTATTTTTCTACCAGTACCATACTGTTTTAATAACTATAGCTTTGTAATGTAACTTGAACTCTGTAATTGTGATGCCTCTAGCTTTGCTTCTCTTTTTCAAGATTGCTTTGATTATTCAGGGTCTTTATGTTTCTGTACAAATTTTAGAAGTGTTTGTTCTAGCTCTGTGAAGAATGTTGTTGGTATTTTGATAGGAATTGCATTAAATGTATAGATTGCTTTGGGTAATTTAGACATTTTAACAATATTTAATCTTCTAATTCATGGGCACTGGAATTTCTTTCTATTTCTTTGTGTCACCTTCAATTTCTTTCATCAGTGTTTTATAGTTTTCATTGTACAGATCTTTCACCTCTTTATGTTTTTTCTTTGGTATCTTATTATTTTTAGTGCAATTATAAATGGGATTATTTTCTTAATTCTCTTTCTCCTGCTTCATTCATTTGGTGTATAGAAATGCAATAGATTTCTGTATATCGATTTTGTATCCTGCAGCTTTACTGAATTTGCTTATCAGTTCTAGCAGAAAACTGCCCAAATTTGGAGGAAGATGAACCTACAGATCCAAGAAGCTCAATGAATCCTAAGTAGGATAAACTTAATGAACTCCATACTCAGATATATCATAATCACAATGCTAAAAACTAAAACAAAGAAAAAAGTCTTGAAAGTATCCAGAGAAAAATAATTACCTATACAGAGAAACTGCTTTGAAATATTATTTATAGAGAGTTGCCAAGATAGTACAAAGTGTCCCCATAAAGAGTGTGCCCGGCTCCTAATATTAGCCCAAGAAGATCACGAAGGAATCCTCTGGATGACCAGATTCCAGAAGAAGGAGTAGCAACAACTTATCTTGGCATGGGTATCCAGGGTCTGGTGCTCAGGGTAGACCAGACGCCCCATGAGGTTCAAACCCACACAGGAAGGATGCTTTCATTTAGCCAACTCCAGCCTTATGCAAGAATTCCTCCACAAGTATAAGGCACACTTGTCCTGGTGTTCCTTGCCCTGGCAGATGTTCAGGGCTTTCTCTTGATTTCACTCTCCCATCTCAAAGAGCTGCTGCTGACCCAGGCTCTTCCTCCACAGGTCAGATGTGACAGAGAGAAGTCCTAGGGGGCAGTTTCTGAGAAGAGGATACTCTGTTCTTTCCTTCTTTTAGAAAGAGAGAACAAACCTCTTCCAAAATTTACTCCACCAAGGGACTTCCGTGTTCCAGTACATCCAAAACTGGTAATACAAAATGTCTACAGCAAGTGCTGGATTCAATCTTCTGTCCACAAAACCAGAAAACAGAAGTGAATCACATTCTAAGAAGACCCCACCTTCCAAAGAAGCAGACTTCTGAAGATACAGACCTAAAACAAGGTGCTTTATCCCCTTTCTACTAAAGTAACTTTGGTTTTATTTATTTATTTATTTTGCTATTAATTAAGAGACTATTCAATGGCTTAAATGGAAGTTTGATATAATTATACTTCTTAGAATTATGTTCTATAATCATAGATTATTCGTATGTGACTCTTATAAATTAATTGCTTCCATTTTATTCTATTTGTAGGTAATGTAATTACAGTATTTTTAGTCTTAGCAAGACCACTAAAATAATCCAGAAACACAGCAGTAATATTTTTTTTCTTTCTTCTAAAATAAGTTTGAGCTTTTCCTTTTTTGGTTCTACTGCTATTATTTAAGTGACTATAGAATAGTTCCAGTGAAACTTCATGGGACTATTATTCTTAGGATGTTTTACAAATGTATGTTCTATATGTGTGAGTCTTATTAGCAATTTGTTTTCTTTTTATTTGGTTTTCAGATACTGCTTAGTATTTTCATTGTTGTTAATTAGCATTTTTTTTCTATCAATCCAGAAACAGCATACAGCTGCTCAAATGGAAGTTTGACTGGAATTATACTACTTATGACAGTATTTTAATAAACGTATTTTATTTAAAAGTAAATTTCACGAGTAAACTCTTAACTTTTCTTCAATTTCTAGATAGTGAAGGATAGTATTTCACTTGATGGTGTTTAAAACATTCCCCACAACCTGAACTGTGACAAGAGTTTTGCCTGATTGGTCTTGCCATTGGAGGTATTTGAAATTCAAAGTCCGTATCGGCATTCCAAGGGCTGAATTTATTCTAGTTGTGAGACTAATAGAATTACCAAAGTCAGTGGGAGTTTACAAGAAAAACCCTCTGATGGCTGTCGTTGTGCTTAGTTCGCATCAGAGCCAAAGCCCTCACCGCAGCTCCAAGGCCCAGATGGTGCTGGGACCTGCTCATTGGGCTCCAAGTGCTCTGTGCTGCCACAGAGCCTCAAGCACACTAAGGTCCTTCCACCCTTTCCTTCACACTCTTCTCCCTGTGCCCAAAATGCTAGTCTCCCCTTTTTCACTAGCTCTTCCTCTTCAGGTCTTAAATGTATATCTTTGGAGAGACACTTGTATTGATTTCTCAGTCAAAATTAGTTCCTCTTTTCCATCACACCTTATGGATGTGTTAAAGCATGTATTACAATGTGCAATTATATAATGATTTATGTGATTATTTGTTGAATGTGTGTGTTCACACTTCTGTGTTTTTAGGGACTGGATGTATTTCTTGTTCACTTACTGTATCTAGTGTTTTCAGAGCAGGGAGGGGAGGTTGCTTATTGGCCTTTGGTGGGACATTTTTCCTTATGCAGGCCTATCAGGTCTTGTTGTGGTAACAAATCACAAAATACGACCTCCCAGGGATATATAAAAACAAGCATTTATTTCTCACTTGCGGACCTGTGGTTGAGCTGTTACTCATCTAAGCTTGCCTGGGCTCAAGGTTTGGGTCAGTTTCATTCTTTGAGGTCTGCTCGTCATTGAAGGGCCCAGGCTGAAGAGGGAGGAGCAACGTGGGCCTGGTCCTCTCAGTGTGGACCATACCAGCACAGGAGGGAGAGCAGAACACAGGCTGTTTCTCCAAGCCTCTATCCAGAACTTGCCCATCCTCTTGTCTGCCCACATTCCACTGGTCCAAACCAGTCAGAGGGCCCAGTCAGTGTGATAAAGAAATCAACCCCATGCATCTAGGGGAACCCCAAATGACTTCACATTTCCAAATGCCCCTGGGGGCTGCTCATGAGCACCCCAAGCCTTGGCACTCCAGATTCCATGCCACAGACTTCACACATCAGGCCTCACAATCCTCAGAAGCAGGTTCCACCCCGGAGGAGTCTGTGGGCATCCCAGGTGAGAAATTAGGTGCTGCCAGCAGAGTAGCTGGACAGAAAAATCCACACAGAGTGACAGCATTCTTGGTAGGAAAGAGAGAAGATTTCCTTCAAGGGCCTAAGGTCTGTGCATTACAGGAAGGCCCTGACCCGCCATCAATCCCACCGTGTGCTCATATAATTCCCCTTGGTATGTCATTTATGTCCCCTAGGTTGTCATTTAATCTGTCCTCAGTATTTGCTGAGGACCTAATGGGTGCTCTCCAGTGCTGAGTTGAGGCTGGTGACCAGGCAAAGTGCCAGGTCTGGGTCAGGCCCTTCCTGTATGGCCTCCCATCTCCTTCCTCCTCTTTCCCATGGAGTTGCCCTTATCATTTACATGCATCCCCATGATCCTTATGAAGCAAGGAACAGATGGGCAGAACCCATAAAACAAATGAGAAAAGAGGGTTAACTGATGCAAAAGCCAAGATGTCAGGAATCTGTCACTTGGGAAATGCAGTCTAGTGCTTGAGATCTCTTCTGCACTATTTTAATTTCATCACACTAGTCAAATCTTGGGAAGACTTTACCCAGCCATATGTAAAAAGACTGTCTTTACATAGCAGGCAGATAATACATATATGCAGAATGAGTATATAAACCTGTGCAATTATGTGGTTTGGACGAAGGGGGAACAGCGCCAGACAATGAACCATAAACTAAGCACTAGCCATGTCCACACATTGGTAAATGCAGTGACACCTTTACTGCTTGATAGCGTAACCCTATGCTACAGTACTATTATTATTCCCTTTAAATACCATACAGGATGGAAATGTAATCTTAAAAGCTGTGTAAACAAGAATCAACAAGCCCAGCCATGGCCTTAGAGGGAATGAGGCCACACAGGTATCACGTATGAGCATGAACTTTGGCTATTCCAGTCCTGCCCCTGACACTTAAACCCACCATCTATGGAGAATGGGCAGGTCATTTAACATCATAGAGGTAACGTCTGAGCACTATTTCTTTTTTTCTTTTTCTTTTTCTTTTTTTTTTTAGCACTATTTCATTTAATCCCCACTGCTGCTCTGTGAGGTGCTCTCCATGTCAGAGAATAAGAAGCTGAGGTTTAGAGAAGCTAAACAATGCCTAATATTTGAATTGGACATCTGGTCCTAGAACTGATGTATTCTGCTTAATTCAGTAGACCTACTAAACGCCATGCTTTTGTGAACACCTAAAAGGAGGTGTATAAAAGTACCATTCAAAACATCGAAACAAAATTCAAAATTAATATTATAAAATCAACTGGGACCCTACCGAATTTCTTTAGAATTGAATATAGCCCCTCACAATATCATTTCTTAAATCTTTACTATGTAATCCTCACACAAGCCCAAGAGGAAGGTCCTACTGTATTTTTTACATGTTAAATTAGGCGTTTTTATGAAACGCTGTTAAAGCAGCATAAGCAACTCTAAGGAGATGCAGGAGTGCCCTCCAGCTGTTTGGCTGCTCCCGGTGCCCGCGCCAAGCCCAGCCATGCCATTCACAGGGAACGCCATATGCGTTGAGCACCAACGGAACCATTACTTTTGCAGAACAGGCATGTAAGAACAGTGCTGTTATCAGGGTTCTCTGAGGGAGAGCTAGAGATGAAATCATGTCCAACCTCACTACTGCCACAGATGAGCTAGGGTAGGGCCTCCAGTCCTCGGGACTGTCCCCTGAGTGTGTCCAGGTAAACGCATGGGCATAGATTTGGCTGGATCCAGAGCTTTATGGAGGTTTTCCCTTTCTTTTGGGTGACTGGGGTCACCTCTCACGTTCCAAATGAAATAAATCACTTTTTTCATTTGCTTTGCAAACGTTTATTGATGGCCTACCATTCTCCCAATAATACATAATGCAGCAGCAACACCAGCCGAGACCCAACGCCCGCTACGCGTGCCCCAGGCTTTGCCTGGTGTGCGCGAGGGGCGAGGCTGCCTGGAACCCCCACCCCATAGGCGTGGGCGAGCCCCGCAGCCACAGCGCCCGGCTTGCGCGCGCCCGAGGGCGGCACTGCCCCACGAACATGCACACGCACGGGAGCGCCGCGCTCCCGCGTCCCCGGCGCTGCGCCGGCGGCGGGCGCGGGCGGGAGCCCAGGAGTCTGAGCGGGAGGCGGGAACACCAGACGGGGCGGGTGCCCGCGAGCGGCGCTCGTGCTTACGCTC
>LNAC01001033.1:40682-55195 GCA_002007465.1 Ailurus styani | reverse complement strand
CTCGCGGGGCGCGGCGCGGGGCTGCGGAGCCCGGCCGCCCGCCCGCTCCCGCTCCCGCTCCCGCTCGTCGCCGTCTCCGTCGCCGCCGCGGGCCCTCCCGCTTGGCTTTGGAGCCGCGGCCCCCAACCTGCGCTGGACTCCGATTATGAAAGGGAAAGTGGCCCTTTCACCTCCGGGCTCCGAGGCTGGAGCTTTTGTTTAGGAAAGGATGCAAACGGCCTTATCCTTCCTCCCACCTCCCAGACGGAAAGAAATGAGAGCGAGGCCTGAGACGCTCTCAAGTCCTCTTGGGTCTTGCGCTTCGTGCCCTGCTTCCTCCCCATCCCGAAGTTGCGAGCTTTCAACCGGGAAGTCGTGCGGCCGCCATTGTCGCGGCTGCTCCGGGGTAGGGGAGGCGGCTGCCGCTGCTTATGTAAGTTTGACTTTGCTGGAGCCCCGGCTCCCGGCTCCGGAACGGCGGCCCAGCGCGCCAGCGGTTTGGAGAACCGCGATCTAGGGGCAGCATTGTTATGGAGGTGTAGTTGGGGCTACATCTTTTCTTCCGCCTACACAGAGACTCGCGAGCGCTAGCTTCCAGTTTAACTCACCTGAACTTAGTGACTGGAACATCTCAGTAGAAAGAAATGGTCCTCGGCGATCTTGAGAGCGGGAGCCAAATATCACACTGGTCCAAAAAAAACAAAAAACAAAAAACAACCAACAACCCACAGTGGTATGTTGTCATGGGTACTGCAGGGCCACTCCTCTCCCTAGTCCCATGCACTTTTATCACCCAAGCCCTAGAGAGTTAAAATAGTGGGAAGTGATGAGGAAGGTTTTGCGTGGCTGCTTTCCCTTGGAGATGACTGCAGGCCAAGGCACATCTAGGGCACAGGCAGAGTCCCTAGAAGTAATGTTGCCCAGCTCTCATTGTACAGATGAGAAACCCTCTGCAACTGTAGGCATCTTACTGGTGTGTGTTTCTGCAGAGGGAACTTTTGAAGGTTTTCAGAGTGTTGGTCTGGAAGTTCAGGTCTTGCACCACAATTTTTGTGTGAGAATATTGCAGCATGGCCTCTTGGTCCCAACACACTGAAGTTTGTGTGGTCACTATTCAGTGGAGGAAACATGTTTTTTTTTCAGGATACTTGGCTACAGGATGGAGTCCCTCTGGTAAGAGTTAAAACTCCCCCAAAGCGAGCATTCTTTGAGCCTCCCTGTGGGGATTGAGGTGAAAACTCCTGGATTTCTCAAACAAAACCATAAAGACTAGTGTAGTCTACGTGATAGGTATTATGCACACAGAAGCACAGAAAGAAGAAAGCGGCTACTGTTCCTTCTCCAGTGTTAACTGTTGGGGATGTACACTTCTATAACTTTATTTAAAAATGTACACTCTATATGAGTCTAGAGGTAAATGTGGAGGGCTACATACCCAGAAGGAAATGGTGGGGGTAGGGGAGACTTTCTGGCTTTTTCTGTATCTATGTAGCTATCAATACTTGTGCAAATATGGGCATGGCCTTTGTTTGCGAGAACTTCCTTAGTGGTTCTCCAACACGTTCCTCCAATCCCAGTGTACAGCCCCCTGCGTGCTCCAAGTGCCACATCCTTTATCTGTTCTCATTCATATCTGTTCAGAGCTGGACCTGATGCTGCCAGTCACCCTCCTCTCTGTTCCCAACCTGAAAATGGGTACATGTGCAAGTGGCAGGACAAGAAAGGAAAGTTTTATTTTTTAAAATCAATTCTTGAAAACATTCTTGTTTAGACTTTGGGAGAGAGGGAGATTCTACCTTATTCTTGTTTCTCCTTTTCTCTTGTAGGACTGGCGTGCCCCTGATCAGAGTTATTCTGATCTGAAGAATTTGGTGTTTAAAGCATTAAGATAATAGCCTGAGTTGTTCATGGTAACTAAAACTTTGGGTGTTAAATCTTGGAAGTGTGTGTGTGTGTGTGTGTGTGTGTATCCAGTTATGCATTAGTCCTTCCGTTTCTTTGGGGGGAATGCTTTGTGAAAGAAAAGGAAAACAATGTTTCAAAAAGAAAATACACAGAACAAATTATTTTAAGAAGGTGATACTTTAACAGGGTCTTTTGTGCCAGATGTCTTTCGTGCCCGTTCAATTAGCAATAATCGCGCCTCGGATAAACCTCATTGGCTACGATACTGCCACTGCGCAAAGCTTTTTCGTGCCTGTTCAGAATGTCTTTTGCTTATAAAATACTCACAGCTTTTGTCAAGTACATCCAGTCTTGATGACACTTTCATCTGGATGGCAGATAGATTGGCACCCGGATGGAATGAAGGCGCTTATCGCTGTCTTCCCAAATGCCGTCTGAGGGTCATATTAAATTTTAACCCTCATTCAAGTTGCCCAAAGCTGGTGAGGAAAAAAGCAGAAGACAACACTAAGTGGAATGTTTTGGCAGTGATCTCCCTTTTTGGTTCTGCAACAGTGATTTGTTTCTTCTGTCAAGGAAGTAGAACACTGAGCACCATTACTAGTTATTTCACCGAAACTCCTCTTCTGTTTATCTGGAATTAGAGTAGACACAACAGGAATAGAGCCTCCTTGCCTCGGACCTCTTTCTTAAGCCTTGAAGTTATTGGTTGCCATTACCTCTAGTTGTCAGGAAGCACAGGGTATAGTGATCGGTTGCTGGGATTTGAGTCCCAGCTCTCCAGGAAATGACTAGAATATTGGGCAGGTTCCTAAAAGGGCTAGGAATGCCTATGTCTAAGGTTATTTGAGCAGTACATTTGTGAAGACAGGCAAAGCCCATGGAACAGTGCCTGGCATGTATTCTGTGCCCAGTAAACGTTGCTGTTATTATTACTAAGCAAATACTTTTTGAACGGGAGATAAATAGAAATAACAAGATGGAAGTCCCTAAGCTGGGATCAGTGTTTTGTACTCCTCTTCTAGAACCACCTCTAACATTGACTTTCTGAAATCATTAGGTACTAAAAATCGATCAGGAAATGAAAGTCTGCCTGTGTTTTGTGTATGGAAAAGTACTGTTCATAATTACCAGACTCTCTTTTTGAAAATTTTTTGTAGGAGTTTTTCATCAGTATGTCTGAAACCATTAAATATAATGACGATGATCATAAAACTCTGTTTCTGAAAACACTAAATGAACAACGCCTGGAAGGAGAATTCTGTGATATTGCCATTGTGGTCGAAGATGTGAAATTCAGAGCGCACAGGTGTGTTCTTGCCGCCTGCAGCACCTACTTTAAAAAGCTTTTCAAGAAGCTTGAGGTTGATAGCTCTTCAGTAATAGAAATAGATTTTCTTCGTTCTGATATATTTGAAGAGGTCCTGAACTACATGTACACAGCAAAGATTTCTGTGAAAAAAGAAGATGTTAACTTAATGATGTCATCAGGTCAGATTCTTGGTATCCGATTTTTAGATAAACTCTGTTCTCAGAAGCGTGATGTGTCTAGCCCCGACGAAAACAATGGCCAATCAAAAAGTAAGTATTGCCTCAAAATAAATCGCCCCATTGGAGATGCTGCTGACACTCAGGATGATGATGTGGAAGAAATTGGAGACCAGGATGACAGTCCCTCTGATGACACGGTAGAAGGCACCCCCCCGAGTCAGGAAGACGGCAAGTCGCCCACGACAACGCTCAGGGTTCAGGAAGCCATCCTGAAAGAGCTGGGGAGTGAGGAAGTTCGGAAGGTCAATTGCTACGGCCAGGAAGTAGAATCCATGGAGACCCCAGAATCAAAAGATTTGGGGTCCCAGACCCCTCAAGCCTTAACATTTAATGATGGAATGAGTGAAGTGAAGGACGAACAGACACCAGGCTGGACGACAGCAGCCAGCGACATGAAGTTCGAGTACTTACTGTATGGCCACCATCGGGAGCAGATCGCCTGCCAGGCATGCGGGAAGACATTCTCCGACGAAGGCAGGTTGAGGAAGCATGAAAAACTCCACACGGCCGACAGGCCGTTTGTTTGTGAAATGTGTACAAAAGGTTTTACCACACAGGCCCACCTGAAGGAACACCTAAAAATCCACACAGGCTATAAGCCCTACAGCTGTGAGGTGTGTGGAAAATCCTTTATCCGCGCCCCGGACTTGAAGAAGCACGAGAGAGTGCACAGTAATGAGAGACCATTTGCGTGCCACATGTGTGACAAAGCTTTCAAACACAAGTCCCACCTCAAAGATCATGAACGAAGGCACAGAGGGGAAAAGCCTTTTGTCTGTGGCTCTTGCACCAAGGCGTTTGCCAAGGCGTCTGATCTGAAAAGGCACGAGAACAATATGCACAGTGAGAGGAAGCAGGTCACCCCCAGTGCCATCCAGAGTGAGACAGAACAGTTGCAGGCGGCCGCGATGGCCGCCGAAGCGGAGCAGCAGTTGGAAACGATCGCCTGTAGCTAGAGGTGATGGGACAGGACCACTTTGCCTGAGCCCCGGAGACTGAGACTGCATTGATGGTAACCCATGAACGCCAGTCACTGTATTTCTGTGGAAACTTATGGAGCATTGTACTCACTGGATGTAAGGCAGTGCTTGGTTAGGTATTTTGAAAACTTTGCAAGGAAATAGTGTTCCTTGGTTCTGACCAAACAGTCTCACTGTCCTGTCTGGTGTCTAGTAGTAATGTTGCCAGTAAGCCCTCCCCCACCCTCTTTTTTATGATTTTAATTTGAGAACTCCTGTGTCCAGTTCAGAAGTGAGAGACTTCTATTCCATTTTTTAAAATTCCTCTCTGCACTTGCTGACTGGCAAGTGTACTGCACCGAGTGATAATTGAGTAAATTGATTTCCTAATCATCACGATTATATGGGACTTATGGTCAAAACAGCATTTTTAATAACTTGATAAAAGTATGTCATGTAGATGCAGAAAATACTGGTGGGTGGTTGACCAAGAACACTGCGCAGATATGAAAACAAGTTCCAGAATTGCAGAACGGTATTAGATTTATATTTGGTTTGTTAATTTTATATCACTGTTTTTCACTGTTTCTGTGGACAAATAATGGTTGCTTTGCTAAAGCGTTTCTTTATTTTGATTGCCCACACCTACCCCAAAAGATGGAGTCACAAGTCCTGAACAAAGGCTGACCAAACCCACAGGGATGACGGTGGTCTGGGGGCTGAGTTCTTTTTGTTCCTCTTTTTTGGGGCATTGCCACCCTGCAACAGATGGAGTTTGTGGGGTAGACCAGTTCTTAGAGGGATAGCAAAGGGGGAATAGGATCCTGGCTCTCAGGGACGAGGTTTTCACGTTTGCAACAATTCCAAGATTTTCTAGATCAAAATAATGCTTAATTGATTTTGAAATTGGGTTTTTATTTAGGATCAAAATTAGGACAAGAACAGGTATGCTTCTTCAGATACATTTGTGTCACGAGAATGTCATCAAGCTTTTGGGCTCTCTGCAGCACGTGATTTATCCATAAAGGAGATGTAATAGTGTTACTTGAATTAATAAATGGAAAATCTTTTTAAGTGTGTAAATAGTGTAGAAGTGTTGGTCTTATGTATTTCAAGTAAAAGTAGACAGCTGCACTTTTTTTTGCACATTGGATTAAAATAACTTCCATGAGCAGCAAACATCAGTCTGTTTTCTAACCAATATTAAAGATTGTAAGACCAAATGTTTATTTTTTTGAAGTATATTTCATCATTGGTGGTTACAGTTTTAAGTAGAGTTTGATTGCCATTTCATAGCCATAAACAGAATTATAAACACTGTTCCAATTTTGGTGTATGAAACTTTTTTTAACCATTTCTTTAGGAATATATTGAAATACCAAAATAGTTTGAATTACTTCCTGTAACAAAGTATTAGTCGATTATTTTAGAATGTACAATTTTAGAAAAATGTCATTTTTTAAAAATTTTATTTTTGATTCCTAGACTTTTTTTTCAAGTTACATTAAAATAATTTCATTTCATAGCTCGTTGCATTAACACCTGTAATTACTATTGTGGGAGAAATTTTATTTTTTAAATTGATGTATATGTTATGCCCAAGATTGTAGGATGAAGATGCTACCTTTTAAAGAGACTTATTTATTGGTAAAATATTTACTTTAGTTTAAAATTAATTTAATTTCCTTTCTTTAAAGTTGTTTATTCTATCCTAAAAGTAGTCCTGTCACTGTGTTTATATGCTGTTAGGGGGAGGGGAACTGATTGGCGTCCCTTGGCTGTTTTAACTAAAGCAAAGGAAAACTGATTTCACATCTTGTTGATAGCTATTTCAACAAACCATTTTTTGGGACTTCAGTTTTGTATATAAAAGAAAATATACTTCTATCATTCCTGTTTTCATTTTTTCATAGCAGCCTCTCACACATTCAGGTTTCTACCAAAGCACATTTTCTGTGAGCTCTTCATCATGGTTCTGCAGAGTTGCAAATTAAACCTTTGGTATGGCCCCTCACTGAAACCACATAGTCACGGTGCAAGAAAACTTCATTTTCAGCACTTGATTTGTATTGTGTAAATATCTATCATCTGTCCTATTTTGCTTGAGAAGAAATGTATTTGTGGTTTACCGTGCCTGACACCAGGACTGGGTTTGTACGTGTGTTAGTGTGCATGTTTTCTTTGTTTTTTTTGGTGGCAGCAAAGTCATGATGTGGTAGTTCTCCTGTCTTCTGGTCTTTCAGACTGCTTCTGTCCACCCAGCTGGCTTGAGTGATCCCCTAGATGGTGAAGCCATCATGTTAGACCTCCAGGCATAGGAAGTTAATCCTGAAGTATGCTTACCATGAATCTAGTGCGAGAGGAGAGGAAATTATAAATGTTAGTGTTACTACCTTTTCAGGTAAAAATCACCTGCTTTTTTCCCTTTTGTACAAAGAGAATATCTATAGACTTGATTTTAACTTTTTTCTAAGTTGCATGTATTGGCAGTGATTGAAGAAGAGAATTTTAGGAAGCCTAAATTTTAGGTAATTGCCTATTAATTAACTTGATCATGAATTTGGAATTGTTACCAATTACAGAAGTCACCATCAGATGATCTGGATACTAACAAATTCCTACTCTTTTGTTAAAAAAAAAAAAGAGGTGAAGGAGAATGATGCAAATTCATGCAGTCTCCAGTTTACTGGAGTATGCTGTGGAAGGTTGAGTGTAACTCAGTCATTGGGAACCTGGAATCCATTTTCCTGAGTAATGCTCTTGGTGGTGATTAGTTCCTAGAGCAGATGAAAGCCTTCCCTGTAAGTCTGATTTAACTGGTATACTGACAGTTCTAGCCTCAAGTCTTGGCAATGAAGGAATTGAAGCTTCCAGGGCGGCAATTGGAGAACCCTCGCTTTCCTTTCCATCATTTACCTTTAACATCTACTTCTTTTTCTCTGCTGCCCAAACCCTCTACCTCCTCCCCACCCTCAGGAATGGGAGATAAGACATTAGGCTAGAAACAGGGTGACAATTGACAACCATCACAGAGGTGAGGGCCTAAATCCATTCTGCCTCCTTCTATTAAATCAAGGAGCACCTTAATGATAGGCAACTCCCTACCTTCCTGATGAAACACTGCCATTTATTTTGAGACAGCCTGAACTGCTCTTTATTTCTTGAATTTTGTCTTCATTTTAACAAACCCCCTTGGAACTGGGAATTTCTTCCCCTTGGAACTATTCAAAATAAGTTTAACTCTTGATCTGTTAGACAACACTTGAGATGGGTGAAGGTAGTGTATCGTTCATTGAACATATGTTGAGCATTGTGTGTGAGGGTCTGGGCTGGATCCTGGAGATAAAAAGGCAGAAGAGATTTGGCCCCTCCCCAGCAAGAGTGTGCTTCCTTTCTGGGTCTTACATGTTCGTTTTCAAAATGAAGATGTCATTTGCCCATCACCTATTGTCCATGATTCCTTAAAGGTCACCATACTAATTTTTTTCTCAAGGATCGTAGATGTAATTTACCTGGGCTATGACAGCTTTCAGCAGTTGTGTGTTTTCATAATCTCTTCAAGAGATATTCCCCATTGCCAATATTTATGCAAAACTTTTCAGCATAATAAGGAAATGTGGTTTAGTGGTGAGACTTATGGAATCAAACTTGAATTGGATCCTGGCTCTGCTCAGCAATTACCATGTCAATTTAGGCAAGTCTTAACTGCCCCGAGCCTTAGTTTAGTTTTGCCATTTCTAAATGCGTGATGGGGATTTCTACTTCATGGGCTGCTGTGAAGATTAAATGTGATAACCAGTATGGAATGTCGAGCCCAGCACCTACCACTTTTTAGGTACACCATAAATGTTCCCTTCCTCACAAACGACATTCTCACTAAAGAAGTAGAAGCAAATTGCAGTTCTCCTGTGACATCTGTCAAGTCTATAATCTTTAGCCCCAAGCTGTCGACCTGAACCTCACTGTCTTCTTGATTGGAAGTGTCTACAGAAGCTATGTATATTTTAGCATTTCTGTCATCTTCAACCCGTTCATGCCTTCATTCTCACTTACTCAAATATTCATTTTAGAGTTGTCCTGGGTTTTGTGATCTCCCATCATCTAAATGGATCCTCAGCAGTAGTCAAGTGTAAATACTAGCTAGCCTCTGGATGGCTCCATGCCTTCTGGGTGGAATTATCTGATGGCAGGGTCAGAATTGGAATTTTGAGAGCTGGCTCTTGAGTTTCCTATATGAAATCACTTTTTAAAATTTAATTTTACTTTATTTTATTTATTTATTTATTTATTTACTATTTATTTATTTTAGAGCGAGGTGGGGAGAGGCTGGAGAGGAAGAGAATCTCAAGCAGACTCCCATGCTGAACGCAGAACCTGACCCAGGGCTCCCTCTCACAACCCTCAGATCATAGCCTGAGTAGAAACCAAGAGTCATATGCTTACCCAACCAGGCCATCCAGGCACGCCTTTTTAAAGTAAACTCGCCAACCAAGAGGGTCTTGAACTCATGATTCTGAGATCAAGAGTCATATGCTCTACTGAGTGAGCTAGGCCAGCACCTCAAAATCACTTAACTTTTTGGGTATGGTTCTATTTGTTTTTCTAAATTTGGCTGTATTTCAGACCACACTCAACCTTTCCCTTCCTAGTTTGTATGAATTCTAGGATGATCTGTAGCTTTCTCCCCAAAGAGACTTAACACTATTCCCCAGGAGTTTTGGTTTTCCTTTTAGTTCCAGAATACCAGTTTATGAAATCACTTTGCCCTTCTTTTTTTTTTTTAAAGATTTTATTTGACACAGAGAGAGATTACAAGTAGGCAGAGAGACAGGGAGAGGAGGAAGCAGGCTCCCCGCCGAGCAGAAAGCCCGATGTGGGCCTCGATCCCAGGATCCTGAGATCATGACCTGAGCTGAAAGCAGAGGCTTTAACCCACTGAGCCACCCAGGCGCCCCACTTTGCCCTTCTTTTGAGGATATTTCCATTAGTCTTACATAAAACTCTTGCTCCAGGCTAAGATTAAAGTGTATCAGTCAACAAATGTTTTGAATGCCTTGTGTGTGCCAGGCCTTGGACCAGGTGCTGGGCATGCAGCAAGACTGAAGCCAGGCCCACCTCATGGAACTTACTATTCAGGGTGGAGTTAAATGATCGCCTTTCTAAGTTTTACAATATTTTACAAAGATTTACAAATAATTATCAAAAATAAGCAAAATGCTTTAAAAAAATCTGTGATATGTATTTTAATCCAGTTTACAGAACATACTTCAGAAAGTAAGGGTTTAATGGGGAAGACACAAACCATAAGAGACTCTTAATCTCAGGAAACAAACTGAGGGTTACTAGGGGGTGGGAGTGTAGGGATGGGATGGCTGGGTTATGGACATTGGGGAGGGTTTGTGATATGGTGAGTGCTGTGAAAGGTTTAAGCCTGATGATTCACAGACCTGTACCCCTGGGGCAAATAATAATAATAATAAATAATAATAATAATAAAGAAGGTTTTTAGATAAATAGTCATGAAATGTGTGATACCAAAATGAACCCTTTCAAATGACTTTTTAAATATATCCTGGAAACGTATTTGCTAAATATTACCATTTCCATGGGATGATTCTCATTGTCTCCCCCTGGTAATATGAGACTAAGGTACGTTTCTTAAAAATAATGGATCCTGGCATCAAGAAAGGGTACAGACGGAAAGAAAATTAGAAGCGTAAAAGAACAATAATCTGGGCTTCCAGCAGTTTTTAACAAGTGTATTGAGAACTTCCAAGGTTCTAATGGAGCTCCATGAGCAATCCTGAATATGCTCTATGCCCCGCAGCAGCTCTGAAAGACAACTGAGAGTCAGTAGGTATTCCCTTAGAGCCCACCCACAGTTAAGCTGACAACGTGTGGAGGGTAGGATAGCAAATAAGCTAATGGAAACCTGAATAGAAAAGATACTTCTGTTGGTTTCAGATCACCATGAGACAGCCCATCATTCTGATGGAGTTTTGTGAATGCATCTTAGGCCATTAAAATTATTTGGAATGTAGTCATTTCCTGTTTTCAGTCAGAGAGCAGAAACCTTAAAAAAGATGATTTCTATAAGTGATTCTGATGGGTCTGCTGGGTTCTTGCTTGTTTGCTTTCACGTCTCACTTGGAACCTCCATCCTTGGATAGTCAAGAGGATCAAGAATTTAATAAAACCTAGCATATGTTGAGTACTTACCAGGTAGCAGGCACTATATATACAATCTCTTTGTATGCTTTATGACCTCTCTGAGGAATGCATTATTGCTGACAGACACCAAGATTGGAAGAACTTAAAAATCCTACCAATGTCAAGTTTTATCAAAGTCAGAACAGAAGATCAGGTCCATCAGACTCCAGATCCTGGGCCCTCAGCCACTTTGTCAATATACCCTTAACCCAGGAAAGGAGCAGCTGTGGCTATACGTACATCCTTACCAACTTCCGCCCAGTGTTAGGTAGCTGGAGGAGAGGGGCATTTTCGCAAACAGTTGCCCCTGGGTTTCTCTAATAAATGAGTCTCAATATTTTGACCTCTCCAAGACATTTCCCATGCAACAGACCAAAAACTAAACCAACATTGTTTTTTTTACCTTGCTTTGGATGTAGAGGCTGCATGAATAATGCTCTATATTGTTTCCAAATAATCTAGAAGACTGCAGATAGAATGTCATGGATGCTTGCAGTGTAGCATGAAGCTACCCATCGGTGTTCTTCACATGTTCCATTATCTGGTGAGCTGGAAAAACCCCATCAGGCCAAAGGCCATCCAATTTGGTGCCAAAATTAACTCTAAAAAAGGTTACCTATGTAACCCCTTCCCCCATCACCCCCTCTCTGAAAAGTTCTAGAAAACTTTAATTCACATTCTAAATCTGTCTTTCAAGCTCTGTCATCACCTTGGGCTAGTTGCATGATCTTTCTTAATTTCTTCAGCCAAAGTACAAATGGTGAGTTCCTGCAGTTTACAGAAGTCTTGTTTATTTCAAAAGATAAACTTGTTCTTTTCCATAGGTAATAGATAAGAAATTGAACTCTAAAATGGTTTTGAATACCCAATATAATTGATCTAAAATATTACCCACCTCAAACAGGGTGACAGAGATGGTTGGAAGGTTAATCCTTGGGAACCTTAATTACACTTTATTCTTTTGCTGTTTATATAATTCAATGTAAATCACAGGTATGTGTGTGAGTGCTATTTCTCCTACAATCTCGAAGGGATTAACTGGAGTCTTCCCACACTTTTAGCTGATAAGAAACAGGAAATATTAGCCAGACTGGAAGGTTACTGGACCAGTTGGCCTGGTTAGAGCCAACAAGATCATATTTAATAGTCTGAATACCCTGGAATAAAATGTGGGCTTCAGAAAAGAAGAATGAGAAATGGCAGGGATGAATTAATTTTAGGTGCTATGTAATTAATCATTATTTTCCCAAAGTCACTTCTGTGAATTATCATAAGAGTTTTCTTATTTTTCTTTAAGTGGTATCTTAATAATGCAGAGAAAGCAGTTTAACTTTGGTGATAGCGTGGAACTAGACTATATGCTAATTAATATAGCTGTCATCTCCAGACTGCCTTATAGTTTACAGTAATTATTTCACAATATTAAGAGATAAATATCATTCTCATTTTACAGGCAAAAATAAAATAGAATTAAATCTAAGTTCTTTGATTTTGCAAACTGCAGATAGATTAATCTCTGAACTATAAGCAGCCTGGAATAGAATAATTAAATAGGTACATATTTAATAATTAAATTTATTAAATGTAATAATTTAAATATATTTAGTAATATAATTATATATATATTCTATTTAGTCTATACAAAGCTTTGGCTCTTTCTAAAACTTCCTAATATAAAAGAGTAAGATTTGAAAGATTGGATTTAAAACTCCTGAGTTCCTAATGTTTGTTGTTTCTTTTTTTTTTTTTAAGCTTTTATTTGGTTTTTTTTGTCAGAGAGAAAGAGAGAGAGGGCACAAGTAGGGGGAGCCACAGGCAGAGGAAGAAGTCTCCCCACTGAGCAGGGAGCCCCTTGCAGGATTCAATCCCAGGACCCTGGGATCATGACCTGAGCCGAAGGCAGATGTTTAACTGACTGAGCCACCGGCTGATTCTTATTTTTGCTATGCATGACTATCTGTTAGTTATCTTCCAGTATTCATTCTGCTCCTGTTCTATAGTACCTGAATTTTTAGCTGGGGCACTCACTGCACTTATGACTAAAATCTCTGAAGCTAATTTTGTGGGGATTTTTCCCTACTGAAAAACTTCAAATTATTTGAATGAGTGACACAATCCAGTACAGTCATTTAGTGTGGGCTCTGTACATAGACTGCCTGAATGTGAATCCTGGTTCCATCATGAACTCTGTGGACTTGGACAAGTTCCTGAACCTTCCTAAGTTTCAGTTTCCTCACCTGTAACATGAGATATAATAAAGGGAGAATTAGGTGAATCATCTCTGGGAAGTTCTTAAGCACAGGAAACATAATTATCATTGTTTTCAGTCCATCAGCAAAAAAAGGGGACTCCTGAATTTCAGTTTCTTCTTAGCTTTAAATTGCCTGTACAAACTTGGAGCAACTGATTTGATCTTCCTGAATCACCTCCCTATTTTAAAAAGGAGACGTGTATTAGATGGTCTCTAAGGTTATTTTGGGATTCAAGTCTATTGTAATTAGTTAATTGGGATAATATGCTGCAGGCATTTTTAATGTAATTTCTTGGTTTGCCTACCTTCTAACTCCAACTGGGCACCATCCGTGAGCACATCTGGGTTCCTCAATTCCTATAAGAAATAGTAGGAAAGAGGTGTTTGGAACTGGTGACCAACTCTCAAGTTTGTGCCACTGTCCAAAATGAAGGGAATGTGAATGATTCCACACACACTGTTAGGACTCCTACCTAGGAAAGTAGCTCAGACCATGCTCCATGTAATGCAACTAAAACCCGGGCTTTAATTAAGGACATTCTCAGACTTTGAGATGCATCTAAAAGAAATGCAAATTTTGCTGTAAAAAGCATTCCTGTATCCCATGCAGTGCTCTTTTCTTGATTTACTCTCTTGCTTTGGTGGAGGAGCACATCCGCAATCCGAGGAGTGAACAGAAGGTGAACTTTTTGAGATTCATTTTACCTTCACTGTTACTGATGGTTGGCCTGGGGCTAGATTTCTAGATCAGAAAATAACCTGTCAGGAAGTGAATCATTCCATATTCCTGCACAGTTAGGGCTTTTTGAGCAAACTTTTAATGGTGGCCGGGTTGAAAAACTAGCCTTGGAGGCTAAAAGATAATTGAATAGCCAGTTACCTCCAGAAAGACTTGGAGCTTTAGCTCCCCACATGTCCCCATTTGAAAGGGAATGAAGAGGCAGAGCCTGGAGCCAGTCATTGACATTCCAAAGGATTATTAATGACTAGGGAACAAAAGCTTCTGAGCTCATCTGAGAAGGGTCAGTTTTGGGCCCTGTATAAACTCCTATATCCACAAATTCAGACAGACGTCCTCTGTGCGGGGTGACTTCTGGCTCCCATCATGTGATCCTTAGGGTACTGGGAGCTGACGCAGTTATTGCTGTAAGTAATAACAACTCTGCTTTCTACTCCAGAAATCGCACGTCTCTTTCCGGATAAAAATGTGAATAAATACAGATATTAAAAACTTATAATACACCTTCAAAATTTTGAAAGTATCTTGAGAAGTCTGAAGCCATTCTGTTTTTTTGTTTTGTTTTGTTTTGTTTTTTAATGTGTAGCCTACATATTTTTCTTTCTTTAAAGCTTGAAGAATCTTCTCTTCATCCTCATGGTTTGCAATATGTTTCCTGGTGTAGGTCTTTGTACTGGAAACTGGTAAGTCCTTTCATTTTTTTATTTTTTAGCTTTTTTATCTTTTTATTATTTTTTTTTAATTTTATTTTTATTATTTGCCCAAGGGGTACAGGTCTGTGAATCATCAGGCTTACATCTTTCACAGCATTCACCAAAGCACAAACCCTCCCCAATGTCCATAACCCATCCACCCTATCCCTACCCTCCCACCCCCCAGTAACCCTCAGTTTGTTTTGTGAGATTAGGAGTCTCTTATG
>LNAC01001033.1:15130-35253 GCA_002007465.1 Ailurus styani | reverse complement strand
GTTGCTTTCCCCTAGCTCCGGAGTTCCACAATTCTCAGCAATCTTGAACTTGACTTTGACTGGATGGCCCCCCCCCCCCGTCTTCTGTGGGAGGGGCCTGTTACTGTGATTCTCAAGTGTCTCTGCCTGAGGCGGATTCCCACCGCCCTCACCAGGGGCCAGGCTAAGTAATCAGCTCGGGTTCGCTCTCGGGAGCTTTTGTTCCCTGAACGCTTTCCGTACCTCGTTGGAGGACGGGACTGAAAATGGCGGCTCCCAGTCTCCGACCCGGAGGAGCCGAGAGCCTGGGGCCTCAGCCCTCAGCCCGCCTCAGAGAAAAGCAGTCCCTCCCGTCTCCTGGTCTCCGGCCGCGCTCCGAGCTCACCCGGCCTGTGACTGAGTGTCTCTATCTCTGGCGCGGCCCCGCTTAGAATCTCCAAACCCGGCAGATCCTGCAGCCGCTCCCGCACTGCTGCTCCCGGAGGAGGAAGGTGAGTCTCTCCGGGTCTGCCGCCCGTGGGGTCCCCGCTCACAGATCAGTGGCCCGGCTGAGCTTCAGATCCCAGCCCAAGGTAACCCCGAGCTGAGAGACACCTCAGCTCAGCTCCGTCTCTCCCGCCGGCTTCTCTCTGAGACCTGGGAGCTCGGTCGCGCTCAGACACCCCTGGTCTTTTTGTGTCCCCGTGGGTCCTGAGACCACACTGTCCCTGCAGGGGCTTCACCCCCCACTTGGTCTCTGGGGCGACGTCCCTCAGTGGAGCCGACTTCTCACAGTTCCGAGTCTGTGCTCCGCTGCTCGCTCCCTTGCCGGCAGCCGGCCCCTCCCCCCGGGGTCTATCTTCCCGTCGCCGCAGATTCACTTCTCCGCACGTCCTACCTTCCAGAAGGCGGTCGTTTTTCTGTTCCTAGAATTGCTGCTCTTCTTCTCTTTGATCTCAGGTAGAATTTTAGGTGTTCAGAATAGTTTGATAGCTCTCTGGGTGAATTCCTGGGACCTGATGATAATTGGTCTCCACTCCCCCCCCATCTTGCCGCTCTCCTTGGTAAGTCCTTTTAATCCAGAAACTGTGTCCTTCAGGTTCTGGAATTTATTTTTTTTTTAAGATTTTATTTTTATTTATTTGACACAGAGAGAGAGAGATGACAAGTAGGCAGAGAGGCAGGCAGAGAAGAAAGGTGGAAGCAGGCTCCCTGCTGAGCAGAGAGCCTGATGCGGGCCTCGATCCCAGGACCCTGAGATCATGACCTGAGCCAAAGGCAGAGGCTTTAACCCACTGAGCCACCCAGGCGCCCTCGGGAACTTTTTTTGAATTATTTCATTCATGACTTCCTCATCTTTGTTTTCTCTTTCTTCGGGTTTCCTCAACAAATCCTCTAAAATCCTTGTTGTTCCTTATTTTCCATCTCTGTCTTCTCTCTAATTTCTGAGAGAGTTCCTTAACCTTACATTTTCAACATTTATATTAAGATTTAAGAGAGAGCTTTTTATTTGAAATAATTTTATATTTACAGAATTGTTGCAAAAAGAGAGTTTCCATACACCCCAGTAAACTTCCCCTAATGTTAACACCTTATGTAACTATGTATGATTATCACATCTAAGAAATTAATATTGGAACAACTCCACTAACCAAGCTACAGGCTTTAATATTGGATTTCACCAGGTTTTTTTGTTGTTTGCTTATTTACCAGTAATTTTTTTTTTTCTGTTAATGGATCAAACCTAGGATATCACATTGCAGTTCTTTGTTCTATGTCTTTAAACTCCTCGAATTTGTGGTGGTGTCTCATTCTTTCCATGTTTTTCATGACCTTGACACTTCTGTACAGTATTGGTGTGTTATTTTTGTAGAAGGTGTCTCAATTTGAGTTTGTCTGATAATTTCTTATGATGACATTGAGGCTGTGCATCTTGTGGCAAGATACCAAAGAAGTGATGTGTTTTCCTCTGTGAATCATATTGGGGGTTCCTGATGTTGCTGTGTGTTATTACTGGTGGTGTGTAACTTATTCACTTGAGGAATCTAGTTTTTGCAAGGTTTCTCAACAATAAACTGCCATATCTTTAAGGTGGTACTCTGAGAATATGTAAAAACCCAGTTTTTCCTCAGACATTTCATCACTAATTTTAGCATCTGACTTTGGTGGAAATTGCCTACAATAGTTATTACTATGGTGTTCTAATAGTGATTTTCTGTTTTACTCATTCTTTCTGATGTTTTAATTGAAATCCTTTTATAAGCAAGAAACGTGCCTTCTCCCCCAATTATTTATTCAGTGATTTATATCAGAGCTCATAAATGTTTATTCTATGGGCTCTATGCCAATGCTAACATTATTTTGTTACTCAAATTTTTTCAATTTTGGCCATTGGGCCATCATAATTTTGATTTCCATGCACTTTGTTTTGTTTTTGAATGCCTTCCACTGCTCCATTTTCATAGCATCCTGTTCTTGTTTTATGGATGCTAAATCTGCTCTTGTTGTTTCTGTAGATATTAATGATAGTTTGTTTTTGAGTATTCTTCTCTCGGTACCAATCATTTGTTTACTCTAAGTTGTTTTTCCCCCCATTCATTTGTTTGTTTGACTTGGTTTCTCTCTTCATGTTAAAGACTTTCCTCAGATAACTGGTGACATTGCTTTGTCACCTCATTTCTAAAACTGGGTTATAAAAGCTGATGGGAATCCCTGAGCCCATGGGGGAGGCTTCATTCTCTGGTGGTCTGACTGGGATGCTTGTTGGTTATTATCTGATGTCAACATCTTTAGGTCCTTCCTTTTGAGATGGTCAGAGGTGGCAAAACATGCTCTCACATCTCCTCTCTGGGGGAGAGTTCTAGCTGATAGTGTTCTAGGAATCTACAGGAGAAGATGGCTGAGGAATGCCATTATTCCATATTTATGTGCTCCCTCTAGTCCTCTTGTTCTCTAAATTCTCACCTTCATCTGGCTCTTTTGTCCCACAATCCAGAGACTTCCTATTTTACCTCATCTGGAGAATGTTTTTAAAAAATAATTTCACTGCCATTTAGCGGCAGTTTGAGGTGGTAAAATAAGTAAACAAATACCTATGTTTGTCTGTCAGAAGTCCCAGTAACTATTTCAATATGAAATTCCTTAAAGGAGTTATTAGAAGATCTTAAATCAGAATTTGGCAGGAATGTTTTGAGGCCTGCCTATTAGCCTGTGGATTCAGTCAGTAAGTCTGAAGTTCTTATGTCTTTCCTTTGAATTCAATTAACATGAGAGCATTCAAATTCTGCAGTTTGGTTGTAGGTCTTTAACTTGTAGAGTTTAGAAAGAAATTGGCATACAGCTATGTTACTGGATTGGCTCTCATGAGGCTCAAATAAGTTATTATAAAAGTGTTACTAACATTTTTCATTCCAGGTAAAAACATTTTAGTAGGAGGTTTCTAAAAAAAACCCACAGAGACAGATTTATCTTATTGGTCATAATAACCTGTGTGTCTATGGTGACGTTCACTGGCTTTAGTTCTCTATTTTTTTAATCCCATTCTCCAGACACTTGTGCTTTATTACAACCCAAGTCCTCTAGCAGGTGCCAGAGATGCAGTGAGAATCCTCACACTCTGGTGAGAGGAGAAAAGATTCATAAACAATTGCAAGCTCACCCAAGGGGTATGTATGGGGAGCTGGGGGCATGGGGGCAGTGGTACCACACAGGGGAAGGGTAACTGATTCAAACTTAGGGTGAGGGAGGGGTTAGGAGAAGCTCTTGGAGGGAAGTTCTTCTACCTACTGCCTCATAAATGATCTCCATATTGCTCTCTAGTAGTCATCCAAACATAACATATCTGACACCGTACACCTGATCTGAGCCTCACATCTGTTCCCCACATCTTTCCTATCTCACCACATGGCAACTCTGCCCTCCCATTGAAGGTATAAAACCGTACCTTTCCACAGCTGATATCCACTCCACCTGCAAACCACTAGCACCTCTATGGGCCCAGCCTTCAAAATCGGCCTACCTTCTAAGGGATCATTGTCTCTTGCCAAGATGTTGCAGTGGTCTCCTAGGCTCCCTGCTTCTGCCCTTGCCCTACTCCACTACCTCCTATGTGAAATATAATGGCCAGAAAGATTTTTTTTTTAAGTAGAAAACTTAACATCTCTTCCATCACATTCCTGACGTCCTTTAGGGCACTGCTCAAATGTCACCTTGTCAGGGAAGCCTTCCTGGACCACTTTATATGGACAACAACCCTGCTCACCTCCACCTGGGCATTCATTACCCACTGTACTCAGCACTCTATGCCATATTATGTGTTACTTTGTAAATTTACTATTGTTTATTTTCTGTCTTTCCCCACTGGAATATGAACTCCAGAATAACTAGAATCCAGTTTGTTTTGTCCACTGAAGTAGTTCCTAGATAATCCAGAACTGTGTAAATTTCTCTTAACATTTTTATATATGCCTTCCAGACTTTTTTTCTATATAAATAAATATATTTAAGTACACATAGGACCATGCTACACATCCTGTTTTTATCATACTTCTTTCACTAAACAGCACATAACAAGCATTTTTCAGTAACTACACTAGTCTTGTGCACTAGGATTTTTATTTCTGCATACTATTCCATTATTTGGATATTACCATAATTTATCCAAGCCTTAACTTTTACTCTTTCTGTATGTTAATTTAAAAAACCTTTTTTTAAATTTTAATTTAATTTTTTCAGTGATCCAAGATTCATTGTAAAAAACCCTTTTTTAAGTAGGTTCCACGCCAAGCATGGAGCCCAATGTGGGGCTTGAACTCATGACTTTGAGATCAAGACCTCAGCTGAGATCAAGAGTGATGCTTACCAATTGAGCCAAGCAAGCGCCCTGTATGTGCCCTGTATGTTAATTTTTATATGCATAACTCACACCATTCTAACCAGATATTTATGCATATGTCTGTGCACAGTATATATCCTTGGGATGAATGTTAAGAAGTAGACTTTTTGGGTTGAAATATATGGAAAATTATAAAATTTTGTTACCGACTGCCAAATGACATTTCAGGAAGTTGATGTCATCTATACTTCTACCAATTTTTTTTTAAACACTTACATTAGTAGGTGTAGGAGGTATGGAATAATAACCAGTTTTTCAATATGAAACTTAATAAATCAGAAAGAATTGGAGACTTTAATGATAAAAATCATCTGCTTTCAGTCTATTTCTTAATCTGTCACTCTAAAACTTTGCAGAAGTCACTTAAACATGGTGAAATAACATTTTCAGTGGTTTCCTGGAGACTAGCTTTATCTTCTATAAGGCTTTCTCAGACTGACACATTCACTGGCTTTGCTTGTTTTCTACAAGAAATTTATAATAATATAAAAATAATATCCAGTACTTTTTGGAAGGCTGCTCTACAGCAAGAAACAACTACCAGTCACATGTAGGTCCCACATTTTTAACTTGTGTTTAGGAATGCATAGGCAGCAGGAAATCCTACTACTTGTATTGTCATGGAATAGTAACAGGGTGAAGTTAGATTTAATATGTAAGAATGGTATTCTTGCAAATAGCGTTGGCAAATAAAAGATTGATCATTTAGAAACATTGATAAAGTACCATGTACCTTAAACATCTAAATGTAAACCACTTAAACATACATTTATTAACCTCCATTTTAATATACAGTTAAGACCTTCCTCATGGGTCCCAAGACTAGATTGTCATAATAAATGTCTTAAATAATTTATTCCTGTAATGCCACTGTTTCTTTAAAATAGAGAACTTAAAACTACTGTGAAACAACAAATATTGTCTAGATTTGTTTTAGCCAGTATTTTATATTTGTCTCATCTGTACATAATAGCCATTCAACTTTTTAAATATCTAAAGAATTTTTTAGATATTTTAGAGAAGTAACATGTTTCTCTTGTCTTAATCATCTATCAGTTTGTAAAACATTTGATTAAATTGCATGTTTAAATTAAAAGGCACAAGTAGCATAAACATGACAGGGTGGGGATGGGGGAACACACCAAACTCTTGGTGGGCATACAATTCAACTGATAGAGGCAGAAACATATGACCGTTCTAGAAAGTAGCCCACAGCCATGAGCCTGCACTGGGTTATAAGCATCTCACCAGGAATATAGTGCCATTTATAATTAGTACCACATTCATGTTGTGAAGAAGTCATTTATTTTCAGTAAAGCACATCATAATTTAGTTTTAATCATGTTGTTCATTTGAATTTTGTTGGTTTTGAAGTTTGGTTTGTACCTAATTTGTAATTTTAATAGTCGTATAAGAATTATGATCATTAAGATTTATAGTTGGTTTAACTTTAAAATATGCTTAAGTAACATTCTAACAGAAAGAATTGACACCAACAACAGGGAGAGGTGACAACTTTTGGTTTTAATATTACAAAGGGATTTGTGCAATGCTCAACTATGAGAAACACCTGTCATATGAACTAGGCAGGTATTGGTAAGAATCGGTATAAAAATGGCACATATCCACCTGTAAGGTCCACATATATTTATATTTGTTCTATTTACATTTGTTCTACTCTCATCCTTTAGCCCCCCTCCCCACCCCACTCAAACTCTCAGTCATTAAACAAACAAACAAGGCTCTAAGTTATAAGTACTGGGACACAGGATTTGAGGGGAGTGGATACAAAATTGTGTAAAACTTGACCCCTGTTTTCAAGAAGTAAGTCTGGAAAGGAGAAAATACCAGCAAAATAATTACGCTTTCAGCCAAAAGTTACTAATTAACAAGGCAAAAAGATAAGAGCCATGAAGAAGCAGAGAGGGCTACTTTGCAAAGTCCAGAACATGGTCTGATCCAGCTTCAACTTTCTTTTTGCACCATGTGTTTGAGGGGCGCCTGGGTGGCTCAGTCATTTGGATGTCTGACTCTTGATTTCTGCTCAGGTCATGATGGAGCCTCACATAGGGCTCCATGCTTACCAGGGAGTCTGCTTAAGATTCTCTCCTTCTCCCTCTGCTCCTCTCTCCCCACTCTCTCTCTCTCAATCATCTAAAAGCAATGAATTCAGCCAAGTTTATTTATTTTTATTTTTTAAAGATTTTATGTATTTATTTGAGAGAGAGAGAGAGTGAGAGAGAGTATGAGAGAGGAGAAGGTCAGAGGGAGAAGCTGGCTCCGCGTGGGGCTGGGAGCCTGATGCAGGACTCAATCCTAGGACTCCGGGACCATGACCCGAGCCGAAGGCTGTCGTTCAACCAACTGAGCTACCCGGGTGCTCTAGCCAAGTTTATTTGTGAAACAAGGAGATAAAGGCTTACTTCTCTTTTAAAAAAATCAAATAAGTAAATGAATCTTTAAAAACAAACAACCCCCCCCCAAACTGATTTGTACCTTCAACAATATTTTATTCTGAACTCACCTCTCTATGGCCTAAAACCACTATAATGGTGACGAATTGTTCAATTCTCAGTTGTTATCATTGTTCATATTTGGCTTTATTATCCCATACCGTTTGCAATTACAGATGACCCTTGAACTGTGCCGGGGTTAGGGATCCTGACCACTGCCTAGTCAAAAATCCACATAGAACTTTTTACTTCCCCAAAACTTGACTCGGAATAGCCTACTGTTGACCAGATGCCTCACCCGTAACATAAAGTGGATTTATGTTATCCTCTCCTCACCCCTCCTTACCATTGTCAGGGAAGAATATGTGAAGTATCCACATAATCTAATGAAACCTGGTTGTTTCTGAGTAGGAACAGAAGCTAGTATGAGAGATTGATTTGGGAAATGGCAGAAAAATGAAATAAACTGAATAGTGTTTGGTCTTTTTTTTTTTTTTAATAGTGTTTGGTCTTAAGGATCAGTTCAAAGGGATGGGGAATCAGATGTCCCCCTGGCTCTTCAGGGGCTTTTGATCTAAGACCTCCTCCAGCCAAGGGTCAGAGCAGGACCACCCAGGGTCAAGGGGGAACCCTTTACGGGATTCAGCTTCAGGAGTTTGGGGAGATAGAAGTTGAGACTGACTTCTATAAGACTTAAATGGAAGTAGAAAAATGTGTCAGAATCTGAGAATTAGGGGCTCCTGGGTGGCTGAGTTGGTTAAGTGTCTGCCTTTGGCTCAGGTCACGATCCCAGAGAGGTGGGAGCTAGTCCTGCATCAGGGTCCCTGCACAGCGGGAAGCCTGCTTCTCCCTCACCTTCTACCTCTCCCATCTCCTTATGTTCTCTCTTGCTCTCTCAAATAAATATTTAAAAAAAAGAATCTGAGAATTACTCCTTCGTGATGGTCAGATTAGTTTAATGACTTCATAAAGGGAGGTGACAGGTCCACAGCTTTTATCGAACTGGGATAGTCTTCCACATAAGCAACGGAGACAGGTCATTATATTTCCTTCTTCTCACCTTTCTATATTTTATAAAGTCTCCATAAATGTGTGCCATTTTATAATAAAAAGTTAATAATCATATGTGAAATATTAAAATATTGTGCATTAATGGTAATGGAGAAAGTGAAAAAATGAAACGAAACAAAACAAAATAAAATATTGTACATCAAAATTAAACCCAAACATAAAATAAGCAAATGTCATGTATTATATTTAAACATCAAAGCTAAATTATGTTATTTCTGGAAGGAACTTTAGAAATAAGCCAGTCCATGACCTTGTTCAAAAAAAGGGAAATCCCAAACCTAGAGTCACTTATTTCTTATGTAGTCACTGACAGATCTAGAGATATGCCTTTCTTAGTTTTACTCTAGTGTTCTTCCCTTCATCTCTCCAACATTATATTTCTCTTACATCGAATTTTATAAAAATGACTCCATTGGGAATTAAATTATGTTCAAAACATTTACAAATTCCTCCTAAAAGAAAGTCCTGCAAAAGCTAAATAGGTATATATCTTTGAAAGAGGATTAATCTGCTGTTCCAATATTAGGGAGGAGTCTGTTACTGGTATAGTCCTAAGCATTTTGGGGGAAAATGCCTAACAATTAAATAAACTGACCAAAATATTTTTGTCAGTTTGGAGATTAAAGAGAGACAATGTATCAGGTACCAAAAATCCTTTCATTACTGAATAACAGAAATGGACTTTCAACACTTGTCCTAGTTCTTAACAATACTTTTGACTGCAGGTTTTTCTTAGATCAAATGTCCAATTTCATATGGGGAGAAAAACCAATAAGGGGATGCTCAAAATTAGGTTTTATGCATAATAATCTTGGAAGTGTTATTATTATTTGCAGTTTAAAAACCTTTTTTTTTGTTCAGCATTCAGAAACATATTAAAACAAAAAGTAAATATCACCCACAATATATCTTATTTATTTGTGCTAAAAACACAGAATTTTTGTTCCAAAATTTCTTCTTAAGCCTATGATACTTCTTTGTCCTGGCTCATCTTTTATCTTTTGTCCTTTGGATTATTAAATGTTTTTGTTTATTTATTTTACATGGTCACTCTGGTTTTAGTTTCCCTCTAACCTGTATAATATTCTCTCTGCTCTTTCCAGGATTTTCTTTCTTCTTAAATGTTTACTACAGTTACCTTTCACAAACAAATCTGATTCCATCCTACCCTTCCTCACAGCACTATTTTCTTTCTGCAAAGATAATTTGTCTTTTCTTTTTATTCTTAATGTTTTAGTTGTGGACTCTATTTACCTCTAGAGTGTATATTTGATAGGAGGACTTATCTTTATTTAATAAAGAAAAATTACATCCAGTATTTCCTTAATATTGCTTCTTCATCAGCCTTTACATTCTGTTTTTATACAACTTCTCTCTCTCTCTCTCTCTCTCTCTCTCTCTCACACACACACACACACACACACACACACACACACTAGCTGTTTAATCTATCCTTCACATTTCACAAATTCTCTTTCAAGTTTTGTTCTTATTGTGCTTAACTCTTTATCTCTCTGAGCAGCATTCTGGATGAATTACTAAGTATTATCTTCCAATTCAGTAATTCATTCATTTCCAGGCTAGCATTTATGTCATCATTTTCATTGCCACAGTTTTCATGTATATTAGTTTTCTATTGCTTTGTAACAAATTCCCACAACCTTAGTAGCTTCAGTCAACATACATTTATTATCTCAGTTCAGAGGGTTAAGAGTCTGGGTGCAGCCTAACTGGGTTCTCCACTCACTAACTAGCAAGACTGCAATGAAGTTAATCAGCCAGGGCTGTGATCCCACCTAAAGCTCCAGGCTCTATTCCAAGCTCAGTGATTGTAAGAAGTCAGGTCTTATGACTGTATGACTGAGGCCTTCAGCAACTAGAGGCTGCCTACTACTTCCTGCCACATGATGGTTTACTCTTTCAAGACAAATAGGAGAGCATCTTGCTGTTTTTGGTCTCTTACCTATGGATCCTCTTTTAGATGAATTACCTGATTAGGTCAGGCCCACCAAGGACAAACCCTTTGATTGATTCAAAGTTAACTGATTTGAGAGCTAATTGCATATGCAAAATTCCCTCACTGATGCCACGAATGTAACCTAATCATAAGAGTGATATCCCAACATATTCACAGATCCTAACCACACTCTAGTGGGAGATTTATAAAGGGCATATGCATCAGGGGGCAGAAACCTTGAGGGCCATCTTATAAATCTAACATGCTTATTTTGTTTTTTCTCAGAAATTGTAAATGAACTATTTTCTATATGCTTTTTAAATTTCTGCTTATTTCCTAATAATTATTTTTATTATAGGTTTTTGAAATATAATTGTATGCAGTATGCTGCATGAATTAAAAAATATATTTTGATTAATTTTGACATATACATTACATGACACCACCACTGCATAAAAGATAATGCACATTTCTATAAATCCCCAAAAATTTTATTACAAACACAGCTCCTATGAATGTTAGTATATAAGCCTCTGTGTGGACATATGGTTTCACTTCTCTTGTATAATCACCTAGGCATGAATTGACTGTGTTGCTTGGTGGGTGTATGTTTACCTTTTAAGAAACCATGAAATTGTTTTCTAAAGTGGTTGCACCATTTGAAATTTTCATCAATATTGTATAAGAGTGCTAATGCTTCATATCCTTGTCAACACTTGGTATTTTTCATTTTAGCCATTCCAGTAGGTATAGTGGTATCCCTTTGTGGTTTTAATTTGCAATTTCCTAATGACTAATGATTTTGAGCATCTTTTCATGTGTTCTGGGGCTATCTGTGTATCTTCTTGGTAAAGAGTCTATTCAAATCTATTGCTCATTTTTTTTTATTGAATTGTCTTATTATTTAGTTTTAAGGATTCTTTATATATGCCAGACACAAGTTCTTTGTTCTCTTCTCTCAGTCTAGGACTCCAATCTTACATATATGTTAACCTGCTTGCTGTTTCACAGATCCACTTACTTTTTCAGTCCTTTTTCCCTGTGATTTCATTTTGTGTAGTTTCTGTTTACTGTGTTCTCAAGTTCATGAATCTTTTATCTGTACTGTGTAATTTACTGGTAACCTCATCCAGGGCAATTTTCATCTCAAATATTATTATTTTCACCTCTAGAAGTTAGATTTGGATCTTTCATAGCTCCTTTTTGTTTTCTTATATGCTCATGCTTTCCTCCACCCTCTGGAACATAAATTTTTAACAGTTGTTTTAAACACACTTATCTACTAATTCCATCAGCTTTATCATCTCTTGGTCTGTTTGTTTGTTTTTTTTTAGTAGATGTATATATATATATTTATTATTATTTTCCCCAGGGGTACAGGTCTGTGAATCATCAGGCTTACACATTTCACAGCACTCACCATAGCACAAACCCTCCCCAGTGTCCATAACCCAGCCACCCTATCCCTACCCTCCCACCCCCCAGTAACCCTCAGTTTGTTTTGTGAGATTAAGAGTCTATTATGGTTTGTCTCCTTCCCGATTCCATCTTGTTTCATTTTTTCCCTCCCTACCCCCTAGAACTCCCCGCCCTTTCCCTGAAATTCCTATCAGGAGATCACATGATAATTGTCTTTCTCTGATTGACTTATTTCGCTTAGCATAATGCCCTCTAGTTCCATCCACATCATTGCAAGCAGCCAGATTTCATTCTTTTGATAGCTGCATAGTATTCCATTATATATATATACCACTCTTCTTTATCCATTCATCTGTTGATGGACATTAGGTTCTTTCCATAGTTTGGCTATTGTGGACATTGCTGCTATAAACATTCAGGTGCATGTGCCCCTAAGGATCACTACCTTTGTATCATTAGGATAAATACACAGTAGTGCAATTGCTGGGTTGTAGGGTAGCTCCATTTTCAACTTTTTGAGGAACCTCCACACTGTTTTCCAGAGTGGCTGCACCACCTTGCATTACCACCAACAGTGTAGGAGGGTTCCCCTCTATCTGCATCCTCACCAACATCTGTCATTTCCCGACTTGTTAATTTTAGGTGTGAGGTGGTATCTCACTGTGGTTTTGATTTGTATTTCCCTGATGCTGAGTGATGTTGAGGACTTTCTCATGTGTCTGTTGACCATTTGGATGTCTTCTTTGGAGGAATGTCTGTTCATGTCTTCTGCCCATTTCTTGACTGGGTTATTTGTTTTATGGGTGTTGAGTTTGAGAAGCTCTTTATAGATTTTGGATACTAGCCCTTTATCTGATATGTCATTTGCAAATATCTTCTCCCATTCTGTCAGTTGTCTTTTGGTTTTGTTGACTGTTTCCTTTGCTGTGCAAAAGCTTTTAATCTTGATGAAGTCCCAAGAGTTCATTTTTGCCCTTGCTTCCCTTGCCTTTGGTGATGTTCCTAGGAAGAAGCTGCTGTGGCTGAGGTTGTAGAAGTTGCTGCTTGTGTTCTCCTCAAGGATTTTGATGGATTCCTTTCTCACATTGAGGTCTTTCATCCATTTTGAGTCTACTTTTGTGTGTGGTGTAAGGAAAAGGTCCAGTTTCATTCTTCTGCAGGTGGCTGTCCAATTTTCTCAACACCATTTGTTGAAGAGACTGTCTTTTTCCCACTGGACATTCTTTCCTGCTTTGTCAAAGATTAGTTGACCATAGAGTTGAGGGTCCATTTCTGGGCTCTCGATTATGTTCCATTGACCTATGTGTCTCTTTTTGTGCCAGTACCATACTGTCTTGATGATTACAGCTTTATAATAGAGCTTGAAGTCTGGAATTGTGATGCCACCAACTTTGGGTTTCTTTTTCAACATTCCTCTGGCTAAACAGGATCTTATCTGGTTCCATATAAATTTTAGGATTATTTGTTCCATTTATTTGAAAAAAATTGATGGTATTTTGATGGGGATTGCATTAAATGTGTAGATTGCTCTAGGTTGCATATACATTTTCACAGAATTTGTTCTTCCAACCCATGAGCATGGAATAGGACCTATTTTTCTTTGTGTCTTCCTCAGTTTCTTTCATGAGTACTTTATAGTTTTCTGAGTACAGATTCTTTGCCTCTTTGGTTAGGCTTATTCCTAGGTACCTTATAGTTTTGGGTGAAATTGTAAATGGGATCGACTCCTTAATTTCTCTTTCTTTTGTTTTATTGTTGGTATATAGAAATGCAACTGATTTCTGTGCATTGATTTTATGCCCTGACACATTACTGAATTCCTGTATGAGTTCTAGCAGTTTTTGAGTGGAGTCCTTTGGGTTTTCCACATAAAGTTTCATATCATCTGCAAAGAGTGAGAGTTTGACTTCTTCCTTGCCGATTTGGATGCATTTTATTTCTTTTTGTTGTCTGATTGCTGAGGCTAGGACTTCTAGTACTATGTTGAATAGCAGTGGTGATGGTGGACATCCCTGCCGTGTTCCTGACCTTAGGGGAAAAGCTCTCAGTTTTTATTCATTGAGAATGATATTTGCTGTGGGTTTTTCATAGATGGCTTCGATGATACTGAGGTATGTACCCTCTATGCCTACACTGTGAAGTGTTTTGATCAAGAAAGGATGCTACAGGGCGCCTGGGTAGCTCAGTGCATTAAAGCCTCTGCCTTCGACTCAGATCATGATCTCAGGGTCCTGGGATCGAGTCCCGCATCGGGCTCTCTGCTCAGCAGGGAGCCTCCTTCCTCCTCCCTCTCTGTCTGCCTCTCTGCCTGCTTGTAATCTCTCTCTCTCTCTGGCAAATAAATAAATAAATCTTTAAAAAAGGAAAGAAAGAAAGAAAGGATGCTGCACTTTGTCAAATGCTTTTTCAACATCTATTGAGGGTATCATATGGTTCTTGTTCTTTCTTTTATTAACATATTGTATCACATTGATTGATTTGTGGATGTTGAATCAACCTTGCCTCCCAGGAATAAATCCCATTTTGTCATGGTGAATAATCCTTTTAATGTACTTTTGGATCCTACCAGCTAGTATTTTTGTGAGAATTTTTGGATCCGTGTTCATCAAAGATATTGTTCTGCAATTCTTTTTAATGGGGTCTTTGTCTGGTTTTGAGATCAAGGTGATGCTGACTTTGTAAAATGAGTTTAGAAGTTTTCCTTCCATTTCTATTTTTTGGAATAGTTCAGGAGAATAGGTATTAACTCTTCTTTAAATGTTTGGTAGAATTCCCCTGGGAAGCTGTCTGGCCCTGGGCTCTTGTTTTTTGGGAGATTTTTGATGACTGCTTCAATCTCCTTACTGGTTATGGGTCTATTCAGGTTTTCTACTTCTTCCTGGTTCAGTTTTGGCAGTTTATATGTTTCTAGGAATGCATCCATTTCTTCCAGATTGTCTAATTAGCTGGTGTATAGTTGCTCATAATATGTTCTTAGAATTGTTTGTATTTCTTTGGTGTTGGTTGTGATCTCTTCTCTTTCATTCATGATCATATTAATTTGGGTCCTTTTTCTTTTCTTTTGGATAAGTCTGGCCAGGGGTTTATCAATCTTATTAGTTCTTTCAAAGAACAAGCTCCTAGTTTTGTTGATTTGTTCTGCTGTTCTTTTGGTTTCTATTTCATTGATTTTTGCTCTGATCTTTTTACTTATCTTCTCCTGGTGGGTTTAGGCTTTCTTTGCTGCTCTTTTTTTCTGCTCTTTTAGGTGTAGGGTTAGGTTGTATACTTGAGACCTTTCTTGTTTCTCGAGAAAGGCTTGTATTGCTATATCCTTTTCTCTCAGGACTGCTTTTGCTGTATCCTAAAGATTTTGAACAGTTATGTTTTCATTTTCATTTGTTTCCATGAATTTTTAAAATTCTTCTTTAATTTCCTGGTTGACCCATTCATTCTTCAGTAGGATGTTCTTTAGCCTCCATGCAGTTCATTTACTTGAATAGTTTGATGTTTTTAAGGTTTGATTTGAAACTTCGTTAGGTGGGTTCAATAAAGGGCTAATATGGCCCCTCTCTGAGTCTCTCTGTGGATTTCCCTAGATGTTCCATGTGGTAGGTCTTTCCATTCTTGCTGGTGGGAATACACTATCCCTAGGCCACTGTGAGATTCAGAGGTTGTTCGGTGTGCTGCTTTCTGGTGGTCTCTTTCCTAATCCTCATCCTTCCTTCACTCACATATGTGGATTAGAACTCAGCTGAAGACCTGAGGGCGGGAATCCGTCTAAGGTGTCCAGAGCTTACTCTTCTCTGTTACTCTGCTCTACAAATACCAGCTGCTTTGGCCTCCACCAATGCTGAACTTGGGATCCATCTAGGCTTTGATTGTGGTCTCCCTCCCTGCTCTGTCCCTGGAAATTCTCTCCAGGTGGCAAGCTACTGCAGTCATGGGGCTCATGAATACTTTATGCTGTGGATTATAATGCAATACTACACTGTTTTATTTTTCAAATTATTCCAGCTTTTACTATATTGAGTTTTTTTGACAGACTCATCTTTTTGTCATTTTGAACACTTCCTTATGTTCTCGCACTACAGGATCACTTCCTTACATTCTGGCAATACAGGATGACTTCTGCTCCATCCCCAGAATCAGCCATTTCTCTCTGCTTCCTTTTACTGGAGAATGGTATAAGAAATCAACATCTGAGCATTGGGTGTCATCAGCTTTTTTAAAGCAAATTTAATGAGCTACTGGAGCCTAAATAAAATTCACAATAATTTCCTGTTGACCTATGTACTTCAACATGCAGTGGTGGTAAACAGTAGGGTATTTTTAATGAGATGATAAAAATATGAAAATTTAAAATGACAAGATTGTACAATTGAGTATAGGTGCACTTAATTATAATTTAATTCAACAATAGGGTAGCTTCCCAACTATTTAGTTACCAATTTTAGTCAGTTGTGTACTGGGATATGAACAAGGTTGATTTTTAAACTTAAAATAATAGACTTTATAGTAAACAGTAATTGAACATTAACTGATGGTATGTAATTTAAAATAATATAATTTCCGTGTTTTGTTACATTAAGCAAGAGTAATTATAGAACAGTGCTATTGAGTAAAGAATGAATTAATTTAATTAATCAATTAATTAATTAAATTAATTTAATTAATTTGAAACAAAAAATGAACTCCTATACTCATGAATGACATGCTTCAAAATTGTTTCACATTTTTCACTTTTCATAGCTTGTTACTGATCAACATCCTTTGATGCTATTAATAGTCACAAGTTCCTTCATTATTCAGATTTAGCAATGATTGATTCCAAAATCAAGATTAATCCCAACCCCATACTAGTTGATCACTGTGCATGTCACAATTCCACAAGAAGATATAATTAGAAGGTCAGGAAAAGCAAAGCAGAGTGTTGAGCAATTGCTCAGTTGTCCAAGCCTATTACTACGAATCTCCAAATGAGAGCTGTATTTAAGTATGTTTACCCACTCCAGGTATTTTTGACTCAACTTTACCAAATCTCAAATTTCTTTTCTGGCCCCACAAAGTTTCTTGATTTCCAGGAAACTTACCTAGTGACTTCAGCCCATCTCTTTTTCAAAATGCTTAGTAACAATTATAATTAGAATCTTCCCTTTGGACCCTAACTACAGCCTAATGTGTACTTTATAATTTATCTTCTTTTATTAAACTAAGTTCCTTGGTTATTTATTATTTGTTTTCTATGAAGTGAGGTTACTTAAGGCCTATAATTTATACATTTGCCTTTTTTATTTAACTCAGCACTTAGTATTCTTATGTTCTGATAACTGGATATTTGTTGAATAGAACTGATATTCAAATATAGGGCTATTTATGATTTAAAAGATATGTGACTCACACATTTTGGTAAATATACACATTGAATTCAATATTTGAGTTAGGAAAGTCTGAAATCAAGGTGTCAGTAGGGCTATGTTCCATCTGATGTTCAAGGAAAGAATCTTCCTATGCTTTTCCCCTAATTTTTGGTGGTTGCTAGGAATCCTTGGCCATTGTTGGCTTGCAGCTACATCACTAAATCTCTATTTCTGTTGTCATGTGGCTTTCTTCCCTGTGTTTCTCTGTGTCCTCTCCTCTTATAAGGATACCAGTCATATTGGATATGGAACCCATTCTAATCAGTATGACTTCATTGCAATCAATTACATCTGCAAAGATCCTATTGCTTTGGAAGATCACATTCTGAATTTCTGGGTGAACATGAATTTTGGGGGAACAGTATTCAATCAAGTAAAGACCCTTCTCCATTACTCCATTACTCCTTCTTTTTTTTTCCCTTTTTTCTTTTTTCATTGTTTCTTAGAACTTTAGTCAGTTACAAGAAAGCAGTGAGCTGGTTATGTTCTTGCTTTTGATGACCTTTAACGAATCATTCCTTGTTATGTTTTTCTCAGCATTCATGAATTGTAAGATCATCAATAGCTTATGAAGGTACATCATTTATTTTAAACATGCTTGTTCATCAAGCTTCATATATTTTCTTGGGCTTTTTGCTTGTCTTCTTTAATTATCCTGCTCTTTTTGAGTTTGTATGAACTTCAAATGCATTTTTCATAACTTGTAATTAATTTTTTTGGTTTCATTTTTAATAGGCCTTTCAAAAATGGAGAATTATCTCTATCAACCTATTCTTTTCCCATTTTTAAGACAACTGGAAAATCTACATGGCCTTATTTTTTTTGATTCAGATAGTTGTGGCTTCAAATAATGAAGTCCAGTGAGAGATATGTGAGACATAGACAATATTATATAAAAATGGCAGTGCCACTCCTGCATCAAAATGAACAGTGAATTTGATTGGAAATGCTTTTTACTACTATCCCCATTGTTGTAGATTCAGCATAGACTTTCAACTCCCTTTGGGTAAATCAAATGAGGTAAAGCAAATGTTTGGGGAAATTAAACAAAGATGTAACAGGGCCAGTTTGGACAGTGTACTGGAGGGGAGTAAGAACAGACTTAGTTAGGAGGCTGTTGGCATCGTGGCATACTGCAGAGTGACAGTAAGCACCAGAGGACCAGTTGTACCTGGGCACAGGAAGCGAGTCTCTCCCAACCCCATCCACAAGGAAAGGATGTCCAAAGACTAGTGATCTCTGACCAATCGCATCATCTCCTTCTCCTTCCTTGGGGAGGGACTAGCCAGGGAATGTTGAAAAATGGAAAAGCAGAATCTCCAGTATTTACTGGGGAAAGATGAAGAAACACTTCCCACATGCCGTTTATCTGTAAGCCCTGTAATTTCTATCTTGAAAACATACCTCAGATCTATCCCCCTCTTTCCACCTCTTGCCACTTCCACCTTAGGCCAAAACCCTTTCCTTTCACATTGGGATTATTGCAATTCAGGCCTCCGTTGCTTGAAATCCAGAGGAGAAGATGAATGAGGCCCCATGGAGACTCCAAGTCTATCAAAATCCTTCATGACAGGGTGTTTTCCTAGGAATTAGTCAATGACGCTGTCTTGTTTCCATCTCCCAGGCTGCCCTATTGTATATGCTTCAACAGGTAGGTCCCAGGAAGGAAGAGAGTTGGCTCATTCCTTGAACCCCAACCAAGCAGACAGTTGCATTTGATCAGCATGACTAAACATTGCTCCCTCTTCCTCTGTCATACGCAAAACTTAGCATTAAGTCAGGGCCCAGATGTCATGTCCCAGACTGGCAAACACCCTCCCATCCTACTCCATCATTGCAATGTTTTTCTCCAACCATAACGTATGTATCAATTTGATAACAAATTTATAATTATCTATTGCTGCACCCTGCGGCTTAAAAAAAATAAATGTATGATAGCATTTTCTGTGGGTCAGGAATGCAGAAGCAGCTCAGCTCGTTGCTCCTGGCTCAGCGTGAGGTTGCAGTCAAGATGTTGGCTGGGCCTATAGTTATCTGAGGGCTTGACTGGGCCTGGGATTGGCTGCCAAGAATCTCCCCCATGGCAAGTTTATGTTGACTGTCCAAGGTCTCATTGCTCACCAAATGGATCCCTCTCTATATGGCATCTGACTGCCTGGAGCTAAGGATCCAACAGATACCAGTGTGAAAGCCAGAGTACCTTTCAAACCTAATCTTAGAATCCATGCACCATCACTCAGACACGTTCTACTCATTAGAAGCCAGTCATTAATTCTGGCTCACACATCAGGGAACGAGAACTAAACTTCACCTTTGGAAGAGAGGAGAGTCCAAGAATTTGGGGTATATTTTTAAATCCACCCCCACAATATATCTTCCCTTTCTGAATTCTGCTCCTGCCTTGCCAATGCAACCCCTTTGCCCATTCCAAACCTCACCTCCTCACTCACCCACCCCAAACACACACACATTTCCTGATCTATTTCTGTATCAGTTAGAATTAGTTTGGGCTGTAGTGACAGGAAAGTACAAAATAGTAGTAGCTTAAGCAACAATAGATGTTTCTTGCTATCATGCTGTAAAAAACATTTGGAAACACGTAGTCCGAGGCTGGTAAGGTCATGCCTTCTTCCTCATAGTCTGAGATATCCATTAGGGTTCCAGTTATTACAACTGAAATCCAGGCAGTGGGACAGAGGAAAGGAGAAAGTAGAAGCATGCTAGCAGCCGCTTAAGAATTTTCCCGGAAGCTACAATTTGCCTTCCATTTCAATGGTCAGCACTCAGCTACTTGTAAACATAAGACACAAAACATGGGGGCATATGATTTATAGAGTAATGTGGCAAATGTAATCTTTATTTGCAGGTGGTCATATGCTCAGCTAAGTTATCAGGAGTTTTCTTGCTAAGGAAGAAAGAATGACTGTGGGCCACGGCGAATATTCCCTTGGCTATGCAAACATCTGTTAGTG
>LNAC01001033.1:0-14914 GCA_002007465.1 Ailurus styani | reverse complement strand
GCCACCCACCCCCGCCCATGTGGAGCTGCTTCCGTATTCTCATTTTGGGGCAGTTCACATCCCCCAGAACTAATGATTTGAGGCAAATCAAGAATATATACACACACAGAACAAATTCACTCCTTCCCCAAGGGAGATGACTTCAAAGTCTATCTGAGTTCCTGCCTCCTGCCCCAAGTCCAGGGTCTCTGCAGCATATGCGATCTCTTCCTTTAGGTTATATGTTGCTTCTTATGGTATGAAAGCATATAAATTAAAAGATGTACATGGATATGGAAACAAGATATCACAATAAAAATTCCCATTTGGGAAAAGGGAGGAAGAGAAACTGGCCTCAGTCACTGGCCATATTAATTATCAAATACCTCTGAACAGAAGATGAGCACTCTCTCTGGTCGTAAAGGAGTGAATTCTTGGCTTAGCTCATTTGGGAGACCCCGATTAAACTCTCTTGTCCTTTTAGGTCCCTGTCTCTGCTTTCTGGGAACATAATTCTCCATGGCTGCATCTGAAGTCAGCCCGGGGTTGGGGCCCTTTTTGGTGTTTGCAGTTTGAGAAGCCTTCTTGCTGGTATGTGTTTTCAGATCCAGTGGGGTCTGAAAGGGATTTTTCTGAAATGGGATTTCTTTCCTCCCTCCCTCCCTCTCTTCCTTCCTTCCTTCTTCCTTTCTTCCTTCCTTCCTTCTTTCTTCCTTCCTTCCTTCCTTCCTTCCTTTCTCCCTTCCCTTCTCTTCCCTTCCCTTTCCTTTCCTTCCTTCTTTCTTTTCTTCTCTCTCTCTTTTTCCCCTTCCTTCCTTCCTCCCTTCCTTCCTCTCTTTCTTTCTTTCAGGATTTTTTTTAATTTATTTGTCATATAGAGAGAAAGTACAGAAGCAGAGGGTGTGGCAGGCAGAGGGAGAAGCAGTCTCCCCGTGGAGCAGAGAGCCCGATGTGGGACTTGACTGCAGAACCCTGGGATCATGACCTGAGCCGAAGGCAGTTGCTTAACCAAATGAACCACCCAGGCGTCCCCAGGGTTGAAATTTCTTTTGCGAAACAGTTTCCTTAAAATTTGATAATTATCTGATCTATTTGCTTTTAGTCACTTCCAAATATATTAGTCGCCAGGGATAATATTTTAGATAACTGTTCAAACCTGAAGACAAGAATTCTATGTACTGGCATTTAGGCTCTTCCTATTCTCCTTTCCCCCTGCCCAGCACCCCAGCTCTCCAAAAGATGTTGCCACTCCTGAGACGTTTTGAAACAATAGACAGAATCTGATCTATGCCAGTGGTCTAGGTCCTACTTACTGGCAACTGCTTAATGGGAAATACCTGAGAAAGGCTTGAGCTTGGGGCATTTTAATTGGATTAATGTCAAAATAATCTCCTATGCAAAATATACACATGTATTTATATGGTATTATAAATTTTAGTGAAATAAAGGATGTGCAGCATACAACTGAGAAATAATGATAAAATATGCAATGCTGTTTTTTGCAAATTGCTTATGGCCAGTTGATTCTTACAGAATGCTTTCTTTGATTTTTGCTTTGACTCTTCTGTAGCCAACCCATGGTTGTAACTGATGACCAAGTGTAGTTCCAACATGAACGCTGGTGGATATGTACACTGTTAATGAGTAAAAGGAACGGGAAACAATGTAGTGGTAAGTTGGAACTTCAGTTGTTTGTCAGTGGGGTGATATCTTGTCAGTTGTGGAAATGGGTAAGTTTCCACATTTTGGGAGAATATTTACTTATTTATTTATTTATTTATTTATTGGTATTCATGATGTCATGGCTGTAGATACAACACACTTTAAGATTTAATCTGCATTATTATTTTCTCTATCACTTTCTTAAGCGAGGCAATCAACAAAAGAATAACCACCAATTTGTAGGGTTTGTCAGTTTCCATGGTATAAACACTCTTAAAAACAGTTGATTTCAAGTTCCTAGTGGCAAATGAAACATGATCTATTTCCAGCAGATACCATAAATGCAAATAACCTTAATAATATAGACAGTAGTAAAATGTAGTAAAGTAACTAAGAAGTCATAAACTTTTAGTATTTATTATCATCGTTTTAATATAATTGAATTATAATAATTTAATTTTAGATAATGGCTGTATTTAACAACTGGTTTGCCAGATTCCTGAAAATGTTTAACAATAGACTTGTGAGCTGATAAGAGGGGGCTCTTGCACACCCCTGACTCTGCCCCTACCTTAACCTTAGGCTTGGCCATAAGATTTGCTTTAGTCAATGATAGATACTTTATGTATCTCAATTTTAAGTCATTTGACCAAGTCATAAGACGTGCATATAGATAAAATGGAGAACCATGGCACAGTGGTATAATTAGATGGGTTTGTGGGTATTCGACACTGTTCCTAGGCATAGTAATGTGTCCTTTGCCTATTCTTCCCTAGCATTCCCAATCACCCCCAGCTTTGTTGAACTACCTACAATTCCCTAAATGTACATATTCTCATACCTCTGGGTTTTGGAAATACTTGTCCTTTGCCTAGACCAACATTCTCCTCCTCCTTCCCTCCTTCTTACTCATCCTTCCCTTATCAGCTTTGGCATCTCTGGCTCCCCGTCTTAGTCAGCTCGGGCTGTTATACCAAATGTCATAGACTGGTGGGTGGCTTAGAGAAGAAGCATTTCTTTTCTTTTTTTTTTTAATTTATTTTTATTATTATTATTTACCCCAGGGGTACAGGTCTCTGAATCATCAGGCTTACACCTTTCACAGCATTCACCAAAGCACAAACCCTCCACAATGTCCATAACCCACCCACCCTATCCCTTCCCTCCCTCCCCCCAGTAACCTTCAGTTTGTTTTGGAGATTAGGAGTCTCTTATGGTTTGTCTCCTTCCCCATCCCATCTTGTTTCATTATTTTTCCCTCCNCCCCACAACCCCCCACCCTGCCCCTCAAGTTCCTCATATCAGAGAGAGATCATATGATAATTGCCTTTCTCTGATTGACTTATTTTGCTCAGCATAATACCCTCTAGTTCCATCCACATCATTGCAAACAGCATGATTTTGTTTCTTTTGATAGCTCTATAGTATTCCATTGTATATATATACCACATCTTCTTTATCCATTCATCTGTTGATGGACATCTAGGTTCTTTCCATAGTTTGGCTATTGTGGACATTGCTGCAATAAACATTCGGGTGCATGTGCCCCTTCTTAATACTTAAGAAGTATTTCTTTCTCACAGGTCTCGAGGCTGGGAAATCCAAGATCAAGGTGCCAGCAGATCCTGGGTCTGCTGAGGGCCTGCTTCCTGGTTTACAGATGGTTATCTCTGTGTTGTATCCTCACAGAGTAGTGAGAGGAAGCAAGATCTTGTGCCTCTTCTTACAAAGGCTCTAATCTCATGTATGAGGGCTCTACCTTCATGGCCTAATTACCTCCTAATACCAGGACACTGAGAATTAGGATTTCAACTTATACATTTTGGAGGGACACAGACATTTAGTCCATACGCCCTCCAAGGCTGGGGCCAGGGGCCGCACTTTGTGCCATTATGGGTGCACTCTTCCTACCTCCCCACTGCAGTCCTGCATGACAACGGTCTGTTCCTTTGTCTTCCCCATTGTATGCTCCTTGAGAGTCAGTCCTGTTTTGTTCATAGTTGTGTCTTCAGTACCTAGTATATTATATGATATATAATTGTCCGATGCATGTTACAGGGGTGCTTGCTGCGTCTTTTCAGAACTTACTGATGGTATGGAAAACATAAAACAAATGTATCAAGTTTGTATATGATACAAAGTATAGAGGATGATAGAATCAAAATTCAAAGATTCAAAAAGACTTCAACAGGTTATAAGAACAGGGTGGAGCTAACAAGGTAAAACTCTAGGGAGAAATTATAGATAATACATTTAGGTTTATATTGTGCTGTGTTTCTCACTCAAAGTGTGGCACAGTTTGATGTCAGGGAAATGTAATTAAAAACAAAATCTCTCGTTAACCTCAAAAAGCTGTCCATTAAAGGTGGGGGAGAAAGAAGACAGTTTTATTAAATTACATTAAATTAAATAAACATTACATCGGAATGTGATGTGGATCACAGGAAAGCAACTAAAAAGATAGCAAAGACAGAAAAAAAACCCCACCCAATTTTCAGGCACACAGATAAAACCATCACATTCATGTTCTCATGATAAACGGTAACGAATTCTCGAGTAAGAGGATTAATTGCCTTCGTACAAAGGAGACCTAAATGTCTCCTACTATGACAGAAGGGTAGGTAGGTTTGTAATTTGGAGCCAGGTCCCTTCTGAAGTTAGGCTCCAATTCTCCCAGCAAGCTGGGAGATAGGGGCCCTGTCTTCCCTGATGATTCCATTTCAAAGTCATGGCTCCAGGTCCCATTTCAAAGAGAAATTCCTGGCTTGTTATGTGAGCCAAGGGGCTACTTAGCCTTTAAAAAGGTGCCTGCACATTTCCGTGAAGCAGAGAAAGACTAGACAATGACAGACTTTCTCAAGTAAATGCTTTTTTTCTTTGTACCAGGGAGAATTAAGTATTTTTCTTATTTTTAATTTGTTTTATCCTTAAGCCAACGGCCTCAGCCTCACCTAAGAACTCTAATTGGAAATGCAAATTCTCTGATGCCAACCCAGGCCTACTCAATCAGAAACTCCAGAGATCAGACCCAGCAATCTGTGGTTTTTAATTATCTCCTCAGGTGATGCTGACGCTCCCTCATGTGTGAGAATCACGGCAGAGGACTGCTGATGGCAGGCCATTTGAAAAGGGTCTAAGTAAGAGGAAGGATTTTATTTTACTTGAATCAATAGTTATCTGCAGTTTGCATTACCTGCTCTGCTAGCGAATTACCTTCAATTAATTGGCAAGAAATTAAGATGTCTGAAATAAAGCTATTAAATGAACCTAACTTTAGCTAAGATAGATCTTAACAACTTGCATAAGAGAGGGAAATAAAAGCAAAAGCATTACCAAATATGATTATGCTCATTTGGCTCTAGAGTACATTCTCTAATTTAATATACAAAGAGTTGCCTGATTTTCTGGCAACCCACAAAATGCCCCAAATAGTAAAGTTATAGATGCCAAACTCAAGAGAAACTGAACAATTGTGCAATTTTTTTTTTCACGTGGACCCCTTCTTAAGTACATCTGGCTCTCTATGGGGGGTGGAGGCAGGGCAAATCTCTCTTTTATCAGTATTCCTCAATTTTGGAGGTAAACTTGGAATCACTTGAGGATAAAAAGGACACTCAGTGGGGAGGGTCTCCGAAGCAGCAGGAGAGGGAGGAACTCTGGATTGTTGGGGGTGTATCAGCTTATAAAAGCAGTCCTGGCAGTGAGCTCTGCCCACCTTCCTCTGCTTGGGCCAGAACCTGACATGGACTCAGAGAGGAGAGTTTCACTCTCATGAACATAGGTGAGGAAAGTTTGAGGTTGGAGGCTGCCAGTACACCGGAAAATGTCCACTGTAGCTGTCAGTGAACTTGGGCCTACATAGTCACATTACTTGTGCGTTCCTAGAATTTGCATTCCTAGAATTTGAAATACCTGCCAATAGACTGTAAACCAGAAGAGGGTAAAGACTGTTAGCTTTGTGTTCTGGAGAATTATCAAAGTCAAGAACAGTGTTTTGCATATTGTTGGTGCTGAATTAATTTTTGTGGAATTAATGAACACAGTTCTAGGGAAAAAAATCATAATTCTTAAAGGCAAGATAATTTTAGGTCTGTCTTCAGATGCTTTTTGGGGGGGGTCTTAATACTACTGAGCATGTAACAAAGTTGAAACTTAATTAGTTGGTTTATGATAAAGCAATGCGCAGACTTGTTATCTTGTTATAGTCTTAAATTCTACCTCTCTAAATTTAAGATTATTGGTGTCAAATGTGCATTCTGACATATAGATCTGTAGTGTGAAGAGCAGGATGAAAACTTATATATGAATTAAGTAAAGATTTTTTTTTAGCTTATAGCCTTTTGTAGTTTGCTGCTCCTCAGAGAACTTTAGAAAATTGCAATGGATTTTCAAGCCAATAATTACACGATTTATACCAAAACATCTTTTAAATTCTTCAGTTGAATGTTACTGCTATGTTGATGCTGTGTGTTTGTGGTAAGTCATGTGAAGAACCTTCTAAAGCTAATCCCCTATTATTAACTCTTAAGTGGCAGTGGAAATTGGACAGTAAGTTCACTCTCCTCAGCGAGGTTTCAGAGAGGGGCCAATAGATGAAATGAAAACAGATTGCTTTGCCTCTTTGCTTCTCCTGTTGAAGCTAGTCAGGATTGTAAAAGTGCTTGTACTTTAAAATACTTTGGTCTCTATTGGAGGGAAAAGTGCTGTGGCTCTGAACAAATAGGACTACTTTGCAAGTCTCATGAATTGCTATTTAGGGCAGTAGTCACACAGTTATTTATGTAAAATATATGAGATGTATAAACTGTGATTTATGGCTGTAACTGTGAAATTTAATTCTCTCCCTGAAGAGTAAGAAATGTTGGGCAGAAAATTAACACTTGTGATGCACCTGGTTTAGTGGGATTAGAACAAGTCTGACTCCCTTGCTTACTAATCATGTATCCATAAGCCAGTTTCCTGCACTGCTAGCTCCTGTGTAAAAACCTCCCTTTCAATGTTGTATAGGAAGTAACTCGTATGTCTCAATTCCTCCTAAGTATTGAATAAATACCTTTTGTCTGCAGGTGGGGAGGGGAAAAGGGAGCTTCAGAGACCCAGCTGAAGTTCTAGCACAGGGATGGAGGTGAATTGTTTGAAGCAGTTTGAAATGTGTTCATTTAAGGAGCCCATTTTGAGAATAGTCTTTTTTCCCCCCCTTCTTCTTCATGTCATGTGTTTTTATCGGAGATTGTTTACCATGGCTTCTGTCTGGTCACTTTTTGTTCTTTTACTTTTTATTTATATTTTTATTATTTAATTCCAGTATAATTAACAGTGTTATATTAGTTTCAGATGTACAGTAGTGATTCAACAATTCTATACATTACTCAGTACTCATCACAATAAGTGTACTCAATCTCTGAGAACAGTCTTTTATACCTCAAATTTGACCCACTCCTAAAAGAGAGCCCTAGTAAATTGGGTTTCTGCAGCCACTGAGACAAACAGCATTTATTATGCCAAGCCTTCCTGAGGAAGTCCATTTAAAGTGAGGCTGGTAGCACATGATTTCTTGGGAGCTCTGGATATGCTTGTGATAGACTCTCCCCATGTGTCCTTGGGACCATGAAGCTGCCTGTCTGTTGATCCCATCATAGATGCACAGCAGTTCAGATAGAAGGACCTGGACATGGCAGTTAAAGTCAGGTAAATGGAAAACAGAAAATTGCATTAAAAAGCAATACGAGGAGCTCCACATGAAATGCCTGGAGATGGGGAAAATTCTGGAAGGATTTTTAAGGACTTTACCCTAGGTGATGGAGGAAGCTGAAATCTAGGTCTGAAAGAAAAAGATCAGCTTACTATAGACACGAACTCTATTGAACACATCTTTCTCTGAACTTTTTGAGAGATTTGAAAAACAGAAGGAGACTGAAGACTATCCCCAAAATGAAGTAGTATACCGAGGGCTACGTATTATAATTGAAATGGAAGGCCAAAGATACCAATCATTAAAGGCCCACACAGAAAAGCATCTCAATCTAGCAGATAAGGAAATTGATCAGTTAGAAGGAGGGCCTCAATGGCCTATTGGCCTTCTAGATTGGTAAGGGGCCAGATGCAGAACTATTCCTTACACACCATTCAGCAGAAGACTAAAGAAAATGGTGAACTGATCATAACTGATCATGAACTGATCTGTTACTATCTGTTATGATTTCAGAAGTGGAAAATCTGATGTGGAAGTCACTGACCTGACGCCTTCTCTCCCCACTTCTATCTTTCTGTGTAACTGTAAGCAAGCCTTATGTACTTTCTTCTCTTGTTTTCCTTTTAGTGGCAATCTCAATAATCCTCAAAAAAAAAGTCTATGGAAAAATAAGTATGAGATATTTTGACTTCCGAGTTATATTTTTCAGCTGTATTTGACTTATTAAATGTTGATGCTGATCTTTCATTAGGGAGTTTTTGTATCCTATCAAATAGGTGCTCTTGTGAGGCTTGTTGAAAACATTTTTTGGTGCCATATCTTACAGATTTTTTTGTTTGTTTGTTCTGCGGGAAAACCACTGCTTTGAACTATTGGTCAATATGTCCAAGATTCATTTTTTTGTTAGTATATGTGTGCTGCAAAAGTGTTGTATATAAGAGATCATGTTGAGGGGCCCAGTTGCCTTATAAACTCCTGTAATGCTAACTGACAATAATTGTTATAACCTGTCTTTTAATCACATCTTGCAAAAATATAATTAGAGGTTTGGCCACAAGTTCTTTGCATCTTTAAAAACACCACCTTCACAGAATCGGTAACAAACCTAAGATCTGCTCAAGCTGGGTTCTGTCTCCTTTGTAAGCTGCATGCTTTTAACGCATAAATTATGGGGTAAAAAGTTAAAAAGACTGTACAACAAGAATCCAATATGCATTCTTCACACAAAAGCATGTTTTACCAGACATCAGATTATGCACTTAGAATTTTTTCTCCGAACAAAATCGTGCTCCTGAGGACATATATTTTGTCTCATTCATCTGCTTCTTTAACTTACTGTTGGGCATATGGTAATGCAAGATACATATTTAAGGTCTTGAAGGTAAATACTTTTTCCATATAGTGTCCAGTGCCTGTTTTCTCTGCCCAAAAGGCACCATCTATGAGCCCTGTGGTTTCAGAACAGAAAATGAAGGATGGAACCAGTACAGAAAACAGGTTCCTGGGGAAGAAATGTGAATTTGGCTAGCCAGCACACTAACCCTGGAAGCTGTGTCCGGGCCTGAGTTCTCCAAATCAGTTTCCACGGGGTGTGACAAACTCAGGCACTTCCTAAGTTGGTCCTGACTGTCAAAGGCCGTGGGCTGAAGTCTTTAGAGATGGCAGGTGGCAGGGGTGTGATTCTGGGTGGTCTGCTGGATTTCTCACAAGTCCCCTGCCAGTGGCTGGGCTGCTGGGCGGGGTACAAAGGCAGTGGGGTTGGCAAGAACAGGCGGCGGCCAAGCTTCCAAGCAAGGGTCAGGACCCAGCAGCTGGGAACTGGAGAGCTCTTTGTGAATCAAAGGCAAGTGCAGTGGCTCCCAGCCGTCTGTCCCCATTTGAGGGGTCCCTGCCGGCTTGTTTTTTACCCATTCCCGCCAAAGGCCGCTTCAGCGCGTCCACGAAGTCCATGAGATGAGCCAGGATGGGGTTCTCCCTCTCGGTGTAGGGGATTACCCAGTCCTCGGCCGTCCCAGGGAGGCGGCCAACTAAAAATGCCACCTTCAGGGTGTAGTTGTAGAATCTGGCCTCGAAAAACCGTATGTTAATTGGCTGCTTGAATCAAAAACTCGGGAAGTCGGGCGGGGTCACCATTAGACGTTGGGGGAGCCACCGGGGAGGCGGCGGCCGCCGCACCAGGTCCGCGAGCTCGTCGCTCTCCCCGCGCAGGGCAGGGTTCTGTGTCAGGAGGCCCCGCATCAGGACCGCCCGCGCGCCCCGCTCCCCGCCAGGTTCCGGTCCAGCGGCCGCGTCGCCGGAAGTGCGTGTCGGCTTAGGGGGCGGAGCTGCGCGGGGCGGCTCTGCGGGCCGGGCTGGGCGTAGGCCCGTTGGCCGGGGTCGGGCGCGCCCGGAGGAGCGGCCGGAGAGGTGCAAACCGGGACCCTGAAGCAGGCGGGCGGGAGCGAGAGAAGGAAATCCGGGGCAGACGGACGCGGGGCTCGGCGGAGGAATCGCAGTTCGCGGCGGCGCGCGCGGACTTCGGCAGCTCCCTCCGCGGGATGGGCGCGCAGGTCCTTAAAGGGATAGCGGCCGCCCTGGCGGCGGAGCGCTGGCCGTGGGGGCTGCGGCTTCCCCCGCTCACTCCCCGAATACTGTATGTAGTCTTAATGTTTATAGAGTGTGTTCCACGGGCCCGGTTCTTCCCGTGAAAGCCTGACAGCGACAAGGAGGCAATTCTAATGAAGCTCTCCGTGCCTCCAGAAGAGTCTACCCGCCAGGGACGGGACTAGGAGCCGCAGCTCTCTTCCGTGGAGTGGCCTCTCGTGCTAGGCGCCTTACAGGCTCCTCCTCCCCCCTTCTTAAAAATAGATATTATTTATTCATTTGAGAGAGAGCGCACGAGAGCCGAGAGCGGGGAGGGTCAGAGTTGATCAGGGAGCCCGATGTGGGACTTTATTCTGGGACTCCAGGATCATGACCCAAGCAGTTGCCTAACTAGTTGAGCCTCCCAGGCGCCCAGAATCTCTGTCCTCTTCCCGACTCTCTGAAGTCCGGGCTGTTTTTCCTGGAGGTCAAAGGCAGCTCAGAAAGTACAGAAGCTTACTCCGGCCACAGTATGTGAAACCCTGGGACAGTGCTTCCTGAATGCCAGGCCCTTTGGACATGTACTTAAACGTCAGGTGGTGGGCAGGGTTGGTGATAGGAAAGGACACTGTCTACATTAAAGCTGTCTATATTTATGTTAACAAGGGGAATGTATACCATCTGCTTCAATCCAGCCACGATTTACAGGGCTGCTTGTGAGCACTCCTCTCCTGAAATAAGGCTCTGCTCTGACCCTCTTCCTACCCACCCAGTCTCATATATGTATGTATATAATTTTTCCCCCTCCATGTCGATGTAGTAGGTAAAGAAGGCTTCAAATAAAATAACATTTCCTAATGAAACCGCAGGCATTAAATTGTGTTAAAATACTTCCAAAAGGAAAAATAAATTACTTCCAAAAGAAAAATGCTAAACCAGATGAATTTTGATGTCATTTACCTAAAATATATGAATCTTGAGAAAGAAAGAAAAATATACAACAAAAAAGTTGTTATAGGGTCGCCTCGGTGGCTCAGTCGGTTGGGCATCTGCCTTTGTCCGGAGTCATAGTCCCAGGGTCCTGGGATCCAGTCCTGCATCAGGCTCCTTGCTTAGTGGGGAGCCTGCTACTCCCTCTGCCTCTGCTCCTCCCCCTGCTTGTGCGCTCTGTCTCTGACCAAAAAAAAAAAATCTAGAAAGAAAGAAAAGTTGTTATCTATGGGTGGTAAAATTTTTACTTTATATGTATTTATTATGAAAATTTTTACTTTATATGTCTATGTTTGAAGTGATTTTATAGTTAAAAAGAATAAAGTTTATTAAAATGAAAAATGAAATGCTTTCAAATTTTAACATGCTGGTTACATAAAGGGAATTTTGGAAACCATAAAGGATGGATATAGAATTTAGACTGCATTTCCCATCTCAGGCTTAATCTGAAGAACATGTAGTATTATTGTAATCTTTTATAGCTAGAATTGATTTTTTCGCTGAGGAAGAGATAACATCATCATATTCACTTCATTTAAAAAAGGAAAATCATTTACTGAGTCAGTATAATTTATGGAATTTCTCTGGAGCTACAGATAGTATCAAAATGTCATTTAAAGTTTCAGAGCCAAAATGAACTCTTATTTTGGCCTCAATGTGAGATTTATGAATCTGAATACAAGACTGGGCAGTCCTGCTCAAAATACTCAGGGTGTGTCAGCTATTAACAGTGAAAGCTACACATATTTTCGTTTGCAAATACCATACGTTACAAAGTACATTAAAAAAAGACATTGCTGACATATGATAGGTGCTTTATAAATATGTAATGTATATATTTAAGTTTTGAAGCCTAATAATAAAGCAAACATTCTTGAATCTATGACTCAAGATTAAGACTTCGATTGCGGAATTTACTGTGTAGTATTCCCCTAGCCTATCTTTCCTGAGTTTACCAGTATCCTGAGGGTTGTTAATCACTCTCTCACTTTAAGAAACAGAGTTTTATATTTATCTATCTATACCTATAGATCTATTTGCTTAGTATTGCTTATTTCTTGGTTTTTTAAAAAATAGTATCCGACTGCTTTGGATTTCTGCAACTTGCTTATTGAAAATTATGTTTCTAAAATTGCTTCAAATTGTGTCATTCATGCAGCATTAGTTTATTTCTTTTCATTGCTACATATAATATACCATAGTTCATATGTGCATTTTCCTGATTCTGGATATTTGAATTGTCTCTGGCTGTTTGCTCTCATAAATATTACATTATTATTCTTGTATGTATCTTCTGGCCCACATGTTAAGAATTGCTTTAGGGTTATGTTTAGGTTTCAGGAGTGGAAATGCTACATTAGAGGGCATGTGGATATTAAACATTACATCATAATGTTACATTGGTTTCTATAATGCTTGTACCAGTTAGATTTTCACCAACACCAACACGGTGTTTTCTGATCTCTTCAATTTGCCACTCCAGTAGGAGCAAAATTATGTCTAATTGGCTCTTTTTTTTTTTTTTTTTAAAGATTTTATTTATTTATTTGACACAGAGAGAGATCACAAGTAGGCAGAGAGGCAGGCAGAGAGAGAGGAGGAAGCAGGCTCCCCGCTGAGCAGAGAGCCCGATGCGGGCCTCGATCCCAGGATGCTGAGATCATGACCTGAGCCGAAAGCAGAGGCTTTAACCCACTGAGCCACCCAGGCGCCCTCTAATTGGCTCTTTTAATTTGCATTGTCTTTATTTTTAAAATATGTTTGAGCAGCTTTTCATATGTTTTTTCACCATTTACGTTTCTTATTGTGTGCCATACTTGTTTAAGCATTTTAGCCATTTGGGGGAGGTTTTCCTTCCTGCCTGCCTTCCTTTCTTTTTAAGAATAACTGACAACAATATTCTATTAGTTTCAGGTGTACATCACAGTGTTTTGATATTTTTATACATTAGGAAATGATCCCCATGTAAGTCTAGAATTGCCAATGTATTGTTATCATCTATCGCCATCCAAAGTTATTATAGTATTATTGTCTATATTCTCTATGCTGTACATTATATCCCCAAGAGTATTTATTTTATAACTGGAAGTTTGTACCTCTTAATCCCCTTGACCTATTTCACCCAACCCCTAAACCCTCCCCACTGTGGTAACCAACACTTTACATCCTGTATTTATGAGTCTGTTGCTGTTTTGTTTGTTTTCATTTTTAGATTCCATATATGAGTGAAATCATACGGTATTTGTCTTTCTCTTTATCACTTATTCACTTAGCATAATTCCCTGTAAGTCCATCCAGGTCATCATTAACAGCAAGATTTCATTCTTTTTCATGACTAATACTTTATTGTGTGTCTATATATCTATGGATTCATCTATGGATGGACACTTAGGTTGCTTCCATATCTTGGCTATTGTAAATGGTACTGTAGTGGACGTAGGGGTGCATATATCTCTTCAAATTGTTGTTTTCATTTACTTTAGATAAATACCCAGAGTGGAATAGCTAGATTGTCTGGTAGTTCTATTTTTAATTTTGTAAAGAATCTCCATACTGTTTTTTCACAGTGGCTGCACAATTTACATTCCTAGCAACAGTGATCAATAGTTCTTTTTTCTCCATATCCTCACCAACATTTGTTATTTTTTGTTTTTGATAATAGCCAATCTGAAAGATAACAAGTGATATCTTACTGCAGTTTTGATCTATGCGTCCCTGATGATTAGTGATTAATTGAGCATCTTTTCAAGTGCCTGTTGGCCACCTGGATGTCTTCCTTCAAAAAATGTTTATTAAAGTTCTCTGCCCATTTTAAAATCAGATTGTTTCTTTTTGATATTAAGTTGTTCATATATTTGGAGTTCTTCATATATTTGGATATTAACCCTTATCAGATGAATGATTTGCAAATATCTTCTCATATCCTGTAGGTTGCCTTTTTGTTTTGCTGTTTCCTTTGCTGTGCTAATGCTTTTTATTTTGGCATAGTCACAATTCTTTATTTTTGCTTCTGTTTCCGTTGCCTGAGGGACAAATCCATAAATATGTTGCTAATGCCAATGTCCAAGAGTTGCTGTTTATGTTTTCTTTTAGGAGTTTTATGGTTTCAGGTCTCACATTTAGGTCTTTAATCCATTTAGAGTTTATTTTTGTGTATGGTATAAGAAAGTGGTTCAGTTTCTTTTTTTTTTTTTTTTTAAAGATTTTATTTATTCATTTGACACAGAGAGAGAGATTACAAGTAGGCAGAGAGGCAGGCAGAGAGAGAGGAGAGAGGAGGAAGCAGGCTCCCTGCCGAGCAGAGAGCCCGATGTGGGCCTCGATCCCAGGACCCTGGGATCATGACCTGAGCCGAAGGCAGCGGCTTTAACCCACTGAGCCACCCAGGCGCCCGAAAGTGGTTCAGTTTCATTCTTTTGCATGTTGCTGTCCAATTTTTCCAGCACCCATTCATGGAAGAGACTGTTTTCTTTTTTTTTTCTTTTTTTAAAATTTATTTGACAGAGAGAGTCGAGAGAGAGATTACAACTAGGCAGAGAGGCAGGCAGAGAGGAGGAAGCAGGCTCCCTGCAGAGCAGGGAGCCTGGATGTGGGGCTTGATTCCACGATCCTGAGATCATGACCTGAGCCAAAGGCAGAGGCTTTAACCCACTAAGCCACCCAGGCGCCCCAAAGAGACTGTTTTCTTCCCATTGTGTATTCGTGCTTCCTTTGTCATGGATTAATTCACCATATGTATGTGGTTTATTTCTGGACTCTTTATTCTGTCCCACTAATCTATGTGTCTATTTTTGTTCCAGTACCATACTGTTCTGATTTCTACAGCTTTGTAGTGTATATTGAAATCTGGGATTGTGATGCCTCTAGGTTTGTTCTTCTTTCTCAAGATTGCTTTGGCTATTCAAGGTCTTTTGTAGTTCCATACAAATTTCAGGATTCTTTTTCTTGTTCTGTGAAAAATGCTATTGGTGTTTTTTTTTTTTTAATTTTATTTTTATTCTTTGCCCAAGGGGTACAGGTCTGTGAATC
>LNAC01001032.1:369317-421777 GCA_002007465.1 Ailurus styani | reverse complement strand
TTTCTTTCTTTCTTTCTTTCTTTCTTTCTTTCTTTCTTTCTTTCTTTCTCTCTCTCTCTCTAATTATATATATCTCTATCTGTGTCTGTGTCTACATCTACATCCATATCTGTCTGTACCTGTGCTTATATCTACATCTCTATCTATGTCTGCATAATAGATATGTATGCAGTACATAGTGTATGTAGTACACACACATATATATCAGTTAAACAGTCTGACATATCCACAGTCACATGCACATGTACATTTCACCAGCTATTGGTTCTCCTTGCCTGTTATGACCCAGGTATAGATATTGTTAAGGCGTGTTGGGCTCATCTCAGGCTCTGGAGAATTATTTTGGACACTTCTGGGGGGAAGACTTCCTTCTCATAATTACTGAGGTCTAGTCAAGCATGAAGTGCTGAGAACATCATCTTTCTTCTGCTAGGCCTGCCTCAGAGTCTGAGAGGTCCCAAAGAAGACTCTGAATATGCAAAGACAATATAGCATCCCTGGAATCTAGAAACCAACCCTCTCCTGCATCCCTGTGCACTGGCCTTGGATTCTATCCCCATGGCAAAGCCCTAAGCAATTCCATGTCATAACTTCTCACACAGTGTTGTCTGACTGACATGAAACAATAAAACCAGGAATCTGCTCAGATCTGATTCTGGAAGGACCATTTCCTTCTTGGGTTGCCATTGTATTCCTCTACTCTGCCCTCTGTAGGCAATAGCCTTGGAACCTCAGGGGCCAGAGGGGCACTCTGGCCTAAATTGAGATGAATGGAGGTATAGCATGAAAGACAAATGCTTCCTACTCTGTTTTGTACTATACATCCAGGCCCTGAAGCAGATTGCTGTGACTATGTGTTTGGTGTCTTTTTGTAAACCTAAATGTTGAGTTTCTGGTCACATTTGGGGCCTTAACCCAATCCCTCCATGTTCCCCTTTCTCTGTGTATTCATTCTGCTGTTCTTTTTTTTTTTTTTTTTTTTTTTTTTAGTTTTNCCCTTTCTCTGTGTATTCATTCTGCTGTTTTTTTTTTTTTTTTTTTTTAAGATTTTGTTTATTTATTTGACAGAGAGAGAAAGACAGAGAGAGAGGGAATACAAGCAGGGGGAGTGGGAGAGGGAGAAGCAGGCTCCCTGAAGAGCAGGGAGCCCGATGCGGGCCTCTATTCCAGAACCCTGGGATCATGACCTGAGTTTAAGGCAGACACTTAATGACTGAGCCACCCAGGCGCCCCTCATTCTGCTGTTCTTAACCTACCCACCAAATATCCTTTCTCCTCCATCATACGCACACACGAGAAAGAAAAGAAAAAAATCAAATTAATAAAACAAAAGAAAAAATAGACGTATTTTGAAAATACACATATCCTACTCGCTACTCCCATAATCCATTTAGGTCCAGGTACATTTGGGAGTAAAAATTGCTCTTGCACTCACCTCCCAGCAAATCTTGCCTCTTTCTTCCTCTTCTGGCTCCACGAAAACCTCTACACCTTTTTCCTCCAAACACAGTCCCTGTGCCATATTTATGAACTTGTCACTCTACTTCTGAGAAGCAGGGGCTCTGTACAGAATAATGCACATGATTCTTAAGTCCTACATTTAATACCTAACAGGAAGTATTTCCAACTTAGTTTCTAAGGTTTGCCCTTCATGGTGCCCCAAGAAACCTCATGCTACTGCCGGCTTGAACAATTCACTTTTATGTAGAGTGAACTCAGACTTACTTGTCATCTTGATACCATTTTATCTATGAAGTGGTAGAGTCTACTATCTGTAGCTCAGTATCTAGAACCTTTTACATCCTCAGTAAAGGGTAGCTCCTGATGTTATTGCCGTAGTATCACCACTGCTGTTACTATCACTACTGCTACCACTGCCGGCACCACAACTACTGCCACCGTCACTACTCTTAGCAGCATTACTTCCTCAGTCTGAAGTCCAGTTCCTTCTCTGCCATCTGGACATTTTGCAATTCTATCCCTGCCTTGAAGGCCCACATCAAATATCATCCTTCTGTAAAACCTTCTCCGGTACCCTAAGCACTTTGTTAAGCAGGTGGATGTTAAACAGTCTGACTAGAACCATCAGATTGAGCAAGCTTAGCTTATAGGATGTCACACAAATAGAACTTTTTAATATTATGCTAGTGTCCTTACAATTTTATTCATTGGAATGATCTTCTAATTCCAAAAGACCTGGTAAGAACTAGTGACTTTACAGCTCTTTCCAAGTAAAGAAAAGAAATTTGTTATTTTGAAGCACAAACCCGGTCTCAGTTCAAAAATTAGGATATCCAGTGTGGGAAAGAGTCACAATGCCAGGCTTGGTGTAATGGCACATTTGTCAGTCCTGTGGGCTGGCCAATCACAGCAGGGGAAGGAAGCCTGGTCCTTCCCTTTCCCTGCCTAACATTTGTTGTTTCTTCTAGTCTTCCAAACACACTCTGACCACTACATGGCCACTGGGGGAAGGGACACAGTCTCACATGGGGATGTAATTTTCTTCTGATGTTGGATGCAACTAGTTAGCAGATTCAAGTCTCTGATTCCTCCTGTCATGGACATTCTAGTGTCTTCCCTTTATCTGTGCTGAGAGTGATGCCTCTCCCATGGAAGATCATACCAAGGTCACACTTGGTTCCAGAATCTTCTCTTAGACAAGGGATGAAAGGGCTCAAGACCAGTTGTTCTTTCCACTGTGATGGACTTTTGGTCACAGGAAGCATTAGAACATCATTTGACCCACACTTGCAGAGGGACCTGCTTAGGTGACACAACTGGTCTCATTTACTCACCATTTCCTGTGCAGGACTTTGGGAATCCCTGAACTCAGGGAGTCATCTATCTGGCTCCTCCTTGGGGAAGAATTAAGAGAACAGAGTCCTGAGGTCTTAATCCTAGGAAATTCCTTATTCCTTTTGTTTCTCAGCTGTCAAGTTATCTTCCCCACCCACCACAAGTCTCAGACTGGGAATGTACTCATCTCTCTGCCTGTGACTTTTATACAATTAGACCAAACTTTGAGACTGGTGAAAATCAGATAACTGAATACAATAGAATTCATACAAGGATTTAAAATGTGATAAAACAGGCACCTGGGTGGCTCAGTGGGTTAAAGCCTCTGCCTTCGGCTCAGGTCATGATCTCAGGGTCCTGGGATCGAGGCCCACATCGGGCTCCCTGCTCGGCAGGGAGCCTGCTTCCTCCTCTCTTTCTGCCTGCCTCTCTGCCTACTTGTAATCTCTCTCTGTGTGTCAAATAAATAAATAAAATCTTTAAAAAAGATGTGATAAAGCAGGTGTCAATCAATAGAAGAAAGATGGTTGTTCAATATCTAGAGCTAGGGAATTTGCTTAATTGTAAAGGAAATATGAATCTTTATTCAACATCTTATGCAAAGATGAGTTCTATGGGATTAAGTAGTTAAATATTGGGGGGGGGTGAAATTAAATAATAAAGGAAAAAGTACCTAGAGCCAAATGTTTATTTTATTTCAGAATAGAAAAAAAATTCTTAGTATAAACAAAGTTAAAGAAATTCTAAAGAAAAATAGATACAAATACATACATATGAAATAAGATGTTTTGTAAGACAAAATACAAAGGCAAATTTTGGAATATTTTAATATATATTATGTATGATGTACTAATACCTTATTTATATGTATGTATAAAATTTTGTGTATAATTTTTTAAACAAAATATTTCATACAGATAATAAACAATGGTGTATATATTCTCTATTCAAATTAAAAAAATAAAACATTATAAAGATAACTAAAACCACCACCCTCATATATCTCTTCTACCCAGAGATGTTTACTATTCCATATTTTTTAATTTTTCCTTCCTTTGTATTTTATATACCTTACTGTATTTATCTTTATACTATAAAAGTATAACATTCACTTGCACTTCAATAGAATTTATTTGTATTTAATTAAACTATATTTTCTTTGTAGTATATTTAGCATTAATTATAACATATTTTTAATGTTCTAAATGTGAAAATATACCCCATGTCTTTGTTACACTTACTTATATAGATAGAGCTGACTCAGTCTCATTTCATTTATTTTCACTATTGTATGGTATTCTAATGTAAAAATACTTACACTTTACCTATGCATTGACCTGCAGTTGGGTGTTTACCTTGCTTCCAGTTTGTGCTCTATAAATAATCTTATTTTTTGAACATTCTCACACATGCCTTTTTTGTATCCAGTGCATAGATTTAGGAGTGGAATTTGTGGGTCTTCAAGTACGTCTGTTTTTAGCCTGACTAGATATTGCAATATTGCTCTTCAAAGTAGTACAAAAGCATATTCTCATCAGAGATTATGGGGATTTCTGTCCTTCAACACTAGTTCTAATAATAAATACTGTCAAGATTTTAATTTCTTGCTAATGTGTTGGATATGGAATTGGATACCATTATGGCTTTTTCTTGCTTTTCTCTGATTCCTCTCAAGGTTGGAAAGTTTTTTCGTAACTTATAGGTTATTTAGTTTTTCTCTTCTGGGAATCGTTTTTTTGTGTCTTTTGCTCATCTTTCATTCTTTGCTTTCTTTTCATTGGTTTGTAAGGTTCTTTACATACTAATTTGTTGTCAATTTTATGTGTTGCAAATATCTTCTCATAATCAGTATTTTATTTTATTTTATTTTAAGATTTTATTTATTTATTTGACAGAAAGAGAGACAGATCGCAAGTAGGCTGAGAGGCAGGCAGAGAGAGAGGAGGAAGCAGTCTCCCTGCTGAGCAGAGAGCCCAATGCGGGACTCGATCCCAGGACCCTGAGACCATGACCTGAGCCGAAGGCAGAGGCTTTAACCCACTGAGCCACCCAGGCTCCCATAATCAGTATTTTAGATTTTCATTCTTTCTGACATTATTTAATGAAAGGAGACTTGATTTTTGCATAACCAAACATTGTTTTTTCCTTTCTGCTTACGTTGTATTTGTCTCTGACATGTCCTTGTTTGTATTATTTAGGTGGCCCCTCTCAACCAAAAGTTTATAAGGTTATTCTATAAAATCATTTTTGATATCTTTTAAATTTTTAATAAATTAATAAATTAATAATTAATCATTTTCCACCTTAGGTCTTCCAGTTATGGAACTGACTTTTGTATATTGTGTAAGGTAGTGGTATTAACTTATTGACCAAATGGATAAACAGTTGGCATTGCACCATTTGCTTATCCCACTTTTATGTGATCCTGCCTGTGACATGGTTCAAATATTATTATGTACGTAAGTTGATTTTTAATTATAATACCCTGTGACAGTATTCTTTCACCAATAGCCCATGGTCCTCATTTCACCCACTTTAAATTTCTTGATATTTTGTGAGTCAAGTTCTCATGTTTTGCTCTTCTTCATAGGTATCTTGCCTATTCTTGGCCTTTTGCTGTTTTTTTTTTTTTTAAAGATTTTATTTATTCATTTGACACAGAGAGAGAGATTACAAGTAGGCAGAGAGGCAGGCAGAGAGAGAGGAGAGAGGAGGACGCAGGCTCCCTGCTAAGCAGAGAGCCCGATGTGGGCCTCAATCCCAGGACCCTGGGATCATGACCTGAGCCGAAGGCAGCGGCTTTAACCCACTGAACCACCCAGGCACCCTGCCTTTTGCTGTTTTATGTTAGTCATAGAATCAGCTTGTGAAGTTCTTTTAAAGTTCCTGTGGTGATTTTATTGCAATGACATGGAATCCATAGACTGAGCTCGAGAGAACTGACATCTTTAAGACATGGACATGCCTTCCATTTGGTGTGGCAGACTTTAACGTCTTTCAGTAAAGTTTTTCAACTTTCTCCACTTCTACATCTTTTGAGATGTCTATTCTTGGATATATATGTTTTCGTTATTATATATAGTTATTATATATAGTTTTTATATTATATATAGTTATTAATATTTTATATAGTTATTATATATAGTTATTATATATAGTTTTATTTTTAAATTATATTTCTAATTATCATGGTATAATATATGTGTTCTATAACAACTTCAGTTAAGAAATATCTTTTCATGACTAAATATAGAACTACAAAGTAATTGTAATCACTATATATTTCTTTGCCTACTTATATCACAATCTATTATAGGTATTGAGGTTTTTCCAAATTTGCATATTATAAATATAATAGTTAACATCCTTTAGTATTGAGATATTCACATTTTTGTGATAATATCTATAGAACAGAAGCCCTAAAATTGGAATTGCCTGGTCAAAATTATGTACATTCTACATTTTAAACATTTTACTAATCAATAAATAGTATCTGAATGAATGGACCAATAATTTGCCCTTAAGAAAGGTAAAAGATAATCCCTGTCTACATTCTACCCACACCACCTTTTTCCTTTCACATCTACAGTCAGTTTATAAAACTTTTAAATCTTTGCCTATTTAATATGAATGCATGTATTCGACAGGATAAAACAAAATATCTCTTTTTCCTAGTTTTTCTAAATATTTATTGGCCATATATAAATCTAACATTTTTTGTTGTCTGTTTATCTCTGCGATAATATTTCCATTGGAATTTTCTCCTTATTAATTTGTAAAATATAATTGCATATCAACTAGTTTAATCTTATTCATGGAATATGTGTTGTAATTTTACTTTCAATCTGTCATTTCCCTTTCAAATCTGTTTACATGTGTTCTTTTCCACATGAGTAGTTTTATTTGGAAGTGGATAAACATTATATTTTCCTTTTATAATATTGTTTTAGGCTTAAGAAATAATCAAATACCCTTTCTTTACTACTTTAAGACTATTATCTATTAATGTGTGTTATGAAAAAGAATTAGATGGGTGAAAAAATAATTCATGAGTTTACTTAGTACTGGTTTAGGAACATAAAAGTAAAATAAGCCTTAGTATGAAGTTCAGGATGATTCTATAAGAATTGAACACTTTCAACAATTTATTAAGCAGCTACTGGGTTATAGGTAGACACAATCAAAATAAATTAAAGAATAGATGATCACAGTTATTTCTATAACTTTCCAATGTGAGACATATTGTATTATTTTTAATTTACCTTCTATTTCCATTTTAGATCTCATACCCAATCCCTGATAAGAGAAGACCTAAAAGCCAATCATTTGCTTAGTAACTTTTTCTATTATTAAATTGAATACCAGTCATTGACATCACATAGTCAAGGCAAGCAGACAAGTCCTGATGAGGTTCCAAACAAGTTGTCAACCTCTCACCCAGATCTTAATCAGACTGATGGATAATTTGGGTATCACATTGCTAGAAGCATGAGCTGTATGAACCCTCAGGCCAATTACATAAAGAATCAGTGTTCAGCTCCTGAGTAAGACTTACCTATGTGAGCCAAGGAATTGATCTCCTGACTGCTCCCTTATAGGTAAGCTTTTTAATAATGTGAGTCATCCTCAGGCAACATAGGGCTAGACCTCTGCAGGATAAGGTCTTCACCACATGTATCTGCATGTTCCAAGTCTTATGCTGATGGCTTAAGTCAAATGGAAAAACTATCTGTAAATTCTGAAGTCTTATACAAATTCTGGCTTTGCACTTGACAAAAAAAGAAAAATATCTATTGACTGCCAGAGCGTGCATATAGAAGTTGATTAAGGAAAATGATAACGATGATGATGATGGGTTTTGGTGTGCATAAAATGTGCAAGGCAAAGTTCTATGAGTTTCAAGTATGTTATCCTGTTTAACACTTCTAGTGAACTCATGAAGTAGAGGTTATTAAAGTCACTGTTTCACAGAAGGAGGCTGAGGCACAGAGGTTAAAAGATTTGCTCTAAGTTATATAGTTATATAGTGTCAGAGCTAGAATTCATGCCCAGGATATCTGACTTCAGAGTCCCAAACCTAATTCCTAAATAATTTTTCCAGCTTGAGTTGATTTTAAGAGGTAAAGAAATTTTGGAATGTGAGCTCGACACAATACATACCTAATGCATACAGCCATTTAGAAACAAACACAGACACAGACACCTGATCGAATACACAGGTAAGATACACGCATTTCTAATGGCAAAGAAACAGGAACACATGTGAAAAAGCTTGGAAGCATCTATGTTTCATTGTTTAATCTAGGAGGCCTCGAGCTAATGAATTAACATTGCAGGAAGGAGAACGGAAAGGTGAGGGGGCACCAAGCTCCAAGAAAGAGAATGAAAGGCAGGAATCACTGAGGGTAATAAGGTGGCAGATGATGGTAGGAATTTACCCTCTACCCCATTTCTAAGCAGTCCTATTACTAGCTGGGAGCAGGTGCTCCTAGCCCCATGGAAAGAAGAAGGAAGGAGCTGCCAGTCACCACCTGTCACAGGACGATGTGGGTGGCAGGAGGTAGTCCCCTCATGCCCAGGTCCTGTCTCACAGGATAAAAGGACCTCAGGGTCAGAGCAGCTCCATACACTCCTCTCCTGAGGTGTTGACAGACCCAGTGCTGCCTGTGCTCTGGTATGCGTCCCCTGGGACTGAGAGCACAGCCTTCCATAGAGGGAGCTCAGACCAGAACAGCAGGGGGGAGATAGAAGTGGACAGAAAGTCTAGAAATTCTGATGAAGGGAGATGAGCTATGAGACAGGAGAGATATGAGACAGCAGGATGATTAGTGTGTCTGTGCTCTAAATAAAATCAGTTCTGTATCATTTTAAGTTTGTTAGGTTTTTAGTAAGTTTAACAGTTCTTCCTTTCAGAAGGAATAGTTTACTTTGGAGAAGTCAACTGTGTCCCTTCCCAAAGCTTCTGCTGAAGTCACAGTGACTCAAACAGTGGAACAGAGGAAGCATAAACCCAGGTATGCATGGGTCTTATCCCCACCACGCGTCATTAGCAGGTCAGGAAGGGTGTCTGGGGACCTGCCCCAGAAGCCCCAAAGTTGAATAGTGAAAAACGAATTGAAATTTATGGTGCTAAGGTGTGGAAAGGAAAGGAAGCTGCGTGCTATAGAGGGTACATAACATATCCCAACTTGCCACAGTCAGGTCTCACCTCACTTCTACATTTTTAGAATGATATGGGTAACCTGTTTTATATATGTGTATATATATGCCAAGGATCATCATAAAATCTGGTTAACTCAAATATAAATGTATGTATATGTGTTATATATAAACATATGGGATAGGAATATGTTATTTATATGATATTATATATAGTATATGATATATGATAATAATATATATCTGCTGAAAAGCTAGATGCAAAGTTCCTCCAAAAGGGAACCCTAATGTCTTGCTTAGCAAAGAACACTGTAACTCTAACCTGGCTCCTAGGTGGGGTATTTTCAGAATTCAGAGTGGTGCGAGTCACAATTTGTAAATGCACATTTTGCCTTCTCCACTTAAAGTCACTGATTTTGGATGACTTTATTGATATAGCTGTCCTCTGTGCTTTGTTAAGAGAGGGTCACCATGTCTGTTTTCTTTTTTTTTCCCATTTATTTATTTTTTAATTTTTAATTTTTATTTATTTTTATTTTTTATTCTTTGCCCCAGGGGTACAGGTCTGTGAATCACCCATGTCTGTTTTCTAAAAAGCTCCTAAGCTTCAAATGTGACAAATGTGAAAGCATTGATAGACTATTTTAGAGATGATTACCCCATGACTTACCTTGAACATGCTTTAAAAAATGTAGGTTAAAGAAATGATGGTAAAACAAGGGAGACCTCTGTGTCCTGGGTCTGACTTGCTATGTGACTCTCCCTCAGCTCCTGACCCTGGCTACCAAGATGTCCTGCCAGCAGAACCAGCAGCAGTGCCAACCCCTTCCCAAGTGCCCCTTCAAATGTCCTGCTCCCAAGTGCCCCCAAAGTGTCCCCCAAAGTGCCCCTTGGTCTCTTTCTGCTGCAGTGTCATCTCTGGGGACTGCTGCAGCTCCAGCTCTGGGGATGCCAGCTGCTGTAGCTCTGGGGGTGGTGGCTGCTGCCTGAGTCACCACAGGTGACACAGGTCCCACCATCGCAGACACCAGAGCTCTGGCTGCTGCAGCCAGCCCTCGGGAGGCTCAGAATGTTGCAGCCAGCCCTCGGGGGGCTTCAGCTGCTGTGGAGGGGACAGTAGTCAGTCCTCTGGAGACTACTGCTGAAGTGGACGCTGAGCCAAGGAGAGCAGAGTTGCGGACAGCAAATGAACAAACTCTTCCTCCAGCTCCTGCTCCTCCTGGGCCTGTCCATGTGGCTGGGTTGTCTCAGTAAATGTTCTGAGCTCTGGGCTGTGAGGTCCCTCTGGCCTGGGATTCAGAAGGCTGAAACCTCTGCCTAATTCCACCGCTGACCTCTGACACCAACTGAGTTTCCTGCCCTGGGATCCCCAAACCACAGTCTCTCATCCACTCCCCAACTACTCTCCTTGCTGTCTGCTCCTCAAATGAAACAATAAAGCAAGAAATCTGCTCACCATCCTGTTCTAAACTCTTCCTTGCCTGTTTGCCTCCCAGTATTTTTTTTTCCACCACTATCCATTCTCTTGCTGCCCTGAGATCTTGGAAATCAAATTTGTGCTAGTCACATGGTTGGTGATGGGAGGAGAGGAGAGAAAATGGCTCTGCCTCATACTTTGACACAATTTCTCAGTTAAATCCTATGTAGCTCTGCGGGAACTTGAACTTAGACTTTCTTTGGGGTCCAGACAAGTCACCAGGGCAATTCATATTCCATCCCTCCATTTGTTTCCTTCTCCTTCTCCCTTGTGACCTTGTCCCAACTCACCCTCAAATTTCTTTCTCTTTCAGGCAAAAAATTTTAGAAAATTATACATGAACTTTCTACAACTAGCCCATGAATCTTGGTTAATTCTTTCTTTTTTAAAATTTTATTATGTTATGTTAGTCACCATATAGTACATCGTTAGTTTTTGATGTAGTGTTCCGTGATTCGTTTGCATATAACACCCAATGCTCCATGCAATATGTGCCCTCCTTAGTACCCATCACTGGGCTAACCCATCTCCTCACCCTCCTCCCTTCTAAAATCCTCAGTTTGTTTTCCATAGTCTGTTGTCTCTAATGGTTCGTCTTCCCTCTGATTCCCCTCCTTTCATTTTTCCCTTCCTTCTTCTAATGTCCTCCATGCTATTCCTTATATTCCACATATGAATGAAACCATATGATAATTGTCTTTCTCTGCTTGATTTATTTCACTTAGCATAATCCCCTCCAGTTCCATCTATGTTGATGCGAATGGCAGGTATTCATCCTTTCTGATGGCTGAGTAATATTCCATTCCATATATGGACCACATCTTCTTTATCCATTCATCTGTTGAAGGGCATCTCAGCTCCTTCCACAGTTTGGCTACTGCAGACATTACTGCTATGGACATTAGGATACACGTGTCCCTTCTTTTCATTATGTCTGTATCTTTGGGGTAAATCCTAGTAATGCAATTGCTGGGTCATAGGGTAGCTTTATTTTTAACATCTTGAGGAAACTCCATACTGTTTTCCAAAGTGGCTGTACCAGCTTGCATTCCCACCAACAGTGTAAGAGGGTTCACATCCTCTCCATCATTTGCTGTTTCCTGTCTTGCTAATTTTGATCATTCTAACTGGTGTTAGGTGGTATCTTATTGTGGTTTTAATTTGTATTTCCCTGATAGCTAGTGATGTTGAACATTTTTCATGTGTCTGTTGGGCATTGCTGTGGTTTTTGGGGGGAAGTGTCTCTTCATGTCTTCTGCCCATTTCTGGATTCGATTATTTGTTTTGGGGTATTGAGCTTGATAAGTTCTTTATATATCTTGGATGCCAGCTCTTTATCTGTAATGTCATTTGCAAATATCTTCTCACATTCTGTGGGTTGCCTCTTAGCTTTACTGTTTCCTTTGCTGCACAAAAGCTTTTAATCTTGATGAAGTCCCAAAAATTCATTTTCAGTTTTGTTTCCCTTGTCTTTGGAGACATGTCTTGAAAGAAGTCACTGTGACTGATGTTGAAGAGGTTACCGCCTATGTTTTCTTCTGGGATTTTGATGGATTCCTTACTTACATTGAGGTCTTTCATCTATTCTGAGTTTATCTTTTTGTATGGTTTAAGAGAATGGTCAAGTCTCATTCTTCTGCATGCGGCTGTCCAATTTTCCCAGTACCATTTATTGAAGAGACTATCTTTTTTCCATTGGGTATTCTTTCCTGATTCGCCAAAGATAAGTTGACCATGGAATTAAGGGTTCATTTCTGGGCATTCTATTTTGTTCCGTTGATCTATGTGTATGTTTTTGTGCTGATACCACCCTTTTTTGATGGTCACAGCTTTGTAATATAGATTGAAGTCTGGCATTGTGATGCACCTAGCTTTGCTTTTCTTTTTCAACAATCCCCTGGTGATTCTGGGTTTTTTTGTTCCATACAAATTTCAGGATTTTTATTCCTGTTCTGTGAAAAATGTTGATGGTATGTTTTTATTTTATTTTTTCAGTGATCCAAGATTAATTGCATGGAATCTCCCCTCCCTTCAACCAAACTACATGTCAAAGCCTACCTTCCCCTGGGAGCCTTCCTGGGTGAAGCAAGTAGGCCCCGATAGTTATGTCCTGCTGGATTAGCTCCAGTAGCTTCTCCTCTGACCTTATTCCACTCTCCAACCTTGTTAGGTCCTTATCTCTTACCCCACACCCCAACCTTGCTCAACTTTGTTCTATGTTTGACTTGAAATCTTTGAGGACAGCCCCTATAATCAGAATATCCCTCTAGTTGCTTATCTTTTTCACTTATTCACCTGTTTCCTGAGTCGCTATTGTGTGCTAAGCACTGAGAACACAGAGGCAAGAAAGATATTGTCTGTCCCTACCACCAGGAGGTTAAATAGGACCTTTTCACTTAGCTGGCATGTGGGCAGCAATTCTGAGACAGACACCTCCAGAAGTGAGGGACCATATTTCAAAGAGACTTTTCGCACCCTAAGCACAGCCAACATGTACTGATATCAATTTTCATAAAAGATAGAGGAAATTTTTTCACTCTGCACAAAGCTTTTCCTTGGGGTCTCCCAATAATTACATAATTAGGGATTATGCATGAAGAGGTAGCAGGGTTTATGAATGTCTTACTCTCCACACTTTCCTCAGCCTGATCTGTAAGTTGAGGTATACCCACCCATTTCTCTGTACTATTTATGAAAGGGTGTTCCCAGAAGACTTGGTGTGGATGGTGAACACAAGAGATTGAGATTTGAGCCACAGAACAAAAATGAGTGGGTTTTGGTTTTTTCCTATTTTTCATTCTCCCAAAATACAGTCTATTTTAATGGTACATAGATTATTCCATTCTTAATGAGCATCTTCTTTGTGTCAGGGACAGTATCAGGTCCTAGGAATTTAGAAGTGATAAAGACAAGGTCCTGTCATCAAGGAACTGTGTAATGAAAGTGATAAGACAAATATGTAGGTCACCTTGGTCATGAGGAGCCATAAAGGCTGTGACAGGTCTCTCTGACATTCAGAGAAGGGAGGACTCAGATGTGACTTGGTGGACCAGGCAAGTCATTGTAGAGGTGGTGGGCTTGAGCTGAGTGGTAGAAGGCATGGATGAGTGGTGGGGATGGACAAGAAGGGTTTTCATCAAACTTGGGTGGAATTGAACTTGGTCCTTCCCCACCAATACTAGAGAGATTAGATCCCTCTCAGGCCCCCAGAGATGTCATCTAGACTTGGCCAGTGTACACACCTCACTCAGGCCTCTCTGAAGGCCACAGCCTCTGGTCACTCATTTGCATGGGATTCCCTTTGGCCCACATCCTGCTGCTTCCACTGAGGAATTCAGACCTGGGAATTGTGAAACATTCACATAAATAGTCCATTCACAGCTGCCTTCCAATAATATGTAGCCTGAAGGCTACACTGGAGGATGGATAAAAGGCCTCCAGACTCCTCCTCCTGGAATGATTTGTCCACACATCCTCCTTTAGCGTGAGGAAACACTTGCATGTCCCTCACTCAGATGCTGCCAAGGCAGGCCTGAACTCTCCTCTTGCTTCTGCCCAGGGAGTAGATAAGCCAGGTAAGAGAGCTTGGGGGCAGGGAGAAGGGAAGGGAGGTGGTCCCCACAAAAGACTCAAATGATTTAACATGGGAGAAAGTCATAGAAGCCAGAGGGCTGAAGAAGTGGAGAAGATACACAAAGGCTTAGGCATCTCAGAGCAAAGTAAGACTTAATGAAGAAAAAGAGCAGAGATTCGTTTCTCCTTTACACCTGACCATGGTGGATCCTGGTCTGGGAAAGTAGATGGTCTGCCTAACTCAGCTGCACTTTGTTTAAGAAAAGGATTAAGTTATTGGCTTGGTTGTTGGTGAGTGGGTCCCCTTGAAGTTTCCACTATGGTTTACTCCCCAAATTTACACACTCAGATCCATTTCTGTCCCTCCTAGGATAGATTTAGCAGATTGTAAATACCAACTTTATTTTGACAGCTCCAGCCCATGGAGAAAAGAAACAGAGAACCCAAGGCCTGGCTTAATTGAATTCTCTTTTTCCTTCCAGCTTCCACTCACTAGCCCACTGATGTCACAGCAAAAGCAGCAATCCTGGAAGCCTCCTAGTGCTCCCAAATCCTCACCTCCCCAGTGCCCAAACCCCTCCCTGACTACTTGCTTTGCTCCTTGCTGTGACCCCTATTCAGGAGGCTGCAATTCTGGTTCCCAAAAGCCCAGGGAGCAGAGCCCTGGTTGTTCTCAGAGGGCTCACCACAAGAAGCCCTGCTGCCTCAGTGGTGGCACAGTCTACCACATCAAAGAGGAGGAGTGCTGAGGTGACCAGCCCAAAGGAGAGGGACATAGGTACAATTGCTCTGTCTCATCCGCGTTTCTGTACTTATGCTGCTGGGGAGCTCAGGCTCTCCCCGTCTAGTTAGGGCTGGGAAATACTTCCTGGCCCCCATAAGCTGGACTCCTGCTTTTGTCTTCCACACACCCCTTCAGTTCAGCAGCAACGTGGAGCCGGAGTCCTGGCTGCTGTGAATCCCTGAGATCGCCGGAAGGGCTGAGGCTTTTACAGGTGGATGCTGCCCCTTCTTTCTTTCCAAGATGTTGATTGGTGCTGTTTCCAAGACACATGATTTGAGATTTCTGTCTCAGCATCCTTATAGCCATCAAGCTATGTCATTGCAGAAACCTTACATTAAAAGCTTTTGTGTGACAAACATAAGTTGAGCACCTACTCTATGCTGTGCTCTGTGTTACCAGATATAATAGGAGATTTGTCTCTGTTCTAGAAAAGCTTACAGTCTAGTGGGAGAAACAATGTACATTGTAGATTGAAATATGCAGACTAATAAATATAATTTTAAGGTGCTGGACAAACTTCTTTTTTTTTTCTCACTTTGTGTGAACTCAAAGGAGAAAAAGATTACAAAAGGTCAAGGACAGAAGGGAAAGACACCCTGATGGTGCAGATCAAAAGTGGTTGCCTTGGAGGGAGAAATCTGAAGCAGAGAGAGCATGTTCCTTGGAGGAAAACAGGCCTCCAGGGTAGGTAGCATTTCAACAGGGCTTTTAAAGACAAGCAGACTTTGGTATTGGGGATGGAACAAGGATAAGGAACTTTCCAGGTAGAAATGATACTTTTCATGTACAAGTGGGATACTTGCCAATGACATGGGTTTCAACTTGGCTAGACTGCCGGGAGTGAGATGTTCATATGGAATAGCTCATAAGCCAGATATGAAACTGCAGCTCCCAAAGAACTATTGCCCTGGGATGGGGAGGATCTGAGGTAAAGCAGAAGAACCTGGCAGGGCTCTTAAGGCTCAACATGGTTTTTAATAATTTAATAATAAATTATTTTAAATAATAATTTAATAATTTAAATAATTTTAGTTGATTCTCATTTTCTGAAGGAAACTGGAAATATATTTTCAACTAAGTACCCAGTCCGGTGGATTCTATTGCCCAGTTTCAGGGCAGAGAATCAACTTGTCTACAATTCCCAAAACACAAGGTGTCCACTTCCAGAACTTAGCAATCCTTCTGACGGCTGGAACATGGTTTTGCCTCTGCTATGGTATATCTCTCTATATATAGGCATATAGATAGAGCAGAATTTTATATAATTATAATTTTGAATGTGTAATTTTTCTCACTAAATAAATGATGGATGCCTGTATAAAGATGTTTTAATGTAAATAAGCATAATGAAGATGATTAAGACCAACCAAAAATCTTATCATCCTAAAATAACTACTGCTAATAACTTCAGGATCTATTTCCAAACTTTATAAAAAGTCACAAAATAGGATCACTGCAGAATACTTTGTAACTTGATCTTTTACTTAACAGTACAATTGTTAATACTATTCTGTGCTAATAAATATTGATCAGTACTATTATAGTCCATCCTGTGAACACACCATGATTTGTGTAGTTTCCTGATTTGGGGCACTTATATTGCTCCACTTTTTTGCTGTCTAAACAACAGTAAAATAAACATTCTCATTGGTGTTTATTTTTAGTAATTTTCCTAAGATAAATTTTTAGAATTGAATTCTAAAATTGTCAAAGACTATGAAGACTTTTTTTCAGACTCTCCAGGAAGATTGCATCTTAGAGGCAATGAAAATCATTTTGGAGAACAGGATTTCTTTTGTTCAAGAACAAGAGTGATTACTATGCTAAAAAATTACTCTAGTTATGGACACCTGGTGGCTCAATCATTTAAGTGTCCAACTCTTGATCTCAGCTCAGGTCATAACCTTGGGGTCCTGAGATAGAGTCCTGCATAGGTTTCTGTGCTCAGCTGGGAGTCTGCTTTAGATTCTCTTTTTCCTTCACCCTCTGCCTCCCCCATCACCACCACCATCACGTGCACACTCTCCCTCTCTCTCTAAAATAAATAAATATTCTAAAAAATTACTCTAGCTAAAGAAAAAATCCAGTTTGTTGGGGGAAAAAAACACTTTCTGAGAAACTGAGAAAATATCTACCTATTTTACTGTCATGAAATCTACACTTAAAAAAATATTAGATGCTTTCTCCTTTTAAGGGAAAAAGGATTCTATTTATTGAATAAAGCAAGGCCTTATGAATTTTAACATACCATTGCTTGGGACTCCATATTTAGCTGATTAGCTTTAAATGTCCTTGATTTTAGATGTTCAGTTATGTTTGTGTGAGAGAATTCTGGGGGGAAAAATCTAATTTTTCCCTAAGGAAAAAACCAATATTTGGTTGATTGTGCAAAGCTTAATATGTAAGAATGTCTTTTTTCCCTATTTTTTATTTATGTTCTTTACTGAGTGGACATTCACCAAAGAACAATTTAAAAAAAGTTTTGACAGAAACAAATTTTCTTTGACAAGAATACTATTTGAAAAAAAAAAAAGAATACTATTTAATAATTGACCTACTCAGATTCCCTAATCAGTACTTGGATTCTCTTTGCTAATTGTTCACCTTATATATTATAGTATACTTCACTGTTTAGTTGGTAACAAACTGATTTTGAAGTTTCTACATCAAAAAAACCCCTAGTGATTTGATCATTATTTTTCTTCATAAAGCTCTGCATTTGGGATCCTCACATTTTCTAAAATGTCTGTACATCAAAAATGTCAACATTATGAGTGTCTTTTTTGTGTGGTTTCAGTTTGGTTTCATTTTAATCTTGTATATTTACCTTTGTTTTATAATAAATGATTAAAAATGCAGACTTCACATTTTGCATAAAACGTCCTATATCCAAAACCTTACATTTATAGGGATAGCCAAAATAGGTAAGTGGCACCACCAGGATTTTGTTTTATTTTGTTTTGTTTTACTATATCTAACATCACACTTTTAATGAATGTTAAGTAGTTAAACATTTTTAACATTTTCTAATGAGAGAATTTCATTCTGGCATTTGATATTTAATATTCTCTTTTGTCTAATTTTTTAAAAAAATTTACTTCAGTATTATGTAGACTAAATGAAGAACATGTAAATTTTTTTAGAAAGCAAGTTGTGACATGTTTTAAAGAGTTCTCTTAGGGACTTTGAAAGAGCCATGTTGAATTCACGTAGTGAAAATTGGGTGAATGATTCAATAGGGCTCTGTCCTCACCAGTTTCCACACTGCATCCTTCCAGAAGGGACATTCTCACCTGGGAACTGAACTGAGCCCAATGACCTCACACCCTCACACCCAGGACACCCAGAGTGTTCTGCTTTCCTGGGCCTCTGGTTGGGAGAAACATGCCCTCCCCAACCTGGCCAATGGTCACCACTAGGGATGCCAGCCTAGCCCACACCCTGGGTCCAATGCATTTTCAGCAGTTTCCTTTACAATATCTGATAGACCCTCCTTTACTACATATTATATGCTCCATGATATAGCACAAATAATAATAAAAAGTCATTGCTTTTATTTATTCCTGTCAAGCTGCCATTAATAAAATATGAAATCAAAATCATCCTAAGGCAAAACAAGCTATGTCATGCTGATTTCATCTCTTATTTAGTGGCAAGTCAAGAAATGCTGCCTCAATTTGGCAGGTGAAGAAATAGGGTTTGAGTTACAGTATTTAAAGTTATAGAGGTAAACAATATCAGCATGAAAAATAAGATATGTCTAAACAAGAGGAAGGGAGGGAAGGGATGATAAGTGTGAGCTTAATCCATTGTGCTTCATTAGGGAAGTGAATAGATACGTCTAAAAGGAGGCAAAGAAATAAATGCATACACAGATTATTTAGAATGAAACTTATTTTTTTTCATGTTACAACCTGATTTTTAATTTTCATGTAAATATATTCCTTTATTTTATAAAATCACATCCTATTTTTACACACATCTATGTGAGTCCTAAGCCAAACCTTCTTTAACAGAACAAATATACATTCGGAGCCCTGTCAGATGAAACCCTTTTCATCTTTGAAAACGCTGAAATCTTATGCAAGTTTCTGTGCCTTTCTATGCTTCAGTTTTCTCATCTAAAAATTAGACAAAATAATAGTATGTGCCTCTTGAGACTGTGGAAGGAATTATATATGATATTATAGGTAACATATTTTGATATATTTAGCTTAATAAATATTAGTTGTAACTTACATTTGGGGTGCAATTAATTGTTTTTCAAGATTTTATTTGAGAGAGTGAACACGCTCGAGCATGCACAAGTGCAAGTGGGGTGGGTGAGAGGGAGAGAGAGAATCCCAAGCAAACTTTGCACTGAGCACGGAGCCCAAAATGGGGCTCCATCTCACAACTTGGATATGAAGACCTGAGCTGAAATCAAGAGTCAGACACTTAACCGACTGAGCCATGCAGGTACCCCATGGGGTGCACTTAATTTTTAAAATTGGCTTTTTAATTCCAGATAGGAAATCCTAATATAGGAAAGTTGCAAAGATGGTGCAGAGAATTTCCCATGTTCCCTGCATCTAGTTTCCTCTGTGGTTCAGATCTTATATTAGCATGGTACAATTTTTACAATTAAAGAATCATTGTTGACATGTTATTTTTAACTACAGTCCATAGCCATATTCTATCTGGGTTTCCTTAATTTTTACCAAATGTCTTCTTTGTGTTCCTGGATTCCAACCAGGGTACCACATTACATTCAGTCTTGTCTCCTTAGGATCCTCTTGACTTTGACAGTTTCTTAGACGTACCTTATTTTTGATGAGCCTGAGGGTTTTGAGGGTGCCAGTTAGGTATTTTGTAGAATGTCTCTCAACTGAGATTTGTGTGGTGTTTTTCCCATGCTTAGAATGGAATTGTGGATCTGGGGGAGGAAGATCACAGGGGTAAACCTATGGTATCAGGGCTACATGTTGTCAACATGCCATCACTGTTGAAACTGACTGACCATCTGGCTGTGCCAGTGTTTGCAGGTTTTCCTCTGTAAAGGTGCTCTTTTTCTTTCCCTTACCACACCCATCTCTTTGGAAGGAAGTCACTAAATGCTGCCCATTCAAAGAGGTAGGGACTTATGCTCCACCTCCTTGAGGGGACACTACTATAAATTATTTGGGATTTTTTCTGTAGAAAGATTTGTCTGTTCACCTGTCTCTCTCTTTTTTTAAAACTTTATCATTTATTAATACCAGAATTGACTCACAGATATTGGATATCTATTTATTTTATATTTTGGGTTATAATCCAATGCCTTGCTGTCTATTTTGTCTTTCATACCCTTCCAGCTTTTGGAGCTCCCTCAATCAGTTCCTGCATCCCTTGACACACCTCCAGTGGTTTATTTTTTAAGCACTTCCTTAGTTTAGGGCACTATCTATTACATGATTCAGGCTCATTTTGCAAAATCTCTGCTCCAGACCTAGATTTAGCTATTTGCTTTGTGAGTCCTGGTTTCTTTTACTGGGAAACTGTATTGTAAACCAAGATCTGGGAACTGATTTTTTCATTGCTCCTGGGGTGTTATTGCTTCTAGGCCTCCTCATTAGACAGAGCTTGGAATATAAATATATATTAACCAGTGTCTGCACACATACTTATAATTATTTCTGTAGTTATCCATCTGTATCTGTATTAGGCTGAACATGAGTTCATACGGATGTCTGCAACTCTGATTCAGTCGTGGTTTATTCTAGACTTTGTAAAAGGAGATTTCAAAATGGAGTAAGCAAGCCTAGCTAGGATGCCACAGAGAGAGGAATTTATGTGCATCCTCATGGGACAAACTATTAACTTTATTTTTTAAGATTTTATTTTTTTATTTGACACAGAGAGAGGGATTACAAGTAGGCAGAGAGGCAGGCAGAGAGAGAAGAGAGAGGAGGAAGCAGGCTCCCTGCCGAGCAGAGAGCCCGATGCAGGCCTCCTTCCCAGGACCCTGGGATCACGACCTGAGCTGAAGGCAGAGGCCCCAACCCACTGAGCCACCCAGGCGCCCCAAACTATTAACTTTTTACCAGCTGCAAATCCTCAGCCTGAACTTAACTCCCTCCTCATGATGACACCTGAATTATTTGCATTCTTCACTGCAAAGGAGCCAATGTGATTTGACAAGTTTCAAACCCTTATTTGCATATTAACCCAACCAACTCCAGTTAACCTGGTTTCAATCCCTGCTTTGCAGAGAGGACATAAATGACAATTGTACTCATGACCTTTTGCTTTTATAAGTCGGCCCGCTTTTGATTTTCCTCAGAACCTGAATTAGGTTTCTACCAGAATTTGTCTCCAGAATTGCAATTCTAGTTGCCTAGAGAAATACCTGTTTGCTTAAATTTTCAGTGAATTCTTTCTTAGCCAACCCCCCCTTCTTGCTATCTGTAGCTTCTCAATGAGAATTCTGGTTCCTGCCATCTGCCACACACTGACATATTTGTTTAATCCCAGTATGCAGATGTGGTGTCTTCTATTTTGAAAACAAAGTTATGAGATACCTAGGAGTCAGTGCATGCTAAATGAGCAGTGTTTTCTTGCCTCTAGAGGCTATAAAGACTGTTGATTAAAGAGGAAAGGATGAGTGAGCCAGCATCCTTGAAGGCTGGGTAAGGATGGGTCAGAGGAAAAAGAGGACCCCCTTAGGATCAAGGGACTGAATTGAAATGCATGATCTTTCATGAGGACCTCTACCCACTAGAGATCATCTCCCAAACAGAGGCCCTGCTCAGCTTCTTCTTCCCACCATCCCTCCATAGCAGCCCTACTTCCCACAAACAAGCTTCCATCGCATGGTTTGGGCATAAAGCATGAAGTCATGTACACCTGTGTGGGGCTATAGACAGAAGAAACCTCACTCCATACCTGGGCACAGAACAGGTTTGGATTCTCCTTATGAACCAGAGTAGGAGAAAGCATAGAATCTTTATCATAAAGCTGCATGTGAAAAATCAGAAAGCAATGGGGACAGCCTTTGAGTCAATAAAAGGGCATAAATATTCAGTCTGTGACCCATATAGTTAGTCTACCCCAGACTAATGATTAGTTCTGAACTTCTTGGTAGAGAGAATATGTAGAGAGACAAACAGTCTAACATTCATAGTTTTCAAGAGAAGTCTTGCCGTCCTAACAATAGAGGCTGAAAGAACTTGTTTGCAATGATCAGCAATATACTTAACGTTATTGCTAGAACACAGTCACAGAAGAAAATGGCAAATCACTAATGTTTTTTTCCCCTGAAGAAAGCATGTAGCATTAAAATGAAATGCTGCTTATGAAATGGCAGAGAGGGTCAGCCAAGGAAAAAGCAGATGCCTAAAAGCAGAAGATCTTCCAGTTTTAGTCAGAACTTGGTTCATAAGGGGTAGAATTTACCTGTCTATAAAATGTGGCCAACAAAATAACCTTCATTCTCATGATGGTGTGAGATAAGATAAAGGGGCCTTAATAAATGTGTTGTTTACTGCTTTGTTCACCCCCTGCTCAGGTGTTATCTAACACCTGACCAGTATAGGATGCCCCCAGCCCCCTCATACACACACATACACATACAGACACACAGGAGTCTAACTTCTATGCTTCTTCCTACTTTGTACCTGCCATCCTCCCCCTTGGAGCTTCAGCAGGCCCTCTCTACATGTGCCTATAGTTGTCTCCATTATTCTGATTGAAGGTCCTGGAATTTCTACCCTTATCTCTGACAGGTTCTTTCTGTTTTGTTTTGATTGTCAGGGGACAAGAAGTGACTGACACACCCTAAGCCCCTTGCAAACTCAGTCCCTGCCTGGATCAAGCATTAACTCTACTAGTTTCTCTGGTGCCTAGTTAGTTTGCTTTCATAGGTTTTGGGTGAATGAATTGTAGGGAACTTTCCCCATTACAGCTTTATATAATAACCCTAATATATGAGAACCATTCCCCAAATATGTGACTGTAATCCACCTTAAATTCTTGCCTGATCCATCTCAGTATCCACTGTCACAGCTACAACCTCAACCCGTGCAAGGTCCATGGGATTTCTGTAGAAGGTGGTGGTGGTCCTTAGGATGAGGTTGGAAGAGGGTTGTGACACCAGCTTTTCTGGGTCACTGACACATTCTCTTGGCATTCACTGGTATTTATAAATCTTTGGAGAAATAAAAATATAAATCCTCATCACTGAGGGACATTGAACTAGCTCAATAATTAATAATAATAATAAAGTATTATAAATATTATAACAACAAAAGAATGAACTAGCCAAATAAAAACAATAACAACAAATTATTATATAAATAATTATATTTTATATAAATTATATTATTATATAAATAATAAATAAATAATATCAAAAACAAGGGATGATGAACCACCTAAATAAGGAAAATAATAATAATTATTATCATAAATATTATAACAACAAAAACACAAAGAGCAATGGCATCAATCTGTATTTACACAGAGCTTACTGTGGAGGAACACTCTTCTATCACTGTACACATGTTACTCATTTAATCCTCACAACAGCTTTATGAAATTTAGATATAATTTTTATCACCATTACAGATGAGCAGTTGAGGCACAGAGAAAACAAGTGACAAGCTTAATGTTGTACAACCAATAAGTAAGGGAACTTGGAATTAAAAGCTAGGTGATCTGAGTGCAGACACTTAACTTTGATACTGTGCCTCCAAGAGGCAAGTGTGGAATGAATATGTCCTCCTCTTGCTATCTATGCCCTTCTCCTCTCCACTCACCCCCATGCATAAACACTGCATTGAAAATCAATTGACCTTATATTAGTTGTAATTCTGCCACTATCTTTACTGTACGAATTGAGTAAAATGACTTATCTGAATCTTCAACTCTCATTTGTGGAAGGAAGGCATGTAACCAAGCCAAATGGCATATTTTATTATTAATCAATCCACTCATTCAACAAGTAATTAAGTGCCAACTATATGTCAAGAACTGCTTATTTTGAAGCACTATCATTATTTCTTTATTATCTGATACATGCATTTGTTAGAGAAAAATTTATAATAAAGATAATAGTCTAAAAAGAAATGGGCTGCCTTGTGAGTTAATGAGTTCTCCAACTAAACGTGTTTCAATTTAGGACAGAAAGCTCATCATTAGGCATTTGGAAGAGGGTATGAAAGCAACAAGTAGAAAACTACACTAGATGTTTGCTACTCCAAGACTACTCCAAGGCTGAATGATTTTCTGAGTTGCCTGTACTCCCTACATCTTTTAACTGTATACAAAGATCCCTAGAAGAGCTTGGAGGAAGGTCAAAGGCTGTGGAAATATTACTAGAATGTTCTGTGGACTGGATACAATTCCATGGTACTACAAGAACACTCCAGGACTATGGATCCCAACTAGCAGAATCCCCGGGGAATTTAAACATTGCAAATGCTTAGAATTCATTCCATGGAGATTATGACTTAATAGGTCTTAATTGGGGACAGGAATCTGAATTTTAAAAGTGCTTTTCAGATGGTACAACCAGGTTTAGAATCCCTAATCTATAACAGTACCCAGAGCAAGACTGAAAGAATAGTTTCCTTCTATCATGTAATCCTTGCTCGGTTGGCCCTATTACTCCAGAACTGAGAGACTATGTGATATGCACCTGCCCTTAAACTATCCAATGCTCAACTTCTCCATATGTGGTGATATCCACCCAAGAGGGTTGTTTAGAGGAGAAACAGAACATGTGAAATGCAGTATAAATGTTTGGAGGGGGTGAGAGGTGGGTGACCACTGTCTTCAAACTAAGAAAGACTGAGAAGTATAGGCTCACAGAATGATAGAGCAGAAGGTCCTGATGTCACAGATGAAAGTGCAGCCCCAAAAAGTTTGAAGAACTTGCCTAAGTCTTCTTTTATTTTTTAAAGATTTTTTATTTATTTATTTGATAGAGAGAGAGAGATCACAATAGGCAGAGAGGCAGGCAGAGAGAGAGGAGTAAGCAGGCTCTCCGCCGAGCAGAGAGCCCGATATGGGCCTCGATCCCAGGACCCTGAGATCATGACCTGAGCTGAAGGCAGAGGCTTTAACCCACTGAGCCACCCAGGCACCCTTGCCTAAGTCTTCTTAATGCCTGTCCCCTATGCTCATATTTTATAGTACTGATATTCCTAGGTAAAGATAACACTACTGATCCAACTGGAAGCAAGCTATGCAGTTTCATAGTCCCAGTCTTTCTCTGAAGACTCTGAAGATGGGTTAATTGCAGGACAAAGGATATAGTCTATTGAGTTATCTCCCTTTGGCTCGGTGGAGAGAATGATAGCGAGGTCATTAGCATGGTATTATGATGAGTCAGAGATATTATCAGTACTAGCAGTCTTAAAGAATGGGAGGATGATGAAGCCAAAAGCATGTCCTGCTCACTCTGCTGGGAGGAACCACCTCTAACATCAGAAGAGAGGAATGAAGTTACACAGGAACAAGAAAGCTCTGTCATTATAGGCTGTGGGGTCTTCTTTCTTGGAAGATTTAGAAATATCTTCTTGGGATCAGTGTCTAGAGGAAGTGGATAGGCAGTGTTCTCTCTTCATCCCTTCCTATCTTAGGACTGAAAGGTATTGTTTGATAGTGACATTTGTAGACACAAGACACAACAGGATGTTTTAGTTATTGTCCCACTCCCTGAGGTCATCTAAGGGCCCAGGGTGGAGCTTGAGATTGAAAGAAGGAATCCTTACATTCATTACATAGAAGGATGCTCACAACTATGAAGGACAATCACTCAGGATGTCATCCAAGTTTAGTGATCTGGCAGCCCTGAAAACAAGTTCTCATCATTACATCAGAGATCAAGAAAAAAACAACAAAGGCCAACATTCATTTCACAAAATGGAGACTCTGAGGCCCAGAAGCAAGTGACTCATGGCTGGTTAGTGTCAGGACTGAACCTGTGCTACAGGGATGACCTGCTACTTCAATCCAAGGGATTTTTCGGCAGTTGGAGACATTACAGAAATGAAGGGCTATAATGCCAGAACAGATGATATTGGTGTGTGTCCCCCAGTCCCATAGGAACAGGACTCAGAAGCTGGGAAATACCTGAGACCACAGTGAATAATTAAAATGCTTATATTATAACTACAGCTTATAGAACACTTAGTGCTGGGCATGGTGTTGATTTCTTTGTTCATAACATTTGTTTTAACCATCACATTATACATGGTGGGCCTATGTCTCTAAGCCTATACTATACAGACAAGGGAGGGTGACTAGCTTTTGAGGCTACCTTCTGGAAGTGATGGGAATGTGTTATGCTCAGTTTGTCTTGTCTCCTTTCTTTCATCCACTAATTGGGATGGCTTAAGACACATAGGGTCAGGTCATTGAATGCAGATCATGACTGTTCCATACATAGGGGAAAGGAGGGAAAAATAAAACAAGATGAAATCAGAGAGGGAGACAAACCATAAGATACTCTTAACCATGGGAAACAAACTGAGAGTTGCTGGAGGGGACAGGGCTGAGGGGATGGGGTGATGGACATTAAGGAATGCACATGAGGTAATGAACACTAGTATATAATACTGATGAATCACTGAACTCTACCTCTGAAACTAATAATATACCATAAGTTAATTAACTAAATTCAAATAAAAAAGAAAAGAAAAAAATTCCATTGCCCTTGGGAGGACTATGAAACCTCTCCCAGTGATGTTTGCCAGGGTCAGACCCATGTGTCCCCTTGTACACTGGGATTCTGACCTATAGGAGGATTGTTCAAAGGTCTGACTACTTGAACAGAAGGAAGATTCTTTTTTTCCTTTCTTTCATCACTCGGGAATTAGTGTGATAAGAATCTCAGGCATGCCAATGCTGCCCTCACCCTTCTATTAAGGAGCACACCTAGCACAGGCAGGAATCCATAGCATGCTCAAATCCTCAAGGAGGCAGGATGGTGTGGAAGTGCTTGGGCAGATGAAAACAGAATTCAGGAATGCATGGCCTGTATGCAGACTGGATTTAGCCAAGTAAAGACCTACCAGTCACCTTCCAACTGGTCCCTTTGTCTACAAGTTCATTAATAAGGGCTCATTTGATCTGATCCACACATCGAACTTGTATCCTGGCCATTCACAATGGACTTCAGCATCATGAGTAACCAAATCACAGCACTTAAGGCCACCTGAGCTGAATGATCTTTCTAAAATGTAAATCTCATCAGGTTCTTCCTTTGCTTAAGCAGTCAAGGATGCCCCAACTGTCCCTGGTCAAACCTTTTAAAGGATCATGATTCTGTTTTCAAGTTAAGTTGAATGTATACCTTCAATACATAAGTGCTACATAGCAGGGGTGAAGTGGAAGGCCCAGAGTGTTGTCTGCTCAGGCTCCCCATCCCAGACACCCCAAGTAGTCAAGAACTAAGGATTTGTGGTATTTTAAAATGTGACTCAAAATTTTTAGGGACCCCTCATGTGATAATGGGGGATGATGTTGGGAAAAGGAAGAAAATTAAAATGTATTTCCAACCTGCTATCTGTCAAACATTATCTGCATTATCACAGCAAAATAACTCTGAGTTTCTTGTTGTTAATCCCATTTTATTTTATTTTTGTTAATCCTATTTTAAAGATTTAAAAGAAAAAAAGGCTAAAAAAATTAAATAACCTACCCATGTTTCAGATGCCAGTACTCCAACTCTAAGACCCATCTTCCAGCCTCCATGCCATGTTAAGACTTGGAGATGATATGGTAGACAATGGGGGAAGATGGGTAAGGCAGCTGGAATTACAGCCACACAGAAGAGCTCATACTGCCCAGAGGGATGACTCTTAGAAGAACTGATGTTTGAATATCCCTGACAACAGGGTTCCAAGGAATATAATTTGGAAACCATCAATCTACAGGCTAAAGTACATAACCCAACAAGTAAAGCTCTTAATATTTGGACTCTTCCTTCCTTTCTGCCCAGCTAGTGTCCCAACACTATGCTTTTACCAAACATAATGTCCACTCTTTTTCCAGAAAAGATCATGCCCCTACACATTTCCATGCCTCTGTCTGTGCTCTTCTTCCCTCTCTCTAGTTACCCCTCACCTTCTGACTGATGCCCACTCTGTTCCTAAGCCTCAGTCTTTGAGAATAAATTTTAATTCCTTCTTTTCCTTGTATTATCCCACTTGTACCTTTTTTTAAAGATTTTATTTATTTATCAGAGAGAAAGAGAGATAGTGAGAGAGATAGCACAAGCAGGGGGAGCAGCAGAGGGAGAGGGAGAGGCAGGCTCCCCACTGAGTAAGGAGCCTGATCCAGGGCTCAATCCTAGGTACACAGGATTATGACCTGAGCCGAAAGCAAATGCTTAACCGACTAAGCCACCCAGGCATCCCCCACTTGCATATTAAGACAAAGAAATATCTTGGGGCACCTGGGTGGCTCAGACGTTAAGCATCTGCCTTTGACTCAGGTCATGATCTCAGGGTCCTGAGATCGAGCCCCATATTCGGATCCCTGTTCAGTGGGAAGCCTGCTTCTCCCTCTCCCACTACCCTGCTTGTGTTCCCTCTCTCACTCTATCTCTCTCTGCCAAATAAATAAATAAAATCTTAAAAAAAAAAAGACAAAGAAGTATCTTAATCTTCTCTGAATTCACAAAACCCTGCACATAACCATCATTCAGTAAATAAATGTCCTTAAAATGATATCTACAAAGTTACTATAAGAAAGGAATTTCTGTTAAGATAAATAATTTTCTTCATTGAACTAGTGGTTCATTGATGTATTGGATCAATACAATAGAACAGTGTTTTACAACTTTTAAAAATTATTTGTAATATTTTAGTAGGGGCCATGCAGGGAAGGAGCATAACTTTGCCTATCTCTGCTGATCCGGGCTTTAGGAGCTCACAATCACAGCTAGGAGAGGCACAATTAGGTGAGTCACATATATACACAATGTTCTGCTTTGGCATAACAAGGCAAGAAGTTAAGTAAGTAATTTCCTCTGACAACTGGGATTGACTAAATAGATCATATGGAGTTGCTACCTCATAGTGTGACTTACCTTCAAATATTCCACATTCTCATATACACACCAGCTGTCTCTGCTTTGTTGAATTCATCCCCACCCCAACCTCCAGATAAAATATGTTCAGGGAAAAGCAAAATCCAGGTAAGGTGGCACTTGGGCTCAATGTTAGCTCCTTGGAGGTCTGATGCTCATAAATGCAAATATAGATTTGATTATGTACTGAAATCATCTGGTTCAGTCTCCTCTGAAATCCAGAAGCAGTAGCAGAGCCAGAACCAGAGCTCTGTCTGACTCCCCTGCAAAGTTCTTGAGGCTGGTCAGTATGGGTGACTCCAACCTGAGAGCACCATCCAAACCTGTGCTTACCACTGACCTGGCTTCCCACACTACTGTCTTTCAAGGTGTGAAAGGATGGAGACCTTTGTCTCAACTACAAATAACTCATTCATTCAATAAATATTTTTTGAGCACTTACAAGATGTCAGGCACTGTGTAGGTGGTAAGAACATGGAGATTTCATTCTATCCAGGATGAGCAATACTGAAAAGTAAATACAATCATGGTATTATAGGAATATGGGACACCATGACAACATTTCACAGGAAAAACTAATATAACCAAGGCTGAACATATAAAGTACATACAAAGTAGCAGGGACAGGTTTTAAAAAAAAAAGACTGTTCCTCTTCTAATAGGAGATCATAAAGGATGGTTGCAGGCATAAGTAGGCTTAAAGACCTGGTGATGGGAAGTGGAAGTGGCTTGCATTTGACAGCTACTCTCTGTCCCTTGGAATAGAGGTAGTATCACCTATTTAGAGACAGTAAAGAGTAGAGGTTCCAGAGAAGAGAAAAGGCATGGTGTGTGTGTGTGTGTGTGTGTGTGTGTGTGTGTGTGTGTGTGTGTGTGATATGTGGTGTGGTAAGCACAGAGAAGTATATGAAAGCACTAAGCAGTGTTTGGGTTCAGCCTGGATGGATGATAATGACCTTATGATGGTACCAACCTGCCAAAATGTCTTTTTTTAAATTATATTTTTGTATTTATAGCAGTTAGGCATAACAGGGAGGAATCAGCCAGGGTTGGGGTTTTGTCAGTCTGTGTATTAATAAGCCGAAGGAGCAAGAAAATTTTATTGGTTAAAAAAAAAGTAGTTGAAATGATAAACTAGCAAAATGAGAGGGAAGTGGCATGAAGAAGGGATCTGGTGGGCAGAGAGGTAATAGATTCCAGTGGGCAAGACCAAGCAGGTTGAAAAGAAGGGACTAAGCTCAAAGAAAGGGGTCCCTGGCTTCCAGTTCAGACACTGCACTACTTTGAGCATCTCCTTTGTCCTCTCTGGCACTCAGTTCCTCATCTATATGAAGAATATAGGTACCGGACTAAGATTCTTTCCAGTGGGGCCTTATATCCTTGTTGGTCAATGTCTTATAGACTCTAGAATCTGAATCAGTAGTGACCCAGGGGTGCTTAGATTATTGATTCCAAACAGTTATATAACCTACAGAAACTCCCACCTATGTCCTAGGTTGATACAATACTTGTAGCCTCAGATTTTCATCTAAAGCTGGCATTGGATTCCTAAGTTCAGCCCCAAGCTTGGCCATTGTAAACTCCCTAGTAAATCATGATCTTCTTATCTTTATGGAAATATTTCTAAGTTTTATAGAGGGAAGGGATGCTCTGGGAAGATACTCATGAGGATCCAGTAGTGATCCAGTGTGATAAAGTGGCAGAATGACAGAGAAACACAGGAATGTGGGATGTTGCTTTCATAACCACCTGGTTGGGAAGAGCTTTCACATTATTGTGGCTCATTCCCTCGAGTTCGGTGCAGGATGTGTATAAAAGGCTTCCTCACTTCACTTGACCTATCCATTGCTTGCCCGACATTGGGAAAACAAGGTAAGTGTCCTTACTGATCTGGTGGCAGTTTGGGGATAGCTGGGATAGCCACACCTCAGCTGGATGTAAAAAGCCACTCCAGGTTGGAGAGAATGGGATCTAACTGGTAATTGCTGGAAGATCAGGCTCAAGGAAATCATCGGTTGGCTCAGAAGTAGCCATCTCAGAAGGGATAAATGTTAACTGAGATTGGGGTCGGGGTAGGGGAAGCTAGTTTGTAGGACAAGAGATACCCAAACTGGGTCAAAAAGTACAACTGAAGGCAGAGCCTGTGATGTAAGAAAGGAAAAAAAAAAGGAGATGAAAAAGATGGGTGGTATAACCATGGACTCAGAAACCATGTAGTTTCTAGAATGCATAAATTAGAGTACATTATAAAAATAATTTAAGACTTTGGAAACTACCTAACTTGCTGCCTTGGAAGTCAGGAGTCTTGGGAGAATCAGGACGGGTAGGAGAAGGCATTACCAAATTTGAACTGACCCCTGCCTGATTTCTCCTATGCCAGGAAAGTGGGCTTCTCCACTGTAAAGATATGGGTCCTGGAGGCATAGAATCAGTTACAAAACTTCAGAATGGTGATACAATAAAGTTTATAGTCACTGAACTTCCAAAATATCTGCATTTCTTTTTAGAGTAACTGAACTTTCTCTAAGATGTCCTGCCAGCAAAACCAGCAGAAATGCAAACTCCCTGCCAAGTGCCTCCCCAAGTGTCCACCCAAGTGTCCACCCCAAGCCCGACAGGTCTCCCAGGCCCTGAAGGCCTCTGATCCTTGCCCACCTCCCTGCCCAGCTCCCTGCCCCCCTCCTGCCCCCTCCAGCTGTGTCCCCAGTTGCTGTATCACTGGCTTTGGAAGCTGCTGCTCTCTGGGGTCTCATGGGTTTCCAGGAGTCTGTCTAGGCCAGCCCCAGCCTTCCAACTGCTGGGAGAGGGGATCCTCTGGGTGTTCCAGTTGTTGCCATGGATTTGGGGGCTGCAGCTGACCTGCAGGTTTTGAGGAGCCAAAGATCCATAGCCAAGGACGAGCCTAGAGTTGACGACTTTCCTCATTCTCACCCTGTTCTCCCTTCTCCTCTCAAACTAAATTGCCTAGATATGTACTTAAAGGTCTCCTATTTTTGCTGAGAACCTCAGACCTCTTGGCCTTGGCTTTGGGCCTACATCAAGGAGACCTGAAAGCTACAGAAAACTCTCCTTTCCAAAGTCTTGTCAACATGAAAAAATAAAGCCTGTCTTTCCTGCACTCTGAGTTCTTTGGTGTTTGTTGATGCCCTCATCCTCAGCTCAGGGGAGCTCCCATTAACCTGGATTCTTCAAGTAGACCCCACAATGAGCCAGCCAGAGGGGAAGTTCCCCCCAAAGCAGGTTCAAGACCTGAGTCATCGGAGAGGAAAGATCCAGAGGGGAGTAATGGGGTACCCCCCATCAGCTACCCTGTTCCACTGCTGCTGCTGCCATCATCTGTGAGGTTTATTATTACCCATTAAGGAAACTGCTCCCCAGCCACAGAATTTAGCCTCCAGACCCTTCTGACTTAAGGGAGTCCCATGCTTAAGAAATGGCACACGGGTACTTGTCAGTTTTAGATCTTAGTTCAAAAAGCTACAACAAATACTCTCCTTGAGCATATCCACATGACTGAGTCCCTCACTACTTCTCTTCACACAGGAGCCAGAATCTACCCAGTGGCCCAGTTAGCACAATTCTCTTGATTGACTTTTGCTATCTACCATTTGTGGTTTCCTTTCTCCTTGTATTCAATGGGTCAAATGGCATAGACTTGGGGGCAAACTCATAAAGAACCCTTCTTTCATTTTTTTTCCTTTTTTTCCATAGATTTTTAAAAGATTTTATTTATTTATTTATTTGACACACACACACAGAGAGAGAGAGAGAGAGAGAGAGAGAGAGAGAGAAAGAGAGAGAGAAATTACATGTAGACAGGCAGAAACAGAGAGGGGGAAGCAGGCTCCCTGCTGAGAAGAGAGCCCAATGTGGGGCTTGATCCCAGGACCCTGAGGCCATGACCTGAGCTGAAGGCAGAGGCTTAACCCACTGAGCCACCCAGGTGCCCCAAGAACTCTTCTTTCTAACCCAACATGGGCCACAGGCAACACCAATTCTCATGGCAATCCTCCAGGACTAGGGTTCTTTTTTTTTTAATATATAGTGCATTATTTGCCCCAAAGGTACAGGTCTGTGAATCAGGCTTACACATTTCACAGCACTCCCCATTGTCCATATCCCAGCCACCCTATCCTTATCCCTCCACCCCCCAGTAACCCTCAGTTTGTTTCATGAGATTAAGAGTCTCTTATGGTTTGTCCCCTTCCTGATCTCATCTTGTTTCATTTTTTCTCTCTCTATCCTCCATGAAACCCCTCCCTGCCCCTCAAATTCCTTATATCAGAGAGATCATATAATAATTGTCTTTCTCTGATTGACTTATTTTGCTTATCATAATACCCTCTAGTTCCATCCACATCATTGCAAATAGCAAGATTTCAGGTTTTTTGATAGCTGCATAGTATTCCATTGTATATATATACTGCATCTTCTTTATCCATTCATCTGTTGATGGACATCTAGGTTCTTTCCGTAGTTTGGCTATTGTGAACATTGATACTATAAACATTCAGGTGCATGTGCTGCTTCAGATCACTATATTTATATCTTTAGGATAAATACCTAGTAGTGAAAAAAGTGCTCAACATCACTCGGCATCAGGGAAATACAAATCAGGACTAGGGTTCTTAGCCCCAGGATGGTGACACTGGTGCTTTGGGGTCAGTGGGAGACAAAGGATGGAGCTATGATCAGTACCCCAGAAATAACACATAATCCATACCGTAGATCAACCAAGCCACAGCTATGGGAACAACTCAACAGCTCATGTGGTGAAATGAGTCTCACATGTGAATGCCATCTGCTAGGTGTGCTGTAGCAGAAGAGAGATTGAGGGCTGCTGCTTCTGGCCATCCTCTTGCTTCGGAATAAATTACTAGAAGTCATGGCTGGCCAGGGGCATCCATGTCACTGAGAGCTTTGGGTTTTAGCATGAAGGTGGACCTGATCCCCTTCTTTTTTTTTTTTTTTAATTTTATTTTTATTATTTGCCCAAGGGGTACAGGTCTGTGAATCATCAGGCTTACATCTTTCACAGCATTCACCAAAGCACAAACCCTCCCCAATGTCCATAACCCATCCACCCTATCCCTACCCTCCCACCCCCCAGTAACCCTCAGTTTGTTTTGTGAGATTAGGAGTCTCTTATGGTTTGTCTCCTTCCCCATCCCATCTTGTTTCATTATTTTTCCCTCCCTACCCCCCACGACCCCCAACCCTGCCCCTCCAGTTCCTCATATCAGAGAGATCATATGATAATTGTCTTTCTCTGATTGACTTATTTCGCTCAGCATAATACCCTCCAGTTCCATCCATGTCGTTGCGAATGGCAAGATTTCGTTTCTTTTGATAGCTGCATAATATTCCATTGTATATATATACCACATCTTCTTTATCCATTCATCTGTTGATGGACATCTAGGTTCTTTCCATAGTTTGGCTATTGTGGACATTGCTGCTATAAACATTCGGGTGCACATGCCCCTGAGGATCACTACCTTTGGATCACCTTCTTTTATAACCCAATCAACCCTCAGTCCAAGGAAGAAAATTGCTTGATCAGTAGTTTTCAAACTACTTTTTCTCTGACAAAGGTAACAATAGGCAACAGAGGTATTTCAGAGATTCTTGAGATGTCTTTGAGAGGGAAACTCTACATGTGTGTGTGTGCGAGTGTGTGGATTTATTTATTGATTGATTGACTGATTGATTTAAAATGTTGTAATAACATTCAGCATGCTTACTTAGAAGTGTTAAATAACCAGTGATAGATGGTAATACCTTGGAGGTCATCAGGCTCTCCTGGCAATCTGGGTCATTAGCATAACTAGAAGATGTCAGAGTAGAGTAAAAATGTTGTAACAAATTTGTGTGATTTAAGGTCTTAGTCATATTTATTGATTTAAGGGGAAATAGTTTTTTCCAACATTCTAGCTTTATTTTTTGAAATAATATCCTCTATCTCAAACTCACTCATTACTTCTGGAGGAAGAGTGAGTGATTTGACAGGTGAGATGGTGAAAGATTTACCATTGTGTTTGCCCTTTTCTGCTGTTCTCACTCTTGGTGGCTGAGGAAGTGTCTCTGTGGACCACGTTCTGTTCCAATCCGGGCCCCAAGGCTTCGACTTTGAAATAAATATTATAGCTTCCATTTAGACCACAACACAAGCTACATTCTTCAATGCTTTACCAACCCTCTGTCTTACACCAATATCTCTCTCAATTAATTCAGAGTTTGGAGAAGAAAGGAATGTGATTAATTAACCCTCTCAAAAATTAAAGAGTGTAGATCTGTGTTGGATCTCCCCCCATCTTTTATATACTGTATTTAGTTACACGCAATTTTACTCACATAAAATTGTACCACAACTCATTGCCTTAAATGTGATACCAAGTAAGTCTGAGTGCATCAGTGTCTCATGGTAAATTATTTTAATCTCTAACAAACAAGTCATATGTCATATATAATAATATAATGCTAAAGCTAATCTTAACACTATGTAAGTTTTCATATCTGACTTTATATGTATAAATTCTTATTTTAGGGGTGCCTGGGTGGCTCAGTGGGTTAAGCCTCTGCCTTCAGTTCAGGTCATGATCCCAGGGTCCTGGGATCGAGCCCCGCATCGGGCTCTCTGCTCAGCGGAGAGCCTGCTTCTCCCTCTCTTTCTGCCTGCCTCTCTGCCTACCTGTGATCTCTCTCTCTGTCAAATAAATAAATACAATCTTTAAAAAATAAATAAATTCTTATTTTACATAAATATAAAATAATATTAAAAATGGATCACTGATCAGAGAAGTTTAACAGAATAATTACTGCTATACCCAACAGAATGTTCAGACTTCAGAAAGGACAAGATATACAGTACTGGTACTAAATGATTTTCAGCTAGCAACAACCATATTAATTATAGTGTACAAAATTATTGCCATGGGCCTAAAATTTTATCTTAATACACCTTAAAGTAGTACATTATAATTATGTTTCTTATCATCAGGATACACCTTTCACAGTAATTAGGAATAAGTTAAATGTCTGACATGTTTTATGCAGTGAAATTTCACAAGATAGCTTGTCAGCTACTTCCTGGCAATTATAATTTTGCTATAAAGTATAACATATATTTACCTGAAATAGTTAATGTTTATTTTAAAAGTACAGATAAATTTAAATCTGGCAAAGAAAGTGCATTTATATTATGTCAAAAGTGGGTTTCCACAATTCACATAAGAGAAAAACATATACCACTACAGAATAACTTGTTAAAAATCATATGAAATTGACACTGTAAGAAAGCTATTTTATGACTGACTGATTTAGGAACACAGTTGGGTCACTTACTCATAAAGAAGTTAGGAAAGATTCCAATATGATTTCAGCCATAGTTTATGAATTACCTAAAGGGTAGGATCATGAGATATTTACAACAAAACTCAACAGGAGTATAGCTGTTGAGAATCTTTCCATTTTCCTTATTTTGTTTCAGTACATTCAGGCAAGTAGATAAAAAGATGATTGACACATACTCAACAGAAGAAAACAACTTTACATATTGAGATCAGATTTTTAACACATTGTTAAATACATAGGGAAAATGTAATGTTCATGCCAATATTGCAAAAGCAAAGGCAAGAAAAATTGTATGTGTTTTGTATAGATACTATTGCTAAGATATGTCGAAGTAATAGTGCGTTGCATGAAAAATAAATGGATTTAATAAAATGCTGACATACTATAAAACAAGATCTGGCAATCATTCATAAAAATTCATTTTAACTTGCCAAATTTCCAATAGTATTTGTATGAAATGAGAAGAAATGGCATTTACTTTTTTATACCCACAGATCACTGCCAGTACAGAGGCAATACCTTGTCATAAATATTTCAAATGCAATAAGAAATGATAATTTTGTTTATAAACATCATTATGGTTGGCAAAATTCTTATGAGCATATCATAGTTGTATCAGTTGCCAAATTTTCCTGATTAGCTCAAAAAACTGAAAAAGCTCAACACATATAATAATGCGATGTTACTATGCTTAAAACAGAAAACCAGGTACAAACAACGAAATGAAAGTGGTTTTTTTTCCAAATTTCAATTCCAGTGTAGTTAACAGTGTTACATTAGTTTCAAGTATAGAATATAGTGATTCAACACTTCCGTATATTACACAATGTTCATCAACATAAGTATACTCTTAGTGAAATGAAAGCTTTTGACTCAACATAGAAAAAAGTAAATTCAACTTTTTAAAAATTGAATTTTAGTAATGCATTAAATGAATATTTATTAAGCACCTACTGTGTGGTAGGCATTAGTCTAGTGGTTAAGGATATGGCTATAAACAGAAAGAAAATAGTCTCTGCTATCACGGAGCCCAGAGTCTAGAGACAGAAGCATACAATAGCTGTACACTGGTTAACTATATAATATATTAGATGTTACCAAGTGGTACAGAGTGTGGGGCATGTAGAATGCTGGGGGATGCCTGCCAGTTTATACAGGATGGTCAGGGAATGCCTACATAATAAAATCTTTTCAGGAAGTGAAGAAGTGAGTCATGTGAATATCTAGAGTAATAGCATTTTAAGCAGCAGGAACCACGAGTAGGCACTAGATGTTAGATGCTAGATGGAAAAAAGGAGTGGGTGCCTGGATAGAAGTAAGATTATAGAAATAACTTGCATTCAGTTTATGATGAGCTCACAGGATTTTGGCTTTTATAATAAATGGAATGGGCATGCATCAGAAGGTTTGGAGTGGAGGTGTACCATTACCTGATTTATGGTTTAAAAGCATAATTTTGGCTGTTCTGTTGAGAATAAACTGGAGAGACTAAGGGCAGATCAGGGTGCTCATGTAGGAGGCCTCCTCTCTAATCAAGGCAAGAGCTAATAGTGGTGTGGACAGAGTATTTGTGCTTGAAGTAATGAAAAGTTTTCAGATTCTAGATATATTTTGAGGACCAAACCAACAGGATTCACTGCTAAATAGATATGGGCATATATGAAAAAGAGGAGTCAGGGATTATTTCATCTGTTCAATGGGAAGGATAGAGTTACTTTTTTTGTTTTGTTTTGTCTTAGGATGAAGTTACTTTTTAAGAGATGAGGAAAACTTTAGGAGAAATGGATTCTGTGGGTTTGTTTGTTTTGAGCAAAGAGGTACACTTGGATACATTAGCCTGGAAAGAGTAATTTGGGGATCATCATTTTATAGTTGAAACAGGGTGGTAACACCTGGAGAGTGAAGAGGAGATCTTTAATGACTGAGCCATGAGAAGCTCAAATACCTAGAAATCAGGGACAGGAGAAGTGACCATCAAGGGAAACCAAGGTGGAGTGGTCAGTGAAGAGGGTGGGAGCCAGGAGAAAGTGGAGGTCAGACAGTTAGGCAGAGGAAGCACTTCCAGAAAGAATTAGTGCTATTGCCACTCCAGCCAGATGCTATTGCTGGTGCCAACCCCACCCATCATATCTGGCAGCAGGGAGACCAGAACATTTGGACAAGGGCATTTGGGGGAAGTAGTAGGGATGCAAGCTGGGTGGCTAGGCTGAAAGAAGAATTGGACACAAAAATTCTGAAGAGTCTTTTGATACAGAAAATAGGAAACTGAGCATTGACTTGAAGTGGAAGTAAGATCAAGGGAGAGAGAGAGAAAGACAGAGTCATATATTTTATATACATATATATTCATGCAATATTTTTCCATGTTGATGGAAATGATCCAGTATAGGAGAGAAGATGATTGCCTATAGTATATTCTTGGGCAGATGAGAGGGGTGGGATCCAGGGCATCTGTGGAGGGACAGGCCCCAGACTGGAGCAGTGGGCAGTTCCTGCATGGTAGCTGGAGGGGGGAAAACAAAAGTGTCATGTGGGTACAAATACAGGTAGGTTAGCAGAAAAGAGCGTGTGGATATTCTCTTCTGATTGCTTTTGTTTTCTCAATGAATCAGAAAAAAATGTTCATCTGTTGAAAAGGAGGACAGGAAAGGAGTGCCAGGAGTTTGAGGAGAGCTGGGACGTGGGCTGAGTTGTCCAGCGCAATCATGAGTGTACAGACTTGAGACCTGCAGTGAGGTTGTCAGGTACCCTCATGATCAAGTTCATGAAACTGAAGTGAAATCAATTTGGTTTGGCTATGTGTTTTCATGTAGCCACTCTGTGGTTTGTGGTAGCTGAGAGTCAGTTGGAGCCAGCACTGTGGTTTTGCTAATAGAATTTAATGATGGAGAGAAGAGAAAGAGAGTTGTGGGTTAAGCCAGTGGATGATGATGACAACGACTCATGGGCAAGGACAGAAATGAAGATGGGAAGCAATGAAGCTCAGTCACTGGTAGAGTATCAATGCATTGTTGCTCCTGGCAGGGCCAAAACCTCTCACTGTTGAGATCCTAGAGGATCTATGATTGTTGGAAACACAGCAGATGAGGTTAAGAGGGTGGGTTGCTTGAATGTGATATTGTGGAGAGGTTGCTGTTGTTAATAAGGATGAGGCCTAAGTTGCTAGGATATGGGAATGGATCCATGGGAATGGACATGGGTCAGTGCCAAGAGTCCTCCACGGAGAGTGGAGTAGAAGGTCATCAGTGCTGGGGAGTAACTGGCTGGGAGAGCAAAACCGGCTGCCCCTGCTACAGCCACTCCTGCTGGTTGCTGCTGAATTTCTTTCAAGAACTAAGAACTATGGACCAAGGATTCTTAGCGTGTTAAGAACAGCCTTGTAGAGTATTCTATCATACTGTAGTGCGTCACATCACACCCTGTTGTACAATAGAATTCTCCACTCAACAATATTTATGTACATAGTCTGATATACTACATTTAGTATTCTTTTGACTTATACTTTGCAGTTAAAGAATGTGAGCAGGTCTGAGATATTGCTACTGACAGTCCCCAAACCCTCTATGACTCTTTTTTCAAATGTTAGGATTAGTCTAATAGAAAAATAGGCTGAGGGGCGCCTGGGTGGCTCAGTTAGTTAAGCCTTGGACTCTTGGTTTCAGCTCAGGTCATGGTCTCAGGAATGCAAGATGAGCCCCTGAGATGGGCTCCAAGCTGAGTGATGTCTGCTTAAGGGTCTCTCTCTCTCTCACTAATCCTCTGTCCCTCCTCACCCCCCCCAAGTCATGCACTCTCTCTAAAATAAATAAATAAAATCCTAAGAAAAAGAAAAAAGAAAAATAGACTAAAGTTGAAAATGGAGCTGTTGAAAACAATAAAAAAGAAAGAAACAAATCCCAGCAACTGTTGGTGTTAGCTGATACATGGGTTTCCCTGGTGCCCCCCTCCCCTGGGGTTGAGAAGTACAGAGTCTGCACAACTCTGAGCAGAGGCCCTAGTTACCATTTGCAAAGCAGTAATTATGTTTTTTTTTAAAGATTTTATTTATTTATTTGACACAGAGAGAGAGATTACAAGTAGGCAGAGAGGCAGGCAGAGAGACAGGGAGAGGAGGAAGCAGGCTCCCTGCTGAGCAGAGAGCCTGATGTGGGCCTCGATCCCAGGATGCTGAGATCATGACCTGAGCCGAAAGCAGAGGCTTTAACCCACTGAGCCACCCAGGCGCCCAGTAATTATGATTTTACCAATCTTGTCACACCAGAACAAAATTCAGAAATGGAGTAGATGCTAAAACCAATAATGAGGTTTGCAACATTCATCTGCAAGCCATTAATAAATTTTTTGTGTGTTTGTCAAAATAGCCCAATTTCTTTTAATTGATTAACTGATGCAAATTTGAATGTGAAAAAAATCTTAAATGAATAAACTCTTATCTGTTTTATATGTAGTGGCTCTAATGTAAGATTTTATTTGAAAAAATGGTTGCAGTTGTTAAAATATTTGAAAGCTTTCAAAGAATATTAGAGATCCCATGCTATGTCAATAGTCTATTTTTTTAATTTGCAAGTAATTTTTTCTTTTCAAATATAGTAAATAATATATCATTGTAATATTAATGACATTTATATTATTTTTGTTCTTAGTATACAATCTGCATTTAAGAAAATATCATGCCTCATCAGAGAAAGCCAGGAAGTCACTGACAGATTATCTGACCTGGGAGCACATGACTTTTAACCTGGACACTAAGGCACATGTAGAATTTCTGGTTAATCTCCGCCTTGATGTATATTATCTAAAGGATGGGAAGACTCATTAATGTTATTTATCATATTTTACAGTATCAGCATATACTTGAGATACTATTCAAGGTTATTAAATATTGGGCATTTTACTAAACAAGTATTTCCCCTTTGATGTGTTACCAAGAAAATAAATTTGCGTGACTTTGTTTTTTTCTCTACTTTAATGCAAGAGGGAATTATGTATTTTTCTTGAAGAAAATTAAATGCATTTTTCCATTATTAAGTTAAAATATTACTCAGATAATTTGGGGAAATGTAACTCTAGAGAAACATTCATCAAAACTCTATCAGTAAATAACACATGAATGTTGATTTATTAATAAATTCTATACACTTATTACCATACCAATTTTAAGTACAATGTAAAGCAGAACAAAAAATAAAAATTTACAAGATGGGATAATATTAGAAATATTTCCTCTTTGAATCATGTTGGACACCCTCCAGTGTTGTGTAGTCTTCTTTGGAGCTGCTGTAAGTGGAAACAGAAGAAATGACTAGCGCTGAACCTCCTGCAGGACCCCCAGCCAACAGGTTGTGTGATGCCTGAAGAATCAGGTGTTTGTATATAATGGACCACAAGAGGGCAGTGCCAGAAAGACCATAGTCTCTGAGGGCAGATCCATTTACAAGACCTTGACCATGTCTCTGAGCCTCATCTGAAAAATGGAAACAGCACCATCACCAATGACAACACATACTAGGTTGGTTTAGTTTAAAGATTAAGTGAGATAATATATTTGAAAATTTTTCTAAATTGTACTGTATAAAATGTTATTTTTAAAAAATTAGAGGACATTACTGATATTTTTGCATTTTGCTTGAGGTATATATGTTGACATTTCTCCTTGCCTTTTGTAATATCTGGTATTTTTATGGCTTATTTTATTTATCTGAACTTTTTCTTTTCTTTCAGTGTTTCTGTCCTCTTAAGTGGCCATATCTAGCAATGTTTGCTAACCCTGTACTAGCATTCTACTAAAAGCTTAAAATGTTCTATAAAACTCTATAAAAGAGTGCAGTCTGCATTTTACAGTGTCGAAATCTGAGGTTAAGCAATTTGTTCCAGGTCACGGAGCTGATAAATTATAGAAGTAAGATTTGAGTCCAGACTATTTGTTAGCAGTGGGTGCAATCAGGATAAAGAAACCAACCAGTAGATTAGACAAGGGAGGTTCAATATAAGAATTATTAACAATAGTAAGAGAAAAGGCACCTACAAGGAAAAGGCTGAGGGAGAGTACCCACAGAAGGACAAATTTAGAAGGGCAACATGCGATCGGAAAGGAGTGGTTCAGCCATCAACCAGCAAAATTCTCTGGTTTAACTAAACCAGAGCTGGTCTAAAGTTTCTGGGCACACAGGCCACCTTCCCAGGCACAGGGCAAGATGGGGAGGGGACATCCGGAACCCATGGTGGCCGTGTGTGAGATGGTAGTGTGGGCCACCATGCAGCAGAAGGCCTTCTGAGCAACCAGCAATAGGGGGGCTTAGTGAAGGAGTACCAGCTGCGTTGACAACACCTTCCCTACCCTCACGTAAGTACTGTGGGTTTTCAAGCACTGTGGGAACTTTGTTTTCAGGGTTGAGAGGCCTGTGAAAAGGTTGCCCTCATGTGAAGGCTGTTAAGTGCCAGAGGAATCCCAATCTGGGCCTATGGCTGGGACAGGCGTCATCAGATATCCTCACACTCACCTGTACCTTCAGGGTCCTTCACTTGACCCCTTCAGGGTCTCCCTGCAAGGGAAATTGCAGTGAACTTCTCCCTTCTGCAGTGTCTCTCCAGTGGCTTCTATGGAGAAGTTTTGTCATCTGCTCACTTCAAAGGAGATATGATCAAGGGAACTGCATTATTTATCACAGAACTTTTACTAAAGGGTGTCCTTGGAGGAAGGAGACAAACCATAAGAGACTTCTAATCTCATAAAACAAACTGAGGGTTACTGGGGGGTGGGAGGGTAGGGATAGGGTGGATGTGTTATGGACATTGGGGAGGGTTTGTGCTTTGGTGAATGCTGTGAAAGATGTAAGCCTGTAAGCCTGATGATTCACAGACCTGTACCCCTTGGGCAAATAATAAAAATAAAATTAAAAAAAAAATAAATGGACAACTGACATACTGGTGTGCAAGCTTTCTTTCTCTCACAGACACCCATACTCACACACTTAAACTCACTTGCACACTCAGACACTCATACATACACTCACACACACACTCATAGTACCACAGAAACTTCTATTTCTCTGACAAAAGGATTATGTCACTGTCCTGGAAGGATTGTTCACTGGGGAAAATAACTGGAATTCATATGATAGTAAAACAACTAAAGAGGAACTGCTGTTCATGTTTCAGGGCTGTAAGGATGGCTGAAACTTCCACCAAGGTCAGGAAAATGAAGCTGAAACTAGACTCTGCCACAGCAATGTATGGCCACGAATCACTTAGGCGTTCTTATTCTTTTTTAAAAAAGATATCATTTATTTATTCAAGAGAGAGCAAGAACACGAGCAGAGGCCGAGGGAGAAGCACACTCCCCATTGAGCAGGAAGCCCGATGCAGGACTCAATCCCAGGACACTGGGATCATGACCTGAGTGAAAGGCAGACACTTACCTGACTGAGCCACCTAGGCACCCCTGGGCATTTTTATTCTATGTCACAATCCTGAAGGACCTCCTGAACTTTTGCTATCAGTGAGGCTAACTGGGGTGAAGAGGAACAAGACAACCACAGTTACCTTAAAAAATAGTTTTTCTAATTGCAGTTTGGACCCAAGATGTCAGAGTGGGATTGTGAAAATGATGTGATATTTCAACTTCCTGAAAAATGGGATCATGACAGAGAGGAGGTCTTTCCAGACCCCAATGCAGCTCTAATTTGGCTTCCATTCACATAGTGGAACTCAGGATGTAACCCTGATCCTACCATGCTGGCCTGCTACACACCATAACAAGGTGATGCATATTATTCACGGACTATTCAGGATATTGTGGAACAGAAACAGCCCTGAGCCTGTACTGATCTTGGTGGCCACTGACCCTGGAGGCAAAGAATTCACTAAATGGGCCCAGGGTGGCTCCAGAATGTACACGTGGCTTACGGACTGTAATCAGGGTGGAAAGGATAGCCAAGGACTTTCTTAAAAGATTTTTTGCGTAGAAAGCACATTTGTTTTTGCTTATAGTTCTACACCAAGAAAACAGCTTACTAACTGTGTTTCAATTCAGTCTTTATACAAGATTGCAAATGTGGCAATTGCCCATAAGGAACCCAAACGTCCCTTAGCAGAGATACAAACTCTGGAGAGGGAAAGAATTGAATCCTTACCCTGAAAGATCTGATCCCTGGAGAACGCACATTCCCCAAGCCTAAGGCCTGCATGCGGCTGGGGTGGGGGGGAGGGGACTATGACAAATGTGTTTAGGCTTAGCCTTTTGGGGCACCCAGAAGTATCTGAGATGAATGATATTCAGCTTGGTGGACAAAGAAAAGGCAGATACTGGGATGCTGGGACAACTGGCCCATCCCTCAGGGGAGCCTGTGAACCCAACTAGCAGATAACATGCTCCCCTTTGTAGCAGTCTGTCCACAGCAACATAGCCAGGAGAAAACTCAACCACAGAACCTCTCCACTCCACCTACCACCTCTACCCTTGCTAATTTCAATCCTGGAATTGTGTGATGCAGAATCTATGTGGAGAATAAGCTCTATTTCTTGACTAGGTGGAGTTCATGCAGTGTTCACCTTGTGAAAATTAGCTGAGCTATATTCTCAATAAGTGCATGCTACTGTTAAATAGAACTACTTTAAAATAATAAACATAAAAATGTCCAGGAAAATTCCAAAAAATGAGACTGGTTTGTAGGGAGATGCTCTACCAGATATTATAATACAGTATAGAGCTGTTATCTAGTTGGTGTGGCACTGCACCATAAATATAAGTTAATACATGAGAAACACACTCTCAGATCTAAGAAGAAAAGATCAATCAGTCAATAAATGTTGCTGCCACAACTAGGTAGCCATTAAAAAAAAGCCTCTTATTTTATACTAAGATGAGTTCTTAAAGGGCCAAAAAACTAAAAATTATTTTTTAAGAAACTCTGGGAATATTCACCTATAATTTCAAAGTGGGGATCAGTGTAATAATTATAACACTACAATAAAAAACTATGTAAAAATTTAAAAATAATTTACTTAAAAATTAACATTATCCATGTGGTTGAAATCTAACAAACAACGTCAAAAATAAAAAAAACACACTGGGAGAAATTTTAGATATCACAGCCCAATTTTGGAATGAACACTACATAGTAGTATAATAGTATGAACACCACAAATCAATAATAGAATGATCAATAATCCAATTAAATAACAAATAAATTACATGACCAGGCTGTTTCCAAAAAAGGAAATACTGTGGGTCCTAAACCTAATCAAACTGACTTAAGAAAAACTCAAAACTACTCTGAGATGCCATTTTTTAGCCTATCAAATTGGGAGACAGCTGTGAATTTAATAATACATTGTGTTGATGAATTAGTGAGGAAATATGCAGTTTTATACACTGAGAGGAGTTATGTAAATTGGTGAAACTTCCATTGAAGAAAATTTGATGATATCTCTCAGCTTTATCTTTTGAGCCAGCAATTGCACTTAGAGAACTATATGCCCTTTCCCATCCTCTCTGGGAAATGACATACACTTAACACCTTCACTCCAGTATCCTTTGCAAGAGCCCAGACTGGAAATTCTCATGTGTCTCTAGCTTATTCTTCAGGCTGAGTAACAAATGAAAAAATTCTTTATATACTGAAATAGGATGAATTTCATCATACGTTGCAAAGAAAATAAGCAAAACAATGTGGAGTTTCTCTTATTTCATTGAAAAAGGCAAAGATAAATATGTGTGTGTGTGCCTTTGTTGCACGTATAATATCCCTGAAATTATATTTGAGAAAATTATCACTGTTGGCTGAAGGAATTGGAATCACAGTGGAAATTGCACTGTGTATCCTTTCAGCTTTCTGGGCTTAGAGCCAAGTATTACATGAGAAGAGTGAATACTATCAAAGAAGACTTGGACAAAGCAAGGCCTCAGTGACTGGAACCTGGGAGTGAGGCACCATGAGATTTGCTCCATGACTCTTTGCTCTGTAGTTCCTGCCAATTGGCTTCAGTTTCCTTCACCACCAAATTTAGCCCATTGTGCTAGTTGGGACAATATTTGAGAACAGACATAAAAAAAAAAAGAGTTCCTTAACTTCACAAGTTAAGCTTGGAGTTGGGGCAGAAAAATCATGATCCACAGAGTAACTATCATCACTTATACATTCAATTAATATTCTTTGGGTGTTTCAAAGTTTCCTAGTGCCATGAACTAGACTACTAGGAGTGTGAGATGTGTCAGTAGAAAAAAACCAACTTTACCTTTTTGGACATGACTAATTTTAGTGAGAAAAGAAAGACAATAGACAAAAATACAATAAATGCATTGTATTATATGCATAGTACATTACATTTATAGCACATTGTATGCATGGTATGGTGCATGTACGTGAAAAGTGCTCCTGAGGAAAAGAAAACAGAACCATGTAAAGGTGATTGGAGTGAAAGGATGGCAGAATGTAATTTTAAATGGGAATATTGGAGTATAACACATCATTTAGAAAGAGACAAACTGTAAGAGACTCTTAATCTCAGGAAACAAACTGAGGGTTGCTGGAGTGGAGGTGGGTGGCAGGGAGAGGGTGGCTAGGTGATGGATATTGGGGAGGGTATGTGCTATGGTGAGTGCTGTGAATTGTGTAAGACTGATGATTCACAGACGTGCACCCTTGAAAAAAATAATACATTATATGTTAATTTAAAAAATAACAATAGTAAAAGAAAGAAAGTGACATACAAGTGAAGACCTGGAGAAAGTGAGGGTGCTAGTCAAGAAGACACCCTGGGGAAATGTCCCAGCCAGCACAAAGGGCCCAAGGAGGTATATGTGTGTGTATGTTTGTGCTGAGCTAGATAGTGGGAATATCAAAATGAATAAAACAGGGTCCTTGTCCCCCAAGGGCTCCTGATTCTCCCGTTTAAATATCCCTTGATGGCTCCCATTGCCCTCAGGACAAAGTCCAAACTCTTTCTTGGGGTGTACAAGGCCCTCATAAATACAGCCTCTACCTGCTTCTGCAGCTTACTGGACCACTTCTTCTTTCTCCCAACTCTGTCTCCTCACACTGGGCTTCCCCCACTCCTAGTCCATGTTGTTAGAAGGAACACCCTTTCACACACATCTCCATGTCCCACTTCTTATCTCCAGTGGCAGCGAAATCTCATACTCCTTCCAGAAAGCATTCCTGATCCCAAACCAGGCCCCATGTGTTCTGCTTCCATGGCACACAGGGCTTCCCCTTACATTATTCTCATGATAGAAGATTGATGTTGTTTACTGTCTCTGTACTAAATTGGGAGAGCTATGGGGATGTGAACTATATTCTATTGAGCTTATACACTTCACATTTAGGACAGAGCCTGGTAGATAGTTGACAGTTTATACAAATAGGAGCTTTAGGTTTCTGTTTTAGGTGATTGAATTATTGTAGGTTAACTACAGACCTCCCTTTATCCTTCAGGAGAGGAAAGAAACAAGAGGAGTCAAGAGGTCCTGCCAGCAGGGAGTGCTCTTAGGTCAGTCATAGTCATAGAATCTTGGGGAGAGAAGAATGACAGTGTCACAGAGGCTTAGAACCTCAGAATCTGAGTGCTGGGAGGGAAGAGAAACCATTTGGCTTCATACACTCATTTATGAAGGCTGCTAGGCTGCTGAGGGGAGGACATATCTGCTGGAACCTGTTGAGGGAAGACCATTTTTCTGTGAAGCCAAGCATGACCATCATAAATTGAGAAGAAACTGAAGAGAAGTAACCAGACCAGGTAACCTAGAGAAAGTTTGTCTTTTGGGTCTTCTCTTCTTGTCATTCCTCACTTGTCAAAGCCCATATAATGTCATACACTGTTCTAAATGCTGAAAATGGTGGTAGGAAGGTGGCGAGGATGTCTGTGCTCAGGAAGCCAACGGACTAGAGAAGTCAGACAATTAGGGAAATCACAATTGGGTAAGAATGTAATGAGAATTGCAGGGATCTCCAGGAGGTACATTGGGGCCATCCACCCTATGGGCTAGGGAAGTTTTCCTCCAGAGAGTGATGCTGAAGTTGAGATTTGCATGTAGTGAGGGAGCGGGGGTCAGGAGAAGGCTCTTCCAGGCCACAGAAAGAACACACGCAAAGTTCCAGACAGAGGTGAGCAGAACTTAGTAGGAATCTTCTCTGAGCCAGTCTGATGAACATGAAAGGGACAGCAGCTGGAGATAAGGCTGGGCTTGTGGGGCAAAGAGAAACCAACCTTGCCATTCATTCTCCAAGCAGCAAGGCAATGAAGGTAGTAGCTCTAGTTCAGGAGACAGGGACTTAAGGGAATTGTTATTCCCCTCCCAGTGCTGCAGTGCAGAATACTAATTCCCCAACCTCTTCCCCATCTTTTATATGGCAACCTTCCCCCTTCAGGACCTGTTCCCAGGGGCTGTTGCTAGGGGATGTGCTCAGAGGAGATGTGGGGGCCCTCAGGTCAACCCCTGGGCTAGAGTTCTGAGTGCCCTCTGGTGGCCTGGATGAGAATTGCTTCTGTATCATAGCCCAGACTGGACTTGGAAGGATGGAGCCTGAGGAGTTGGCCTTCCAGACAGACAGGAGGCTCCAAACTGTCAAATCAAGAACACTGCCCTTCAGGAGGAGAAAGATGAACCACAGACACAGAAAATAAGAGAAGGAGAGAGAGAGAATGAAAAGCAGTGATACAGAGACAGGCAGAGAGAAAAAATCATAAAGGAGGCAAAAACAGTCACACACAGAGAAAAGCAACAGGAAAATGAAAAAGGCACTCCCTCCTCCCTTTCCACCTCACAGAGCCTGGACTTAGGTTTGGCCCCAGATGACAAGGAGACATAGAGGATACCAGGCTCCCTGCACACGTGCACATGCCACCACGGCTGCAGGTATCCAAGCACACACAGATTTTCCACCAAACATCTTCCAGGGCTGCAAAAGAGGCAGAGAGCAAAACTCCTATGGCCCTTTATGCCCCTCCTTTCCCCCATCGTCAGACATCCCTCCTGATGTCTCTGTTCTGTGTTCATTTTCTGTGTGTCTCCCTCGCTCTGCCTCTCTCCTTCCTTTACCCTCCCAGGCAAGTCAGGGCATCAACAGGGCAGATCTCTGCCACCTCAGCTTTATTTGACATCTCGACCTGGAAGGAGAGACTGCATGATTTGTCCCCACTCCCACCCCTTAGGAGTACAGGTCCAGCGTCGTTGTCTTAAAACTAAGTAGAAAACTCTTTCTGAACAACAGAATTAATTCCTAAGTGACTGGCAGGCATAGAGTCACAAACAAATTGAGGTCAACACCCCACTCCAGCAGTCACTCTTCCCTGAGCATGTGAGAACCTGCCTTTGATCCAGTTCACACTTCAGCCAAAGAGTCAAAGACTTGGGAGTGTGGACAGAGTAGACCCAGGGGCAGGGGCCCTTGCTAGGTGATCATCCTCAAGTTTCTTTCATGCCTGCTGCTCTACTTCAGGAGATTCACAACATGGTGGACCCCGAAGAGGAGTGACCCTAATCTGTCCCTCAGACAGCAGCAAGAAGCATAGTGACAGGCTCCTCATATGCCAGGGACTCTTTCCCAGAGAAACCTCGAGATGAGGCTCTGCTGGTTCCAAAAGTTGAGGAGCAGAGAGCTGGTGCTGAGGCAGCACACAGCTTGTCACTTTGAAAGTTACTGTTTTCAGTAGTTGGGCTATCAGGCATGCCCTTCTCAGGGGATACAGCTTAAACACATGAGCTGACTGAGATGGATCTGCAGAGAAAGAGCTGAGGCTGAGCACCTGACACCTAGCACCCAAGGCAGCCAAGGCCCTGGGTTTGTAGTGAAGTAGGTCTTCTGACAGGTTTCCTTCAGGAGCTACCTGATCTGAGAATCCTGCACCTCTTCAAAGAACAGAAGCAGACTTCAATGGATGATGGATGCACTTGGGGGGTTAGAGAAGGGAATGAAAGCAGGCAGCCAGGTTTCCTTGTGAAAATATTCTTCTTTATTTCTAGGGCCTTCAAAACTCCAGAAGATGCGTGACCAGCCAAAATCCCCATGCTGCCCACCAAAATCTCCATGCTTCCCACAGAGACCTCCATGCTGTCCACCAAAATCTCCATGCTGCCTGCAGAAGCCCCTGTGTTGTCCACACAAGCCCCCATGCTGCATTCAGGCTAAGTGCTGCTGTCTGGAGCCCAAGCCTGAATGCACTTGCCTTAGCAAGGAGCCTGAGACCACATCACCTGAAACTCAGAACAAGAACTCCCAAACCCAACAGCAGCCCCTGAGTCCAAAACAGGGGCCCAACCTAGGTAACTTGGGGCAGAAGAAGCCAAACAAGTAGAAGGGCCATGCTCATCACTTAGTGGGGTCAGGCTAGACCTACATTTAGAAAAGCTCTCTCTCAGTGTACAACCACATAGTACAAGTAGAAAACCCTATTTCCCTCCATAGCCCCCCAGTGTAGGGAGGTCCCTAACTGGAAATGGAAGGCAGAAGAGACTGGAATCATCTTTCCTAGTGGTCCTGACATTAGAAAGCACAAGAATAAAAGAACATTAAAAAGAACACTGCCTCCCTTTCTTCTTAATCTGTGAAACCACCTCACCCATCTGGCCTTAGTCCAAGAAAATGTTCTGGACATGTCATGAAAACAAGAGCCAGAAAACCAGAGCCTGGAAACAGGCCTCTGTGGAACCCAAGTTAGGGTGACTGACTCGTCCTGGTTTTAAAATGAAAATCTTGCATTCCAGGGACCTTACAGTCCCAGGCACAGAAGGGCAGTCCGCCATGATCGGTGCAAGATTACCAGTGTCCCTGGGTCCCTGAGTACCACTTGTGAGCCCAGAGCAAGAAAGAACATGGCCCTGGGAGTGATTCTCTTCCTCCATCCCAGAGATTTAGGAAGAGGTAAGGCTGCCAGGCAAACTCCATGGTGGCACAGGCAGTGCAACCTTGGGGCATCAGTGCTCGCTCTCAGGACCTAGAGTACATAGTTCAAATTCTCAGGCTCCATTTCCTTATTTGTAAGATGAGAGTAATGCTACTGCCTCATAGAGATTTTATGAGAATTGAATGGGATAATTCCTTTAAAGTGTTTAACATAGGGTTGGACACATGGTGAAGACACAATGTATGGTTCTCCTCAAACTTCTCTTTGCCACCAGGTCTTGGCTTCCCTGAAAAGAACACACCATGTTCCAATAAGTTGTCTCCAAAACACACCTCCATTAATCTAGGTTAGCGGGTAGAAATAGAGAAATCAGCCTTATTCACCATACTTGTAAAATTCAATGTTAACCACCTTTTTGTCATATAATTGACATATTCATCACCTCTAAACGTTTTCTAATGCTCCTTTGTGTTTCCTGCCTCATGACTGTCCCTGCCCACCAATCCCCAGAAAGCAACTGATCTGCACTTGGTCTCTATAAATCAGTTTGCTTGTCTAAGAATTTTCTATAAATGGAATCATCTAGTATATACTCTTCTATGTTTGGCTTCTCTCAGCAAAACGACTTTGAGATTCAAACAAGTTGTTGCATGTATCAATTATTCATTCCTTTTTATTGCTGAGTTATAAATGCCCTCATTGTATGGATATACTGCACTTTTTTAAATCCATTAATCTATTGATGGGCATTTGGATTGTTTCCAGGTTTGGCTATTACAAATAAAGCTGCTATGAACATTTGTGGCAAGTCTTTGGATGGACATACGGTTTCACGTCTCTTAGGTAGAACTGTAGGAGTAAAATGACTATGTCATAGGTGTATGTTTTACTTTTTAAGAAACCACCCAAGGTCCTGGGATTGAGCCCCTTCTTGTGCTTCCTGCTCAGCAGGGAGTCTGCTTCTCCCTCTCCCTCTGCCCCTCCCCTCCACTCATGCTTTCTCTCTCTCTCTCTGGCAAATAAATAAATATAATTTTTTAAAAAAGAAGACATCTAACTGTTTTCCAAAATGGTTGTGCCATTTTAAATTCCCACCAGAACTATGTGAGAATGCCAGCCGCCGCACATCTTTGCCAATATTTTGTATGCTCAGTTTTTCTAGTTTTAGGGATTCTAATATATACATAGTGCTATTTCATTGTGACTTTAACTTACATTTCCTTAATGGCTAATGATATTGAGCATCTGTCTATTTACTCATTTGCCTCCATGTATCTTCCTTAGGTAATTATTTGTTGAAATATTGCCTCTATTATTTACTGAGTTTTTGGTTCTTATTACTGAATTCTGACCGGTATTTGAGATATATATACATATATATATATATATATATATATATATATATATATATATATATA